>BMAO01029484.1:0-360776 GCA_019973975.1 Trichonephila clavata | reverse complement strand
TTAAAAAAATAATTATATCATTCCGCCAAGAACAAGTTTGCCAGATATAAAAAGTTACAATTCCAAAATATTAATTTTTTTAGTCGGAAACAATAAATCTTATATGAAATTGCAAGTGTACGAACACTTTTTGGGTCCACTGTATATACACAGAGATTAGATTTGATTTCATTATAACACAGATACAACTAAAAACATGTTCTAAAAATTTTAATTCAATATCTTAAAATATTTTGTGTAGGGATCAGCATCTGGTTTTGTTAACTCCAATTCCAGTTTACTAATTATGCTATAAATTGCTTCTGGATAGTAGAAACAAAAATAGAGTATTTTTATGCGAAATGTATTGGCTATAAAATAAAAACACAAAAGTAATTTTGAAAATTTTCACCAAAACTGCGAATTTTGGGTAGTCACATATCTTAATGAAATTTACTTGATTCATAATAAGTCATATTGTTTGATTTTTTGGGCACTTGCTTATAGGCAAATAATAATTTAAGTATTCCTTTGCAACAATGGAATAATTTTAGTTTTATTTCATATTGAACTTTAAAATGGCTATTTCAAGAATACCTTTATTGTGACTATAGTGTTTTGTTTATTTGGATGAAAATAAATGAAGTATATATATCAGATTCTTTGTATTTAACCCAATATAAATATATTTATACTTTTTCTCATTAAAGAAAGGTAGAGAAAATTATATTCTTACCGTAAAATCTGGCATATCATGCATACCATCGTATAACACGCACTTATACTTTCAAGTAGCAATTTTTAATTTCTATGTTTATTTGCTGTATAATGTGCACCCCTTTTTCATGAAGAAACCTGAGATGTATGTGAGCCATGCTCTTAAAGTTTGAAAGTCATTTTTCTAAGCTTTAGTAAAAAATAGTATACATCTAGAAGTGCAACCTTTTAAGTTCATAAGGAACGCCATTTCTTTTAAATGAACAACATTTCAATTTATGTAGAAATCTAATTTTTTTTCCTATGCTCACGTTTTTTTAAAGCTTTTCATTTTTATACCTGGCATGTAACATGCACAGTTAAAATTCAATCTTATTTTTTGTGGTATAAAAGTGTACAATCATACGCCAGATTTTACAATGCATATTACCACAACAATGACAATGTTCAAGATAACTTGTTAAGTTGGTGACCCTGATTTTTGCATGAGTCGTATGCGCCAGATTGACAACCATGTGTTTATTACATATAATTTCGACAATATGGTTGCAATAATATGTAAGTACTAAAAAATTAACACGGCTTGGGTACAAAAACTCCTATTTGCCGGTAATGTTGTACACAAGTGGGAAAAAACATAAGAAATCTTGGGTACTTATGTATTATCGCAACCAACTGGCGACATATATGAAATGAAACACCTGTTTGCCAATTCAGCACATACAACTCACAGGAAATAGGAGGATACTTGGCATATTATCGCCAATTCTAAATAACTCGCTGAGTTGGCCACCCTGATTTCCTATATGTGGTACATGCTGAATTGGCAACCAAGGGCTTAATTTCAATATAATGTCACCAATAGGTTGCAATAAGGACACAAGTACCAATGGGGGTTGCCAACTAGGCAAGTTATTATTAGATTTGTGTGCTTTGTTGTGATAATACCTAAGTGCTGAAATCAGTAGTCTGACACACATGAAGATCCAAAAATTTAAAATATAGTTTTAAAAAACACGCTTTTATCGAACTAAAATCTCATTATAAGAATAAAATGATTAACGAGAGAATTAATGTCATTGTGGTAAAAGCGTGGGGGCCTTTGTACTACATTTTTACACTAACTCTGCATTTTGGAATAGAACTAGTTAGAAATTATAACAATATTGAGCACCCCACACTTTTATACGCAGTTATTATTTTTCCGGTTTCAATTTCTTTATTTCATTCTGCTTCTTTTCTTGGCATTTCTAAATACCTTGTGTTCTATTTCTTTAAATCCTGGCACTCATATTTTTCTAATTTGTTTCTATAAAAATTACTTACATTTTTTGCTTTTTAATGTAATTCCTTTTTTGCCAGGAATAAGCCATTCTTTTAAATTATTTTCATTTTGAGTTCGTAGTGGGAGACTGTCATCATTGATTGAAAACTATCGGATGGCAAAATTTTATTTGCAGCGATATCAAAACCACTTCTAAAAGATATTTAATGTGTAGTGTACTGATAACAAATTAGTTCCTGTATATATATATATTGTTCTAATGTGTGATATTTTTGAACTGTTGTTTTATCCTTCATGTGTAATATTATATAAATTGTATTTTTTAAACCTTTTATCTTGTTTCTAAATTATGAATGCTTTATTTTAATTTGCATTAATTTCATTTCTGCTTGTTAGCATTAATCTTCATTTTTATTATTTCCACTCATAATTTATTTTAAATTTTGCACATAGTTCAGAATTTTTCTCTTTTTTTATATGTATATGTTTTTGTGGATAAAAATTAATCTATGAATTTCATACATTTGCACTTTCTGCCAAAGACCATTGGTTTCACATTGTAGACTTTATCGTCATGTTCTAAATACTCATATGGGCGTAGCATAACACTACATGTGTTATGCTAAATTTTGTAGATAGCCATTTAGAAAACTATATAATTATGAACAACATTTGTAAAAATTTTACTCTAATGAGGAAAATTTCAAAATTCCTCTCAGAACCAGCTATTTATAAATTCTTCAGTAAATAATTTAGATGACTCACATATCCTAACATGTAATTTATTTGAAACAACACTGTTTGAAAGGCATTTTCACTCACATTTCATAACTCAAAGACATGATTTGATAAAAAAAAAAAGCTGTTTATTTATGTACTTTTATACACTAGAACCTATATTTAAAATGATAATTCAATGTATATTATATTAAACAGCTGTTCTGTACAAATAAGGATGGAGTTGACTATAATATAGATTAGATACTGTTTATAAAAAAAATCAATATATATAAAAAAAATAAGTTATTGAAGAAAACATGTTTCAAAAATTTCACTTATATTCTTGTTAATTTTTGTAATGTATATATGTATGTGTACAATTTCCAGAATAAATATTTCAACAATATGATTTTGGTTTGTTTTATTTTCTTGTTAACAGTGAATAATTGAAAAAAGGTATTGAAAATAAAATTCTGTACACCAAGTAAAATTGCTAAATTATGATTCTATTGGTCCTTATGATGTTATTTTTCTTCTGAATGGGTACTGAAAACTTCTCTAAAAGCTTTTTCCAGTAGGTTAAAAACTAAATGTTTTGTTAATGCAAAAGTGTACTGTTAGAGTTGTTTTTACATTCTTCTAAGTACTAAAATTTTTAAGTATTTTAATTAAAAAAAAAACATTAACTTAAAAACTATTATATTTGTTTTCTTTGGTGATAGGAAAGTGTAAAATCAGTTGCTTTAACAAAAAACGAGCTTAGTTTGTAATATAGCAATGCATTTCTTTATTTCCATGTGGATAGGTTTCTATTTAAACAAAACAATTGATATAAAGAGTACTTACACACCTGGGCCTAATGAGTGTTACTTTAGTCAAAAGGTTTTTTTCTTCAGGTTACATAATATGTAAAAAAAGCTATTTCTTTCTGGCATTGTTTTGAAATTTTTACTTAGAAAAATCTGTTATTTATCATAATGTTTCCTAGATATTTCTAATAACTTATTATTGAAGGGCTGAATTTTTTTAAATAAAAGTTAATTTTCTGCTTGTATATGATTTTTAAGGAAACAATATAATGCTTCTAGAGAAACATAAATATAAATAATGAATCAAATTGCTTTTGGAACTAGTTCAAAATGCATACACATTTGTTAAACGATAACATCGAATTTATTTTTGCAGTTTTCAAAGATTTATATTTGCGGTATAAGTTCGAAGACACGCAGTTTGTGATCAAATAATAGTTGCATTTTTTTTCTTTCGAAAAGTAATATTTTTGTTGATACTTGCGTATTGTCGCCACCGTATTGGCGACATTATATAAAACGAAGTACATGGTTTGTTAAGAATAGTTGACTCCTTTCGCCGTCCAGAGATGGCGCCACGAACTTAACTTCGTTTTCCGGAAACCGATGTGAGTTCGGCGGGAAAATGACATTCCATTCGGATTATTCAGTTGTAATGGTCGCCATTCTTGTGATTATGTGTTGTGAAATGTTTTTTCTTTTATCGTACATGTAAAGGCATGAGTGTGTGTGTGAAGTAAATATATACATGAAAAGTCGACTTGTGAAATCATTGATCATTGCTGTTAGTCATTAATAATCTTCAGTTATATATTTTCCATTCATCTTTCGCAATACTTCCACAGTGTTCTATGCCCAGCATGAAAATGGCGGTAAGTCAAAATCCGTTCGTTATACAATTCATAATTGCATTCTACATCAAACTCAAAATCTAAAGTCTCATTCTCATTCATAACATGTGGTCCGTCGAATCGCGGAGTTATTGATGTGATTTATTCTTTGTTATTTTAATTATTCGTTTCATACTCGATATTCTTATTCTAGTGCATTTATTCTGATACGAATTCTTGAAGTATTCTTATACATTCTGATTAATATTATTCGTTTCATACTCGATATTCTTATTCTAGTGCATTTATTCTGATACGAATTCTTGAAGTATTCTTATACATTCTGATTTATATTATTTATTATTTGATTCTAGACTTATTCTTTTGTTCTATTTTGTATAAATATTTTTTGATAGTTGTGTATTTGCATTGTGTAGACATTTGTTATTATTGGTATAGTTGTGTATTTTGTGTAGAGTTAAAAAATTTCATTCATAAATCATGGCTCCAAAACAGTCGAAAAATAGTGGTAAATTTGATTTAATTATAAAAGAATTAAAAGTTTTTGAAAGTAGAATAAATAAATGCGATGATAATAAATCACGCATACGTGTTTTAAAAACCCAAGTGTTGCAATACGAAACTAGATTAACTGAAATATTCGGTGAATTGTCAACGCATGAAAGTGATGAATCATTTGACATTTATATGAAATATAAAGATATATTATTCAATTGGGTTGTTGACCTTGAACAAAAATCTGAGTTTGAGGAAGTAAAAAATAGTATTCATGTAAAGTCTTCAGTAGTTAATTTACCAAAACTTGAAGTTCCGCATTTTTATGGAAATTGCGAGAACTGGATTTCATTCAAAGAGCTATTTAAGTCTTCTATTCTAGATAACAAATCAATAAGTGATCTTGAAAAATTGCAATATCTGCAGGCTTCTGTTCGCGGGGATGCAGCCAAATTAATTCGGGGTTTTGCAATTACTGTGGACAATCTTAAGAACTGTTGGGATATACTGTGCAGTCGGTATGAAAACAAACGACAATTATCTCTTAGCCAAATAAATAAGCTATTTAGTATTAAGATATCCAGGGCAAATACTTCAAAATTGCTTTTGGAAATAATAGATATTTGCAATGAAGTCATTCGAAATATAAAAACTTTGGATTTAGAAACAAATTTATTAACAGAGTTGATCATAATAAATTTTCTCATTTCAAAAGTGGATGCATGTATTAGTCAACGGTGGGAATTATCTTTGGAAACTAATAAAATTCCCACTCTTGAGGAATTTAGAGTTTTCATTGAAAGAGAAGCTCGTGGTCTGAATGAGTTAAACTTTGTAAAACCTGACATTAAGAAAGGTAATGTTAAACCATTAAATTCATTTAACAAATCAAATGTAAATACTACTGTTGTCAAATGTAACCAAGTAAAATCAGGGGTAAAATTAGATGTTGGTCAAAGTAACAATTGCATTCTATGTTGTCAAAGCCATGCCTTATTCAAATGTCCAACTTTTAATTCTATGAATGTAAATGAAAGATGGCAAGTGGTACGGAACAATAATTTATGTACCAATTGTTTGAGGAGTAACCACAGGCTTGACACATGTAGAATAGGATTCTCTTGTAAAAACTGTTCTGAAAGACACCATACATTATTACACAGATATTCAGTCAGTCCTTCAGCAGATACTCAAGCAAATTCTGTTGTGACAGTGTCTAACAATTGCACACAATTGGCAGAAGGTCACGTATTGTTGTCCACAGCATTAATAAATGTTAAATCTAAACATGGTCAACAAATAACTTGCCGTGCTTTGATAGACAATGCTTCTCAAAATTCTTTAATTTCCAAGCAATGTGCTGATCGCTTAAAATTGCCATTAAAACACACCAATCATAAATTAGTAGGTGTAAATGAAACATTTGCTGAAACTTCATTATATTCGACAAATTTGGAATTTTTTTCTTGTGTTTCCTCTGATAAATTTCAAGTAAAAGCTTTGTTAGTCTCGAAAGTCACTTCAGCTATGCCAAACTTTCCAATTAAATATCATGAGTGGCCTCATATCAAAGATCTAACTCTTGCTGATCCAACGTTTTATATTGAAAATGAAATAGACATTCTTCTAGGTGCTGATGTTTTTATGACAATAATTTCAGGGACTCCTATAATGGGACCCAAAGGTACCCCATCAGCATTGCCAACAAAATTAGGTCATTTATTGTCAGGTACCATAAATACACCATATAATCAAAATTCATCCCTAATCTGTCACACCCTTTTAAACATAGACCATTCTTTGAAACAATTTTGGGAACTTGAATCTGTTCCTAAGGAAATTCCGTCAAAGGATGAGGATGAGCTATGTGAGTCTATATTCGTAAATTCTCATATTCGTAATGCAGATGGTAGATATATTCTAAAACTGCCATTTAGAGATGATTCAAGTCTTGGAGATAGTAAGGAGGGTGCATTAAAACGATTCTATTCTCTTGAAAGAAAACTTCACTCTAATAATCAATTAAAGGAACAATACACAGAATTTATGGAGGAATACCAAAACCTTGGTCACATGACGCCTCTCGCATCAGATGTAAAATCTGCACATTATTTCTTACCATATCATGGTGTGATTAATGATAATAGTTCCACAACCAAATTAAGGGTGGTGTTTGACGGCTCATTCAAAAGTACAAATGGAAATTCTTTGAATGACATTCTGCTGACTGGTAAAAAACTACAGTCAGACATTTTTCTAACTTTACTTAAATTCAGATTCTTCCCAATTGCTTTTTCTGCTGACATTGCAAAAATGTATAGACAGATATTAATATCACAAGATGATGTATGCTTTCAACAAATATTTTGGAGGAAGTCTCCAGAGGAACCATTAGGGATTTTCAAATTAAATACAGTTACCTATGGTACATCTTGTGCCCATTTCTTGCCATCCGAACTTTGAAACAATTATGTGAGGATGAAAAACATCGTTTTCCACAGGCAGCTAAGCTCGCAAAAGATCATTTCTATGTTGACGATTTGTTAGCCGGTGCTGACTCATTGGACTCGGCTAGGAAAATTGTTCACGAACTGCAAAATTTAATGTCAGCCGGTGGATTTGAGCTGCGAAAATGGTCATGCACTCATCCAGAGGTTTTGTCAGACTTACCAAACAGTCTAAAGACAAATATTTCCTCACATTCATTTGATGATGAGTCCACCCAGAAAATTCTTGGCTTATTCTGGGATCTAAACGAGGATTCCTTTAAAGTAAGAGCAGTCTTACCAGACCAGGTATCCACAAAGAGACAGATGCTATCAATCATCGCACGCATCTTTGATCCTTTGGGGTTTGTCTCTCCCTCAACTATAATTTTAAAGATTATTCTTCAAGACCTGTGGAAGGCAGGGCTTGACTGGTATGATGAGATATCATCAGACATTCTTAATCGATGGAATCGGTTTCAAGTAGAAATTTCATGCCTCAAACAAATAAAAGTTCCCAGATATGTTCAAACACTAAATGCTAAACACTGTGAAATTCATGGGTTCTGTGACGCCTCCTCAAAGGCATATTCAGCCGTAATATACTTACGTGTTGTTTCTGATTCGCCACACTTATTCTTAATGATTTCAAAAACTCGTGTGGCACCTGTAAAAACAATATCATTACCTAAGTTAGAGCTTTGTGGTGCTTGCTTCTGGCTGAACTTCTAGATACATTTAAGAGATCTCTTAACATCACTCACGATACTTATTTATGGTGTGACTCAACAATTACACTGAGTTGGATAAATAATCCACCTGTAAAAGGAAATCAATTTGTGCAACACAGGGTTGGAAAAATTCACACACTAACCTCAAAAGAATCTTGGTATCACATTCCGGGAAAATTAAACCCGGCAGATTGGGCAACAAGAGGCCTCTACCCGAAACAACTTCTTGAAAATTCAGAGTGGGTAACTGGTCCAAAATGGCTTCATGATTTCCATCCTTCTTCCAATTCATTTCTTCCTTTCTCTGAACAGCCTGTTCCACTTGTTCCTATTGATCAGTCTGAATCATTAAGTGACTCTGTTGTTCTTTCAACTGGTGTTGATAATTCTCTTAGTTTCTTAGATAAGTTTTCCTCATACATGAAAGTAATTAGGACTGTTGCATGGATATTCAGATTCTACCATAATTCCAAATCAGTGTCCAAAGTTACTGGGCCTTTATATACACATGAGTTAGAAACCTCAATCAAAAAGGTAGTCAAATTGTTACAAAATGGAGAATACCATACAGAACTTAATCTTTTGAAATGTATATAACAAGCCTCTTCCCAAATCTAGCAACCTTCAGTCTTTGAATATATTCCTTGACTCTGAGGGAATTCTTCGTGTCGGAGGACGTCTTCGTCTCCAACAAACTCTTAAATTTGAACAAAAGCATCCTATGCTCATACCAAAAAATATTCACTTTACAAGTCTAATCATTAGACATTTTCATAGGGTCAATTTCCATGCTGGGCAGGAACTAGTGTTATCCCTCATTCGTCAGCAGTTTTGGATACCTAATGGTAAATCAGCTGTCAGAAAAGAACTACACAACTGCGTAGACTGTTTTAAGCTTGTAGCGAAGCCAGTCTCTCAAATGATGGGTGATCTACCCATCGAACGAATCACCCCTTGTCGTGCTTTTGAAAAAGTAGGCATTGACTTTGCTGGACCTATCACGACAAAGTGCCAACATACTCGCAAGACCAGCAACTTCAAATCTTACATCTGCCTCTTCATCTGCATGTGTACTAAAGCAGTGCACCTTGAACTCGTATCTTCGCTATCAGCAGCAGCATTTTTGTCAGCACTGCGTCGATTTGTGTCACGCCGTGGCTATCCATCAGACATTTATTCTGACAACGGTACAAATTTCGTTGGTGCTTCAGCTTACTTGAAGGACTTGTTTAAATTACTTCACAACTCTAATGTCCAGGACTATTCGTCAAGCAAAAACATTCAGTGGCACTTCATTCCTCCATATGCACCAAATTTCGGAGGTGTGTGGGAAGCCTCAGTCAAACTCACAAAGCATCATTTGCTCAAAACCTTAAAAGCGGCTGTGCTGAACTTTGAAGAGTTAGCTACAATCCTGTGCCAAATCGAGGCGTGCATAAATTCACGTCCTCTTTATCCGCTATCATCAGACCCTAAGGATCTCCAGGTGTTAACACCCGGACACTTTCTTATCGGGTGTCCCTTGCTTGAACTCCCTGATCACAGTCTGACTAACCAATCCTTGAGTCTTCATTCTAGGTGGTCTCTTCTGATGAAGTTGAAAAAGATGTTCTGGTCTCGCTGACAGCTCTCCTACCTCAACACCTTGCAGTCCCGAACCAAATGGATGCAGGGCCAGAAAGACTTCACGATAGGATCCCTCGTCCTAATCAAGAATCCAGCCTCTTTCAGCACCAGGTGGACTCCCGGAAGGATTGTGGCCACACATCCTGGAGCTGACGGAATATGCCGTGTCGTCACTATCCAGACTTCACGTGGAGTCATGACAAGACCAGTCTCTCAAGTTGCAGTCTTGCCCCTACCACCATCGACTACATCTTCCCGCCCCCCGGAGGATGTTAAGAATAGTTGACTCCTTTCGCCGTCCAGAGATGGCGCCACGAACTTAACTTCGTTTTCCGGAAACCGATGTGAGTTCGGCGGGAAAATGACATTCCATTCGGATTATTCAGTTGTAATGGTCGCCATTCTTGTGATTATGTGTTGTGACATGTTTTTCTTTTATCGTACATGTAAAGGCATGAGTGTGTGTGTGAAGTAAATATATACATGAAAAGTCGACTTGTGAAATCATTGATCATTGCTGTTATTCATTAATAATCTTCAGTTATATATTTTCCATTCAGCTTTCGCAATACTTCCACAGTGTTCTATGCCCAGCATGAAAATGGCGGTAAGTCAAAATCCGTTCGTTATACAATTCATAATTGCATTCTACATCAAACTCAAAATCTAAAGTCTCATTCTCATTCATAACATGGTTGCTAATTCAGCGCGTAGGACACATGCGAAATCGTTACTGCCAATTTGGCGAGTTATCTTTAACTTAGGCACTTTCGCGATAATATGCGAGTACCTTTTTGTTACACTCAATAAATGTAAAATGAATTTTGATTTCGAAGTTAAGTGTAAAAATTTCATGAAATGAAAATAAAATAATACGTAAGATGTAGAAAGTGAAAATTTACAACTCGGGTATCACATTTTTAAATCCTTAAGATTTGGGTTAATAAATATTTTTCTGTTAAAAATTCCTATTAGATACAACAGTACCGAAAATAAATGCTATACATACTCATTTTATTGTTTTAAACTCATATTTGATACATTAACAGATTCAAATACGAGTGCATTATATACTCATATCGATCTTTCATTCTCAAAAATTTGATCCCGTAATAGGTTCAAAAATGAGAATGTACTTGTGTCTCAATATGAGATTATGCGATTCTCAAATCTGAGTAAGCGTACATCGGAGCTATTTTGAGAATGTGAAGTACTCAAAAGTGAGCTGTTTGCTCTCAGTTTTGAAAATCGTTTCTCGCAGTGTGCTTGTCTCTGAAACCCCTTGTCTACCTGTAATCCCGGCTAATTGTGTGGGGAATGATCCACAGACATGATTTTAATCTAACTAATTTATTGTTACCAAATATCAATCAGACACAATAACAATCTAATTAAGGTAGGTGATTAAATAGTAGAGCGCGGAGATGAGATTCTATAACACGGGGATACTACTACGGACCCTCAACTGAATCTAACACAGTTTAAATACGCTCAGATATAACTACGTCGCACAGTAATAAGATAACTTCTAATTAATCAAGCTCACGATACCTGTACTCTTTATGCATCAGATCCTGCACTGGAAATTTGCAGGTGATTTTTATCGGGATTGATCAATGTCGTTGGATCCACTGGTGTATAAAATTTCCTGGACAATTCCAAGACCTTTTACTAATTCCACTCTCTCTTTCAATCTTCAACTAACAAACTAACTCGCTGATTCTATGCTAACATCTACTTGCCAATTCACAAACTTGCGCAAACAGAATTTATATAATATACTTCATTTACATAATCACGCTTTCTTGGTCGCCGAAGGTTGGTTGAATAAAATTATTTCCCCCCAGAATAGTCTTCAAGGTGTTAGTATAGTCGCGGATACAACCGTCACATCTTATATAGTTCTCAAAGCTACGGCTAATGACAGGCGTACATCTAGCACTTTGTAGCGATGAATTTCGTGGGCTTTGATCTGACATCAACAGACACATGGCATTAGCAACAACAACAGGGAATATTTAATTATCATCCAATGTTGTTTCCTCTCTCGATGAAAATAATTTTTATTTTATCTTACTGAAGAGAATTATTTTACAATAAGAAAGAGCATATAGTAAAAAAGTGTCTTTAATCTGCAATCAACTCGTATTCTCAAGAAAACAATACATACAACAGAAGATAAACCGTACAAATATCCCTAAACAAAGGAAAAACTCGTACTTAATGAAGGCATAGAGCATTTGCTGTAGGGAATGAAAATCCATGTATGCATAGTAAAAAGTCGAAAAACTAAAAACAAAGATAATTTAAACAGGAAAATTTATAGGAACATTAAAATTTTTTAAAATTTTTTTAACATTTTTTTTTTTGTATTTATAATTGTTTTCTTTTTTTTTTATAAAGAACTGAGTTATTTAAAACAAAAAATTTCACCAATTTTACAATGTATGTATTTCTCCATTTGCTATTTCTTCTTGCAATTTCCTTAGTAATATCTGTTTTCGTTTTAATTATTCGAGATATATTAAGCTATATAATTTTACTGTTACATTTCACCTTCATGACACAGTAGGATTATTATTTCATTTTGCGTAATACCAGTTAAATCACTTAGCTCGATGCAAAACAAAACAATTTAATAGCACTTAAAATAATCTCAAAATATCTGCGACATAATTATCAATTATTCGTCATCGCAGTTGCTAAAACATTAGAGCGCCGCCATTTTATACATCATTCATCATTATTTTCACGTATGTTTTGAATGCAGAATAGCAACAGTTATTACCTTCGCTATGTTTATTGAACTTAAAGGCGTAAGTGATAATGGCGCGTTGTCCTCTAAATTTTCTTTCATTACCTTAATGACGGTTTCTCCTTAATTTTTACTTTCACGACCAGTTAATTCTATGAAATTAAGTGCTATTGTATATAATTTATACGTATTAAAGGTAACAACGTGACATAACGTAATGAGTTATGCAAATCTTCGAAGATTGATCTGAATGATTGATTTTGGAAGATAATGATACTTTTTACATTGGTATGAAAAGCTAGAGATAATCCGCTAAATATGTATTTTATAAATCTGTACCTTCTGAAACAATTTCTAATAAAATATTTCTGAGTACTAAAAATAGAAAAAAAAATAATAAAAGCAGAAAATAAAAAGAAATAGAAAGTACTACAATAGAGACAGATTTTAAATATTTTCTAACCCTCTTTATAAGGCCACACACTTTGCAGGTATTCTTACCACCAATTTAATTATTTTTTAAATGTCGCAGCGAAGCGGTTTTCCCACGTATGATTTGAGGGTTAGTTCGAAATAGTAGTATTTTGGCTAGTACGAAAACTGATATCTGTATTTTTAAGTCGCAAGCTCTAAGGACGACATGTAAGTCGTCCTGAGCTGCAAGAAAAAGTTTTTAGATGACGCAAAAGTTTGTTTGCGCTCTAGTAAAGCACATGGGAAGAAGATAGTTTTGTATAGCTTGTAATGCCCCCACTACATATAAATCTGTCGCGGCTCAAACATCCTCCCGTTGGTGTGGAATGGAAGTTAGGAGAAAGGGTGCCAGCTTAGGTGTCTTCCTCGACACTTAACCATGGTTCTCAATTACGAGGTCCGTCGTCGAAAGACTTCGTGTAGCTAAATAGGGCGACGTTAATATTCATTCACTCACTCACCCCACAACGTATTGAACCCAATTGGTGAAAATTCATGGAACATAATATTTCTAAATTCTTAGTATGTTTTATGTGTAAAAGGTAGGTATCTATAATTTATAATTTCTTCAATATATTTTATTATTCATTAATTTTTATTAATATAATGTAATGCAATATAAACAGAACGCACACACAAACAATGTAAATTCTCTTACCTTTAAGTAGCCCCCAGTTTGTGGTGAGAAACAAACTCCCTACCAAAAAAAAGTTCTTAAAAATGAAACCAATTTCAAGTAATAAGCTAAATGATTTTTTTTTTAAAAAAATCAATCAGAATTCCAAAAATATTTTAACACAAAATTACTAAGGAAAATGGCCCTAAAAACATTTTGTTAAATATAATTTTAATATATTGTATTGATAAAATCCCAAATTTAAAATACTAATAATTATTAAAGTTATTTGTATTAATGAATTGAAAAACTTTTTAAAATAGTTATTAAAACTTATTTATGTTGTTTTCATAAGACGAGGAGAAACTTAATTTTTTTTTTGAAATTTAAACCAATACGCATTTTAAAAAGGAAAAGAAAAGAAAATGATTTTGCTAAGATGACTTAACAAGGATTTAATTAATTGAAAATCAGTTACTTATTTATCATCCTAATAAATCATTTAAAATAATTCAAGAAAATAGCTGGAAAACATGATAATAGATAGTTAAATATTTGAAAGAAAAATATTCAACAGCTAATTGTTCTAGGCAGATCTTTTGAAAAAAAAATGTAGTCTTTAAACATAATATGGCAATTTTACTGTAGTAAACCTTAATACAAAGGGTGTTAATGAAGTCTTAATGTTTCCCTCTTGATGCTTCAATTAATGCTTTATGATATATACAAAAAGAACTACATTCAAATGATGTTTGATTGGAGATTTCTTTTTTTTTTATTGGGGTTTGATTATTCTACTTTTCTTATCATCCTATAAGTTTAATTTAATATTTAAGACCGACATTACTGGATTGCCAAAAGATACAGATTTTTCGAAAAGGGTTAGAAAAAAACTGTAACCATCTCTTTAATTAATCATTGTTGCTACGATATTCCGTTTCAAAAATTCTACAACAAAAAAAATCTGCTGTATTAATATTTCCATTTCTGCAGTATTGGAGCACAGGACTTTTTATTTTTTATTTTACTAGTTATTTGTAATTTATTTTATCCATTTTCAATATCTAAATCAAATTTTTTATACAAAGAAATTATTTTTATATAACAATCTATAGAATCTATTTTCTTTCTACATCTTTTAAAAAGCCTTTTTTCCCAATATAGTTAAGGAGCAAATTTTTCAAATCTATTTTTTAAAATTTAATAATGAATTTTAAAAAACATAAATGCAAAAAATTAAAAAATTTCGAAATTTTTTATGTGTATGCGATGATGCTTTAAAAATTTTCTACATCATCTCCCCAATAAGATATTGCAAGGAAATAAATATTGAAAGATGTACATTACATATGGATTTTTTGTACGATTTCATTTTGTAGCGTATCGAAATAAAATAAAAATTAACTAAGTACTTCTTAATACTTTGATACTATTCCTCAAAATTTAATCAAAATTTCTTGAACTTTTTCATAAGGTATTTTTTTAAGAAAAAAAAGTTTCAAATCCAAAGCTATAAAGTTTTTTAATGTATAGCTTCTTGGATTTTTAAAAACTTTTATCATGAAGACAAACATGTACAAGACTTGGTAAATTCTTGTAAATCGATTACTATGAGAAGAGGTGCTTTTAAATATATCATGGCACATATCAGTTGTTGATATAATAAATAAATGGCAATATTTTCCACCTATTAATGGCAATTAGTTTGAATATCAACCATTTTTTTTTCTGTTATGACGTTAAGCTATTGGCTATGGAAATCACGAAATCAAAAACAGCAGCTTCTAGAAAATACACCTTCTAACTTATAATGTCAGCAGGTACTTACTTATGCATCATACAGTCGACAAATGACGACAAATTAAAAAATGTCACTAAATGCTGCCATTACTTTTCATTTTTTTGTATTGAATTTTGTATTGCATTGTCCATTTGTATCGTGTTTAAAAACGCAAGGGGACGGTTTTCCACTGTTAGCTGTATATCGCGGCATATAGCGATATATTTTGTTACAAAGAAATTAGTCGATGGTATAATACATAAGTACCCGATTGCTAATACAGTAGTCGGGACAACTCATCGCAATGTGGACCGAATGATGGCCAAGTTTGTAAAAATGCCGAGTTATCGGAAATGAGATAAATAAAGAATAAATACGAATGTTTCCTCAGTGTATATTGTACTCAACTCGTATTCTCAAGAAAACAATACATACAACAGAAGATAAACCGTACAAATATCCTTAAACAAAGGAAAAATATGTACTTAATGAAGGCATAGAGCATTTGCTGTAGGGAATGAAAATCCATGTATGCATAGTATACAGCAGCGGTTGGCAACCTATGCAAGCGGTACAATTCTTAGTGGCACTATGAAATACTCTACAAAATTGTCGATTTTGAGTGGATGGAAGATGATTTATTTGTAATGACAAACGCCTTAAGAACTATGAATATTTACGGAATTATATACAAAAAAATCTGAAAAATACTCTAAAGATAAATCTACAACTCTTACTGTGAATTATTGAATTTCACTGCTGTAGATATTTAATTGTTTGAAGCGAGAAAAGACTGCACGTACTCTGATTCCGTCTTTGGTTCTACACATTGAAGTAAAAAATCTTTACTCATATGAAAAATATTTCGAGTCCGCAAGAAAATTGTTTAACAACTGAATGCTCAGAATCGTGTCAAACCGAAAGTCACACATTATACCCCTGAATTTGCGATATGAAAGTAGAGCGGTGTAAGCAGTAGGTTCGCAATAAAATTTTTATTTAACTATAATGAAGGGAAACACTTGTGTTTTATTTTATCTTTCTTATTTTAATAAATATGTTTAAAAATACATAATATATGTACACTTTTAATTTTTTATTATTTTTGTTGAAGAACTTGTTTTATTTTATGCTGTTTACTTTTATTTTAAGAAATATATTTGTATGGCGCAAAATTAATATATAATAAAACTTTAAATTTCTAAATTATTGACCTCTGTTCTCTAACTCTTCACGCATTATCGCGGGAATCGAATTAGTTCAAAAATATCCTACTGTAAGGCACGCTGAATCATAGTGGTAGTTTGGTTTGTCAGGCCTCAGCTGAAAGGTTGATGACCCCCCCCCCTGGTACGCAATAATTTACCTGATCAAACACACTTCAGAAAAATACTTTATGATGGCATAAAGTTTTCTATAACGAAAATTAAGTAGCGATTTTTCAAAACTGGTTACTATTTTAAAGAGGTGTGTGTGTGTGTGTGTGTGTGTGTGTGTGTGTGTGTGGTGTGTGTGTGTGTGTGTGTGTGTGTGTGTGTGTGTGGTGTGTGTGTGTGTGTGTGTGTGTGTGTGTGTGTGTGTGTGTGTGTGTGTGTGTGTGTTGTGTGTGTGTGTGTGTGTGTGTGTGTGTGTGTGTGTGTGTGTGTGTGTGTGTGTGTGTGTGTGTGTGTGTGTGTGTGTGTGTGTGTGTCCTTTTTACCCGCATTCTGCACTCAGCATTTTGATGCTTTTTGACGAAGGAACAGTGAGTCCTTCATACTTGCCGACTAATCTTGTGCAAAATACTGAAGGGATGTTTCGGCAGCTTTTAGTTTCTCACTATATGATATTTTAAAAGTTTGTACGGGTCCTCAATGGTAACTTCATCATTTTACGATATTTTTACTTTGAACGGGTCTGCACGGGGTGTTTTTCGATCAGCAAGGTTGTGAACTGCCGGATTATTGTCCCGAGTTTTCAGGACTCTACTGTATTATGAAATGGTAAAGTTTATAAAACTTCATTATAATTTGACTTGTTATCACATTGTTTGTAGGTAGTTTATCGTATCGCATAATATCGCTAGTATTCGAATTGGCGACAATTCGTAAGATCAGTCGCCGAATCATAGTCCATATTATCGATGTGTACCAAAAGAGTATTTTGCATTTAAGCATGTGAAAAACACTTTTTTTTTTTTAGCTCAGGAATCCATGGACGAATTTAAAAATTTTATTTTATATCAGGAAGAGGACGATATCAAAATAATAATCAAATCTTATTTTATATTTCATAATTTTTTAAACGGTACATTTTCCAACCTTGTAAATCTTAATTAAAACGTATGGAGTAAAAAATGCTATTAATTAGGAAGTTAATAAATTTCATTGCTGATGTCATTCATGGCATTCCAAAGGTGCGCATTCGAGTGGGCGTGGTATCAAAACCTTAAAGCAACCAAGAATAATCGGATGAAGGAGTAAGATTTTTTTTTTGTATAAAAAGCTTGGTTGATATATATACCGTAAGAAAAGAAAAAACCAGTAGACCTCCAGTGAAGCAAGCAGACGTCTATAAATCACTTTAGTGTATCCATCAAGCTTACGTTAACCTTCAACTTGGGCGTGTTTTCTGATAAAGTTTATGATTAACGATTTGATTAATTGATACACTCTTAAATATAAGTTAATGTTGTTAAACCTTTTGTAAATTTCAGAGCCTGACTTTGAAAAAGTGTGTAAGTAGGGTGCGTAAGACCTTCTTTGTTGAGTGTTAAAGAATAAGACTGAAGTAAAAAAAAATATTTTCGATTAAAAAATAATATAACATGATTACTCGAAAAATAATAAGAGTTTATTAATCATTTTATACACATTTCTTTGGTTTATAATATACTGCCGACGAGAAGTAAAATATAATTATTTATTTCACTCTCACCGTAAAATATGATGGATTTGTATCTACTTTTATATATAAATTTTTAAAAAAACACGTTTAAAATATATTATGATAGAATTTTGCTTTTTTTAATGGTCAAATACAAAACATTGGGGAATTCAACTTCAAATATTCAAAAAAATAATTAAAGATGAATATTTATACTCATTTTAAGTACATCACTTGCCTTAAATTTTAAGGGGCCATAGCAGGTGACTTAATTTTTTTTTGATGTATAATCAATATCATGTGTAACTAAGTGATTTATAGGGGCGTGTTTCTGTTATGACACTCGTGTCCAAAAATGAAAGATAATTCAAGTCCAGGCAAAGAAAGAGTCAGAAGAGCAAAACAAATGTGACTTATTTGTAAAGCCTTTTTATTGAACAAAAGGTAAAGAGCAAAAAAGATGCTATATGTTTGATATTATTATTAAAAATTTTGATTCGTTGCTCCCTGGAGCAAATTACAAAGAAAAAAACCCCTATTTACAAAAACCAATATTACATGCTTGGTATGATGGTTAATACGTAGTATGTCTCCCACAGTCGATGCAATCCAGTCTGTACAACGCTTTGGCATCTGAGTATCAAATTATACATTATATCTGATCTTGGGGAATATTACACCACTCATTAAGCAATGCTCTCCGAAGTCCCGGTAAGCATGTAGGAGGTGGTCAACGGTCTGAAACTCGTCGCTCAGGCATGTTCCACACATGCTCTACTGCATTCAAGTCCGGTGAGAATGCTGGCCAGTCCATACGCGTGAAATTCTTCAATTGAAGGCATTCGTTTACGATGTTTGCACGTTAAGGACGGACTTGTCATCCATTAACACAAATTCTGCACCCCCAAAACAAAAGTACATGTTGTTCCAGAATGACATCCCGATAGATTTTCCTGTCATGGTTTAAATTTGAACATGCAGGTCAGTTCATGAACCCAGAATAATCCCCCCACACACAAACGAGCAATCCTACACCGCCAAAACGGTGTTGTTCAATGATTATCTCTTGGTGGTAACGGGTACTTGGCTCTCTCTATATGAAAGTCCGCTGAGAATCAGACTGCAAGCTGAACCTAGACTTGTTGGAAAACATCACACAAGCTCATTGGTGCGGTGTCCACAATGCGGGATCCATCTGCCCTTAGCGTCTGCGCACTGTCTGCCTTGAAGCTGCCGTACAAGGGGCTGAAGATAGCCGACAAGACAAGTCTGATGCTGTGCTCTAGCAGTAACTGATAAATACCGGTCCTCATTCAGTGTTGTAACTTGAGGGCAACCTATGCTGTTTTTGTCACTGCTGTTTTCACCAACATCTTGGAATCGTTGTCAAAGCTGTTGATAACATTCTGGGAGATTCCAAGTTTTTCGGATATTTCCAGCTGGCTACGCCCACACATCCAAATGCGTATTTTGTGTCATAACTATGCGGGTATTGTACTGAAAAGCTTTTAAAGCGCTTGCGAACAATTTTACTTCTTTGCCTGTGATCCTTAAATATCCCCCCCCCCGTCATTGTGTGTCATTTGGTGATTTCCTGCGATTTTTATATGATTTTTGAATATGTGCGTAGTCATTTTATGGATCATACATTTATTTTAGAGTTCGATTTCCGTATTTACAAAATTGGGCAAATGGAGAAATCATACTTACACAAACTTCCTGACACCCTTTACAAACTACCTTTTATAGCAAGTTATGCAGGAAGTCTACTATTTACGAGACTCTGAATTCAGGGCCGCCGCGTGGGTATTATGCGCCCTTGTTCAAGTTGAAATTCGGCGCCCCTTTATGGGGTTCTGTTGCACTCTTATAAAGTGCTACAAATTATATGTGAAATACTCTTTTATAGTATTCGAAATTTGACTTTCGAACTGAAAAGCTTTAAAATTATAATAATAAAACATGTTTGTCTTATTGTTTTTTTTATTATTTCATAAATTTTAAAAACAAAACAAAGCAAAAATGATATAACATTTTTTAAGTAAAATGTAAAAATTAGAAAATATATTCAAATATTGATTCTCCTAGCTTTAGCAGCTACAAATGCTCATATCAATTCCTTTATATTTAATTTATCCAAAATTTCGCTCTCTATGGATATAATTGATAAGCCGATAATTTCTCCTGCGCTATAGTAGATCGCATGTAGTTTTTTTTTATAATTTTAAGTTTTGAAAAACTTCGTTCTCCAGTAGCCACCGAAACTGGCAGGTTTAAAGAAACCCGTAAAGCTATTGCAATATTAGGAAATGTATCGATAAGATTGTTTCATAATTATAATTTAAAACATCAATAGGTGACATATCCTCTTTGGTAAAACATCCAGAAAGATTTTATTTCTTCAAACAAATTTAATCCATCTATGTCCTTTTCATTAACATTTTTGGTATCCGTTAATTTTCGTTCTAATTCTTCGCAATGTTTTAAAATTTCATTGTCACTCCAGTTTTTTAAATTAGGTATATAGTGTACTTAGGTATATGGTTACTACCTTGAAGTAATTGCAATGTTCTTTTAATTGACTGAATGTTTCTGAAATTGAAGAAATAGCAGTGTCTAATATTATATTGTAAAATTCAACCTTAAACTTTTGTCTTGGATTGTTGATTGGTTCGTCGGTTTGTTCATCTTGAAATAGTTTCTTTTTAAACCTGTTCAGACTTTGTGGAAAATCAGTATCCACCCCGAAATCATCAGCAATGATACTTGCATTGGCAATTGCATGTTCATACGCTTCATCTGATCTACGATTATTTAGTTCTGATATAAGATTTTGTAAATTGTCAGTCACGAATTGTAAATCGCATTTAGAATTTTGCATTATTTGATATACAACATTTACTCAATTTAAAATATCGTGCCAAATGTTAATGAAACAAATGGATTTAAACGAGGAAACCTTCTGAATCAAATTTTTTGCTTGGGTTCTTGATTCCATGTCTCTTGTTTGATCTTCTTGAATATTTATTAAAGCTTTCAAAATTCCCTTCAAATCATTTTTCAACGGTCTTAAAACTTGAATTCTACTTTCCCATCTGGTGTTGGAGAGTGGCTTTAAAGTCAGATTTTCAACATACTGTTGCAAAATAGACCAACGTTTAACAGATGAAGAAAAATAATTGAAAAGCTCCTGCACTACTCCGAAGAAATTAACTGTTTCGAAGGAAATTTTAACTGCATCATTTACAACTAAATTTAGAGAATGAGCAGAGCAGGGAATATAGAGTGCTCTCGAATTATTTTCAATATTTTTTGTTGCAATCTTTTATGCTTTCCTCCTATATATTAGCACCATTATCGTAAGAATGGCCTCGTAAATCTGATGAATTTAGTTCTAATGATTTTAAATGTCCATTTATGAATTCATACAGACCCTGTTGAGTAGTGTCGTCGACAGATTGAAATCCTAAAAAATGTTCTTCAATTTGGGCTTTATTGATTTCCTTGTTCTTGTAAACAAATCGAATTACAACAGTCAACTGTTCGGTATGACTAATATCAGGTGTAGTATCCAGAATTAATGGGTAAAATTTTGACAATTTAAGCATATGTGTAAAAAATGCTTTTTAATTCCTTCTGAAATAATGCTTATAAAAACATTTGTTTTTCCTCTCTTATTCTGTGTAACAGGTACTAAATTTTAACTTTTATCTAATAAATGTTTAAAATTAACATGTATTTTTTAGTTTTTCCCACAACACTTCACTACAGATAGAAAAGTAAATGTGTTTTTAAAATAGCAGCAAGCTACCACAGTATACCAACTGTCCAAAACACATTTGAAGTTCATGAATTTGCAAAAATTCAATATTAAATAAGCAAGGGCCCAGATCGAAAAACATGACAAGTTCTAATCTATGGCGCTGACGTGCACTCTTTTTTATTTCTAACTCAATGCAAATACCCATACTAAATTGAAATGTACAAAATACACTCATGTCCATAAATTAAGGATAATTCAGAATCACACAGAAATTGAACTCTAAAATAAAAATTTTATATGTAGAATTATCACACATATCTTGAAGAAGAATATGCAAATTACAGGAAACCACCAGATGGCGCGGATAGTACGTCACAATGACGAGAGTATAAGAGAGGGGTATATAAGGAATGGTGGCAAAAAAGTAAAATTGTTCACAAGCGCTTTAAAAGCCTTTCAGTGCAATGACCGCATAGTTATGGCACAAAGGAAGCATTTGGATGATTTTTTACGTGGTAGAATTATCGGACGACTGGAATGTGGACGTACCAGTTGGAAGTATCCGAGGAACTTGGAATCGTCCAGAGTGTCATCTCCAGGCTTTGGCAACGATTCCAAGAGGATGGTAATGTGAGTAGATGTTACAGCACAGGTCGCCCCCGAGTTACAACGCCGAATGAGGACCGGTATTTGGCAGTTACTGCCCAAAGAAACAGACGGAGCACAGCATCAGGCTTGTCTCGTCAGCTCTCTTCAGCTACAGGTACGACAGCTTTAAGGCAGACCGTGTACAGACGCTTAGGGCACATTGGTCTATATGCTCGTAGGCCTGTCAGATGTGTTCCCCTTACCGCAACTCACTGTCGCCTGCGATTAACCTGGAGTAGAGAGCATGCATTGTTTTACACCTCCACAGTGTTCTTGTGTGATGTTTTCCGACGAGTCCAGGTTTAGTTTGCAGTCTGATTCTCACCAACTTTCATATGGAGAGCGCCAGGTACCCGTTACCACCAAGAGAACACCTTTAAACGACACCGTTACGGTGGTGCAGGATGGCTCGTTTGGGAAGGAATTATTCTTGGTTCCATAACTGACCTGCATGTTCAGAGTTTAACGATGACAGGCCACATCTATCGGGATATCATTCTGGAATAACATGTACGTTTGTTTCGGGGTGCCATGGGTGCTAAATTTCTCTTTATGGATGACAACGCCCGTCCTCACCATGCAAACATTGTAGACGAATGCCTTCAATCGGAGGATATCACCCGTATTGATTGGCCAGCATACTCACCGGACTTGATTCCAATAGAGCATGTGTGGGATATGCTTGGCCGACGAATTGCAGCCCGTTAACCCCCTCCCACCTGTTTACCGGAACTTCGTAGGACATTGCTTGATGAGTGGTGTAATATTCCCCAAGATCAGATTGATAATTTGATACTCAGCATGCGTAGGCGTTGTAAGACCTGTATTGCATCGTCCGGGAGATATACTCCGTATTAACCATGATACTAATCATGTTATACTGTTTTTTGTAAATAGGTTCTTTTTTAAAATTTGCTCCAGGGAGTAAAAATCGCAATTTTTATTAATTATGTCAAACATATAGCATCTTTTTTGCTCTTTACCTTTTGTTTAATAAATAGACTTTACAAATAAGTCAAATTTGTTTTGCTTCTGTCTCTTTCTTTGCCTGAACTTCATTATCCTTAATTTATGGACATGAGTGTATATATTGTGTTACAGGTACTCAGTTACTCTCTTCTATAAATTTGCAAATTTTCTACCTGTAAATTAATGTTTACATAGAAACTTTTAATATATACAAAACAATCTAATTTTACTGTGAATATTCAAAAAAAATCTTTTTTCTGATTGCAATTCATTAAAATTCCCTCCAATATGATTGTTACAGAAATATTTAAAACTTTAATTTTACAATTTCTTTGTCATGTGGCTGTAATGTTTGGCAATGTTTGTAGGTTTATGCATAAAAAATTTACACATTTAATGAAAATGTGTGCAGTAATGCTTATGTAAGAATATTTTTTATCTGTGTATGTTTGAAAAAGTTACATCGTATACATACCTTACAAAAGATAGTATCATTTTTTAAGAACTGTTATTATTCAACTTTTTTTTAAAAAAAATAATATTGTGCAGATATAATGCTTGACATGAATTTTTTTCGTTAAAGTTAATGTACATTACGTACTGTTCCATAACATGTTTAATAATGTACATTAACAATTTTTTGTAATTTGTTCACATTTTGTTTTATATTGGCTTATATTTAAGATATTAAGATTGTACAGTGTTCAAAGAACTGTTGTATATTAGTTTTTTTTTCAATGATACTCTACAGCTATGAAAAAGTAAGATATCGTGTACATAAAATAAAAAATTCTCAAAAATGCAAAAAAAAAAAAAAAAAACTTTTTGTTTTCTTCTTTTTGTAATCTGAAGTAAATTTCAAATGCTTTACCTACAGTAATATATTTTTTCAAAAAGTAAGAATAATTTTAACACAAATCTGTGTATTTCAGTTATCAAATGTTCAGTGAATAATCTGGTTACGATAAATTTGAATTTTTAAATCTTTGTATGATACAAGACGTAAAGAGTATTATTTTCAGAATATGATGAATTGTGCGAATATAAATCACATCACAAACATTGTATAAAAAGGTAAATAAAATTTTCAACAAAGAATAATTCTACAAAAATTAAGGCAAAAAATTTCATATTAACCAGCTTTTCTATCATTTACACATGTTGTAAACATTAATTTACAAACAACTTTTGTTTCCTTGTTTATTATGAAAGCAAATCTTTCTTTTTCTGAAAGGTAGTTTTTCTGTAGTATCGTTTGAATCAAGAATATTTTACAGCATTTATTTTTATTATTTTTTATAAAGAAAAATTCTGAGAATTTATAAAGTAAATTGAATTCTAGACAGGGGATTGGTATACTTTCAAGAAAGAACCAATTGTTAGTGAAACAAGATATTGAAAGTATCAGACACCTACTTGTTATGAGCTTCCAGGGAAAAGGTCCCCCATCCCAGCAACAGTTGTGTTAAGACTGTGATGCTCCAATTAATATTTTTTATATTATTTAAATCAAGTTTTACACACAGGCATTAACATTTTCCATTCCCTCAAAAATGAAGAAATATTATAGATATGATTTATTTATTTATATTTCTATAGCCCAATGCTAGTGCGATCAGTGCCAAAATATCAATGCTAGGAATTAAACTTTGAAGTTTCGGAAAAAAAACTTCAATATCAGTACTACCTTAAGGACTACTCTTTGGAATTTCATGTTTACACTAATAGTTAAACTTTATAAAACTGTTCATGCATAGCAAAGTGTTTTTTTGGAAGATGTATTCAAGCAAAGAAAACAAGCATATTAATCAACATAAAAATACTGCAAAAGTCCATTGAAATTTATATATAAATATAGACGAAAATCTTAAAATTAGCTGATGTAACACGGAAAATTACAAAATAAAAAATATTTTTAATTAGATTTCATTAAGATGGACATTATTTTCACTGCCTCTCTCCTTTGTAAAGGAAAGCAAATAATAAATGTATGTTTTGATTTTATTTTATTATGATAAAAATGTTTGTACATTTTTTTAAGTCTCAAGGGAAATTACAAAATAAATCAAAAGTAAATTCATAATTACCGTTTGCAGTTTTAAAGGAAGGAAGTAAAATTGAAGAAATTACTGATTTAAAAAATTGCGTCAACTCTCTCTGTCTCTCTCTTTGAAAAAAAGTGATTTCCTGAAGGCAGTGTGGCTTAGCTAGATATTTAAAGGCCCTGATGCAAAAAAAATAAGGGCTCTATCTTGGTTGAATTCTATTAAGTATATAAAAAAGTAAATATATGGGAATATTTTAAATATATACAAAGCTACAAGTTTTGCTTACTGTCTTTTCTTTTGCAGTACTGATACATTTATAAATGTTAAGCATTATATCAGTGGGAATTTGTATTTTATTTTTTATTATATAAGAATGTATTTTACTTTGTAATTATTAAAAATTGTAAATTATTTATCAAATTGATAATTATTTTCAATCTTTTGTTTTCGATTTTTCGCAATACGTTCGTGCCCCCAAGTAGGGTTATCACGCTCTCCTGGAGGGCGCACCCCACAGTTTGAGAAACGCTGTGATAAAGATTTTATTTCGAGTTTTGAGAACAATTTAATAACAGTATACATGAAGCAAAATATGATTTGGAGAAGAAAAACCAAGCGATTTACATAATTTTAAAAATGTATATATATTATCATTGCAAACAAAACAACGACGTTGAGTCACAACATCTTCTCAGCATATAATAAATAAAAATTTATGCCGATACAAATCATTCCCAATTTCTGTTGTTACATGTTACAAATTCTTAGATTTTGAACACGTTCAGTATAATAGCACGAACTCCACACGGAACGTGTTTTTATTGTTGGTATCGGAAATCAAATTTTGTTTTACACAAAAGAAAACAATCCGCAGAAACGAAAACAAAATTAAATTAAATTAAAATATAAAAAACTAAAATCTTATTTTATTGCTAAAAAAATATAAAACATGCAAAATTGGAAGTTTTTTATCAACAACTTTTATGTAAGTAACATTAAATTAGAAAACTATAAATACTATAAATTTTGCAAACCCCTGCCCCAGGCGCCCTTGTGCGGTGAACAATTTTGCCACCCCCACGCGGCGGCCCTGTCTGAATTATTCTTAATTAATGGACATGAGTGTATTCTTAATGAGCTGTATCATATTTTTATTACTACGACTTATTTGTTTTATTGCTTCAATGTATTAACTTATTACGGCAGTGGGTAGCCTAGTGGTTAGAGCATCGGACTACAGACCGGAAGGCCTGGGTTCCATGCCCGATGCCGCCAAATACCCGCAGAGTATAAAACGGAGAACGTGCTCGTTAAATCAGTGGGTCCGAATGGTGTCGCCATCTATCGTATTGTATGAGCAAAAATGGACTGTCACCTTCATGGGGGCTCAAAGCTTAGGCTAACGACAGGCGTACAATATAGGCCGATGCCATGATGAATTTCGTGGGCCTTGATCTGACTACGTCAGACAGGTGGCATTGGTAACAACAACACAACATTGACTTATTACAGTAAAATAGCCCCGAAAATGTGTTTTTTAAAAGTAACATAATTATATTAATTCCCTATAACTTAAAATGTGACTACGTTCATAACCGTGATTTTGAAAAAGAGCATAAGTGAGTAATTTTTTTGATATTTAGTGACAGTTGAATTATAATATACATATAAAATTGTCTGAAGAATATTATTGTAAGAAAAAAATTTATTTAAATGCCTTTTTCGACAAAATTAATGAATGACATTTTTTTCAAAACATTCTCCTTTTATGAAAAAGGCTTTTTGATAAAAAAAAAAAAGTATCTTGCCTATATATAGCGATGACTTCTATACCTGGTATAACCCATTTTTAATAAAAAATTCATTTTATTTTCAGAGTTTCGATAAATTGAAATAATAACCTGTGTTTTCTGTTAAAATTTCTCTACTCATAATAAGAAAGGAATAAATAACTCCTCTTCTAAATTACATGCTTCAAAAATTTTACTTCAATACCGATATATAATTCCAAGCTATAACACAGGCAAAATATTTTTATCCCTGAATCTCTCTCTCTCATTTCTAATGAACGTTATAATGTTTTGAAAATCTCTTTCTTTCTTCACTTTTAACCAAAAAATTGCATTTTAGGTATCCGACTACCCTAAAATTGTGAATTTTGCCAAAATTTGACAAAAAATTTTTTTATGGTTTTGTCTTATAGGCCATCTTATAAGTTTTATAAAAATACCAAGTTTATCATTTTCAGTTCACTAGAACGAAAACTACAAGTGTTTTAGTAAAAGCAAATGCCATTACTTTAAGCAAGATATCACACTTTAAAACGCGTTTTACTCGAAATATATTTTTTTGAAAGTGCTAGAACGAGGAAAGCGATTGCTAAAATTGTTTTGTAAATAACTAACTGAAGCTTTTTGTGTATGTCCCATATAATAGTAGAAGCGTTTTAACCGTCAGATTTATCAATCGCTGTTTTATTACTAAATTTACAGTCCCTTATGTGAATATAATCACTGTTTTTTAAGCGATTTCATATAGTTACTGAGATAAAATGCTCTAGTTTTTGTAAAAATTAAAATATCTCTTATCCTGAGGTCATTTCGACAATGAATAACATAGCAACACATCAGAATCGAAAAAATGAAAATTTGTTCATAAACCCTTGGTACAGAATGGGCCGCGTTTATGTTATTTTTTGTCAATTTTTACCCATTTTTGTTTAAATAATTTATTTTTCTCTTCTTAATTTTAGCATATTTTTCTTCAAATTTACTAAAAATCTAAAAACAACAAAAAAAAATACACATATCTCCATTTTTTTTTTAAAGTTGTCGGATACCTTAAATACTTTTTTCTTGTAATAATTTAAAACAACTTTATATGTGTATTCTAATCCAAAGTTATAAAATATTTTAAGAATATTCATTTATACGCTTTTACAAAATTACTGTCATTCACCGTATGAAATCAGTCACCGTAGTTCTAGTGAATGCCACCATAGGCTATTCTGTAAAAACACTGCGATATAATTCACATAATTTTAATTTTTTCCTGATGTTGCCATCATATGCAGCCAATATAACAAACTACAAAGAAGTCTACTAAAAATGGAAGACAGTGCATCGAGATTTTTCCAGCAATGACATTATACCAAGTGACACCGCTCCTGTCAGCTCCTAGTTCTTTATGGCTAATTTTTCACAGCCTCTACCCTAGCCACCAATCAATTTTCCACATCATTCCGATATTCGACGTAATGAAAGTCCCTGGGGGCGCCCATTTCGACCCTAATGCAATACCAAGAACGGTTGGTCTAATGTAAATTAATTCATACACTACTGCGACAGAATCCTTTATCGGTTTCACTTAGCAACTACACGTTGGTATTTAACTTACAACTCAACGATGGAAAACCGAATTACGTTCAACTACACAGCTTCCTTACAAAGCAATAACAAGTTTAACATCATCCCCCTCTTTTGCAAACGATTTAACTGAATTCCTCCCGTTTCATTCATTCGGGGGCTGTGGACGCTATGATTTAACTCCATTAATGGTCCCCGCCTTCATAACGAGCGACTAGTCAGGGGTGTAAGTGGGAAGGCAGCGACGCAAGCAATTGTTGCCCTTTTAAAGCTCCTGCGGGAGAAGGGGGGTGTCTGGAAGTTGTTCTGGGAGATTATCTTGGGTGTCGACCCTTTCTTCCAGTGATTAACTGCAGAAAATTCCGGTTTCTTAAAAGATCGTTTTCGGGAGATTTGTTTCAAAAAGCGTAGTGTTGGGAGATAATGCCGGAAGTTGACAGTGATGAAGTAATAAATAACTACAAATCTCATTTCTTTCTTTTTCTATAAAGTGTTACATATATGTAAGGCTTGTCTTTTGTATGTATAAGGGTTGCCCATATGAAAAGTGCACAAGCACACTAAATAAGACGATTTTATTAGTGGTCAAAACAAAGAACTTTCAGGATTGTAACACAGGACATACCATTGTTATGGCAGCAGGCGTATGTCCTCACTCTAGAAAGTACGTGGTTGGTTATTGGGAAAACCCTGCCCAGCTTCCTTCACTTCATCGGCCAAATAGAAACATAATACTGTCTTAAATAGCCTACATGCCTAGAAATAGCAAGGTGACAAATTCGGACACTACAGTGGGTGTTCTAGCATTCTTAATTTCCCAAAGGATATTTTTAAAGTTCCCTTGGTTTTACGGGAGACATGTGGGTGAACATTGTCATGGAGATGCGATGTCGTTTGTTGCCTTTCTCGAAAACTTTTACACCAACTGTTCCAAGACCAACTTGTAAACAGTGCTCGCCATAGACTGTTATTATTCATCGAGAAATTCCCTCATTAAACTCACCTCCTGTTATCAGAAACCGTACTACTGCACATTGTTCTGATCGGGACACATCCTTATATGGTATGACTACTTTCGATTAAATTCCTCTACCACTAACAGGTTTCACTGTTAAATATCGTATGTGATGAACAATTCCTACCGTCTTTCGTGTCCTTGTTTGATGGTTGTGCAATAGCTGTACTCAGTAGCACACAAAATTTTTTCAAGTTCTATGTTTTTCAAGTTCAAAATTTATATGTTCGAAAGTTTCCCAACTCGTATCATACCTCAAGACAACACCTGCGCTGGATTAGAACCTGCGACGCTCGGATCCGAAGCTCAGTAACATGACCACTAGACAGAAGTGATCCCCCTGTCCGGAGACTGTTACTGGCTTACTTGGATACCGCCACACACCTATTGATTCGTCTGATTTTTTCGATTTTGTTAACAAAAAACAGTAAAAAAATAAATTATTGAATTAATAATTAGCATTAATTAATAAAATAAATTGTTAATTACAGGTACTTAATTAAATTTTACTTTATATATAAATAGGATTATCATTAATCGAAAAGAACTCAAGAGCTTTGGGGGTTGTCCGGACCCCCAGGACACCCCCCTTGTGTGCACCACTGGTTGTACTCATTCTGACGCAATCACATATGTCCACTTTTCATTTGGGCAACTCTTACACTAATAAGTAAAAAAGTGAATGAAATGTGACGATTAAGTTGCCACAGTAGTTAGTTAAGGAATTGCACGTAAGAACCACTACAAGCCCTACACATAATCACACGTTGAAGTGTATGGTATTTTTTGTAATACGTCAACTTATATATACAGTCGGACCTCCATTTTAAGGACCTCTATTGTCTGAACTGTTTTCTGGAACAAAAATAATTTTACGATGTTCTTCGTTAAATAACTTCAAAGGCCGTGGTAGCCGAGTGGTCTAGGCATCGGATCATGGCTAGCGTGTCATGAGTTCGAACCCAGTACCACTAAAGACACGCCATGTAGGGGAGCGATGCACGTTAAATCTGTCGAGAGCTCAAACATCCTCCCGTTGGTGTGGTGTGGTAGTTAGGAGAGGGGGGTGCCTGCTCAGGTGTTGTGCGCGTCACTTGACCATGGTTCAAAATGACGCGGACCGTCGCCAAAAGCCCTCGTGTTGCTAATCAGTACGACTTTAATATTCACTCACTCATTCTCTCGTTAAATAACCTCCAAGTAGCGCAATGTATTTCCTATTTGACCAACTTTTTCTCTTGTGGGATTTATTTTTTTTTCTCCCTGTTTATAAAATATTCCAAATTATTCCCTCTTTAAATATATTTTATGCATATAAACGACCTTGAACAGGTTTGCCAGAGAGGTGCCTAACTCACCTAAATAACTTAAATAATTTTACTATTTTTCTTCGTTAAATTACGTATTCGGGCAATGTATTTCCTATTTGACGAACTGTTTCTCGTGAGGGATTTATTATTTTTTCTCCCTATTTATAAAATATTCCAAATTATTTCGTCTTTTAATATATTTTATGGTGATAAATAACTTTGAACTGGTTTGAGAAATGCCTAACTTACTTAAAGAAATAAAATTGACGTAAATATGAGCATTTCATATCATCAAATAAAATTTACAGACTTTAATCAATAATTAAATTTAAGGACCTATGTGTTAATATATGCTTAAAATTAATCGTTACAAAATAACGTATATGCTTAAAATTGCTTGTACGTTTCAAATAAGAAAAAGTCATTAAAATTCATTAGTTTTAACGTGATTTTTTATAAGGCGAAAATAGAGTGTATTCTAGGACAATTTTTTTTCTAGCTTTCCTTGCAGAGATGGGTAAGATATATAAAATAAATAGGTATTAATTTGCAGAAAATGACATGAACAATTACTTTTTTTTAAAAAATACTTAGTGCTTGTGAATTTGTTTTTGTGGCTTATAAAGTAGATTGAAAGATGAATCTCTCCATTGAACGAGTTTATCGCATAACGAACTTTTTTCCGAAATTTAGCGACTTCGTTTAGTAGAGATCCGCCTTTATAGGCACAAATCTAATTTCTTTAAAATCTAACCAGTACTTCTGGAGATACCTTTGGACTCAAAATACTGGACCAAAGTGAACATTTTATGAATTTTGAACACCAGTATTCCTAATTGTGAGCAAATATTTTCAAACTTATATTTATGTTTTAATAGTATTTTACACTTTATGAATTTAACTAACTTAAATTTTTATTAAAAATGTTATAAAATTTTAAAAATTATTCTATTATTTTGTTAATATTGTCTCTTGCTGTTTATACATATGTTAATCAACAAACTTGGTGATATTGCGCAGAGAGACAAGTACCAGGTTATGTATTTGTTTTACAATACATAATTATTTAATATGACAGATTCAGATGGTCTAATTTATGTACAAAAAATTCCCTAGATTTAATTATACACACGTATTCATAAATTGGCTTAGAACTTTATTTTTTAATCTTCTAGTATTTCAGGGTAATATTTCACTGTCAGAATAACTTAATTAAATTATTTAATGAATTAGCGAAAACGACTCAGCTTCACAAGTGAAAATTTTGTTTGTGTATGTTATCCCACTTATATATCCTTTTTTAGTCAAGGTTACTCTTTTCAAAATCTACCCACGAAAATATTTTTTTTTTCCTGTTAGCGATCGTCTCGAAATTTTTTGTTTTTCTTTACTCACTTTCAAGAACTATACCTTTAATCAACATTTTTCTTTGTAATTATTTTGAGTTTCAAATCTGGACGTGCTTTATTTTATTATACTTCAGTTTAATCAAAGGAATACAACAAGGCAAAAAAAAAATCTAGTGTACTTTATTGATCATATACTTAAACACCCAACTCTTTTTTACACGATTTTGAAATAACACTCTACACGAATTTGACGTTTTTTTTACACAAACTTTTTGTTCTAGCACGGATTCCGAAAAAAAAATTGAGGATTCACACGTGACCTTCCGATAAGAATGATCTGATCGAATTTATGACAGCTTATGATAGTAAAAAAGTTGATAATGACAAATTCGATGGTAAAGTTCAGCTATTAACAACTGATTTAATTCGTAAAAGATTGAAGTTTGTTTCAAGTAGGAACATCATTTTTCTACTCATGATCCTGACATTAAGCGTATACAGTAGAACGTCTTTTATCCGAACGTTTATTATCCGGAGCGTCAAATATCCGGACCAAAGTCTGGATACGTTTTCGAACAGTGCAATGTGCTCAACAGTTGTTTCGCGTGAGGCAAAAAGTGACGGGAAGCAACAACAACGATAGTAGCAAGGGTTCATCAAATGCTGACGCGTTTCTACGTTAGAGACAGCTATGGAGTAGCACGAACAACTATCAGTGCTGTCCTACTCAACTACTGCTGCTCAAGAGAATTAGAGATCTTGCAGCGAAAAACGAAGGTGTACAGCGAAAAATAAGTGATTATTTTCCACAATAAAGGTAAAACTGCGACATTTTGCACCTATTTTGCTATTTCTTAAAGCACGTTTCCCGCATGTGATGATTTTCAATATTCGTAGTGTCCGGTTTCATATACTGCATGGATCGCATTCAGTTTTCGGTTATCCGAACGGTGTCTGGTCCCAATTGATTCGGATAAACGACGTTCCACTGTATGAAAATTTCAACTTAATCATAATCTTTATTTTGCAGGATATCAAGAATTATATCAATAACTTGAAAAACCAAAAAAAATCCGCTAATAATAGGCTTTGTAATAACAAAAACGATAGAAAAAAACAGCCATTATTAGAGAACGAAATTCTGCATTTGAATGAAAACCGACCATTGTGCTAGACATATCTCCCACATCTACTGATGATAGCATTTTTAATCCAGCTCGTAATAAACGTGCGCGCTTGTTATCAAGTATCGATGAATAGTTTTAGTTAGTAATTTTATTCCTAATTTTAATTAGAATTTTTATACGTTGTGTGCACTTATAGACTGAATTTTCAACGAAACCTAATTTTAACTTTTTTTTTTTTAAATAAAAATGTATTGTTTTTGTTTTTTAATATGTAACATGGATTTTATTATTATATCTTTGCACGGTTTTCTTAGAAAATATTTAGAGATTTTTCATCTTACATGATTTTTTAAACTTGTGAAACATATCCCCAAATTTACCATGTTTTTTTACAAGATATTTTTTGCATGGTTTTCTAAAAAACGTATCTAACGTGTAAAAAAATGAGTTAGGTGTATTTATTTTATCTTGTTGAATGATAGTCCAGTTCCTCTTCAGGTTTTATCAAATGTATAGTGCTAACTATATCCAGTCGAGTTGTTACAAATAATTTTTGAAAGGGTAGTTCATAATTTTGAAATTCCGTTAAAATGTCATTCCTTTCCGTGATTTTTTTTCCTTTTAATTTTAATTAAGTTCTTTTGCATTAATGCGCGATTATCAATTGAAAGAATTCATGTTTGTAGTTAAAAAACAATTTTATATAACATCATTGATTTTCTTAATAACACTTATAATAACACTTTAATAATAATCGAGAAGATTGTTATTCGATTTCATTAGATCTTTTTTCGAATTCCGTATAGAAATTGTTGATGTAAAAAATCTCCTCCGTTTCGTGTTTTAAGTGAAACAAAAATATTTAATTGGCTTCGTGTTGTAATTTGCTTCCTTTCTCGAAACAAGTAATTGTTCAACAATGTTGTGCACACCTGTGTAAAACAAAAAAAGCAAAAACAAAATTTCAAGTTATTTTTTACGTAAATTATACTGTCAAACCCTGGAGCTATTACATAAAGACAAAAGGAAACAGTTATTTAATTATATAAAACATGAAAGCATTGACATATGAGAGGTTTTCGTAAAAAACCAAACATTTTATTTCTTAAATAATTTATTGGCCCAATTAATTCAAACTGTATCATTTTAACTCGAAAAGCTAGAATAGGTGAGTATTTTATTAAGATCACAATAAAATGCAACTCGAGGATTATTGGCGATGCGGACTTGACAGCTTTGAACCATGGTCAAGAGACAAGAACTACACCTGAACTGGCATACTCCTCTCCAAACTTCCACACCGCACCAAATATCAGCCCCTCTAGATGGATAGTCTTAAGTGGTACAAGTCTGGTACTAGTTTAAGAGTCCGATCATGACTACTAAAATTTCGAGGCCGCAAAGCTAGAAATTTTTAGTATCAGTCTACGAATCAGAATAAGAGTTTGGCAACTAGATAATTATATTTCCCTTCGCTTTCGAACGTTTTTATCAAACAATTTATCTTCTAATAGTATTAGAACTTATCACTCTCAACACTAAACGTTAAATTTATACCCTAGAGTATCTCACAAAAAACCATTTCAGATTTCGAAATTGCCACCAACAAAAAGACAATACTTCTGAAAAAAATCCAGAATATTTTTTATAGAATTAAAAGTACCCTATTTGCATAGATTAATCCTCAGACTAATACTCTATTCCAACCTTCTCTCCAGACGCAACAATTTACTTAGTATTTATTCCTCATGCACGGGGCTTTTAGAAGTTACCCAAGTTTAGAGTACATGAAAAACCCCAGTCATGTTCGATTCTACTAACATTTCGCAATACAGCTACTCAAAGTCTGATTTCACTTTTTATTGCATCGGGTACAACGTTTTATGCAAATGTAACATCTTGAAGATGCTTTGTTACTATTGCTATTGTTGTAGAGTTCTTTGGTTTGGAGGTTGAGAGTGGAGAAGCAATTAGACCGTCTGGAATCCATTTTGTAACATAGTACAGAATAATCGTGCTGTGTGTTTTGTAACTTCCTTTGGAAAATCCAAATGGATTATTTAATTTTGTGCTTTGGCGCTACTCGAGAGGTATTGGCGACGGACTTCGTAATTTTGAACCACGGTCAACAGCAGCAGCCGTGTGGTTGTGGTCAAGAGTTCGAGCCCACGTTGTTGTAAAAAGTTGTGTAAAGCGATTGATACATTTTAAATATTTCGAAGCACAAAGTCCTCAAGTTGAAGTGGTATGGAAGTTTTGAAAGGAGTGCTAATTCAGGTGTCGTCCTCGTCACTACACAGAAGTTCAAAATTATTTGTGCTGTCGCAAAGAGCCCTCACATTGCTTCACAGTGTAGCGTAATTTGAAAATAATTGCCGCCCCTCCGGCATAGTGGTTAGTGACGCTGACTGCGATGCCATAGGACCTAGGTTTGAGATAAGTCATAGATGTTTGTAAATCTATAGTGCCTTTGCGGCATGCGGATATTCTAAATAACCGTTTAGCCGCAAATTCTCTAGTGAGTTTGGTGGACGGGGAAGAGAGGTGGGAGACCTCTGACTACCCCAGGGGTGTTCCTTAAAAAATTGGGCCAAATCACTCTGTCACCTGTATGGTGCTCAAATATGTGGTTAACGACAGTCATACAACTAGCCCCTTGTCAGAATGTATTTTGTGGGCCTTGATCTGATGTTTCTGTCGATCAGGGGACATAAGTATCAACGACAAAATTAATCAAATGAGCCTTTGTCGAGTGACTTACGAAACGAAAATTAGATGGTTCGGGTTCCAGCAGTGATGCTTATACCCAGTATCCCTGAAGATAGGGTGAAATAGAACAACCATTAGAAGAGTGACGCCTCCCGGAGGGAGGCAAAATGTGAGAGGTAAAGCCGTCCGAATTAAACCCTTTCGGGAGAAAACGTGGAGGGGGGAGGGGTGGAGGAAGAAGCATCGATGGGCGAAAAACGCCGAAGTTCCCCTGCGTTCGCAGGGGTGAAAATGGAGAATGACGTCAGCTATTTTTCATCTGACCTAGTTTTAAAAGATAGTAGCGGAAGCGTGTGTTGTAGTTCAATGTGTAAATTAAGTATTTTTGTTGAGTTATGGGGGCTTAAGGGGAATTTCCCACTTAGAAGACTTGTATGCGAAATTAACTTTAGTATGTGGATAAGTAAATAATGTTTGTGCTTTAATTAATGGATTGTCATGATTTTCGATACTTCTAAAAACATTTCTAGAAAGTTTAGTGATGTAGTTATCTATCGGCTCCATATGTAAGTCGTTGTGTATGACAGAATTCCTAACGTACCAAGGTGCGTTAGTAATAATTCTCAGTATTTTATTTTGTATGATTTGGATCCGTTTAGTATGGGTCGGTGCCGCCGCGCCCCAGATTGGGCAAGCGTATGTTATCACTGGGCGCAAAATACGCTTGTAAAGAATGACTTTATTTTCTAGGGAGAGTGGTGACCTTCTCCCAATAAGGGAGATGGCCAGAGCAATTCTTCCCCAGAATTTCTCGGATAGATAATCTATGTGTGATTTGTAAGTTAGTCGATTATCTAAGTATAGTCCCAGGTAACGCACAACCGAGACCCATTGTATGTTGTTTTCAAAGAGTGTGAGTTCAGTCTGTGGGTCGATAACGCCCCATTTTCTGAATACAATAGCCTGTGATTTATCAACATTGATAGCTATCCTCCAGTCTGTGAGCCAATTCTCGAGTATGTCGAGGTAATGTTGCATATTTTTAATTGTGTAGCTGAGTTTTACGCCTTGGGTCAATGCCGCAGAGTCGTCTGCGAATAAGCATGTACTGACGGTGGGGTGATCGGGAAAATCATGTGTGTATAAGTTGTATAAATATGGACTTAATACAGAACCCTGAGGGACGCCTGAAAGGCAATTCCCGATGTCTGAAAAAGTGCTATTTACACGTCGAGTGACTTAAAGTTCTAAAACAATGATTTATACCAAATCTCATAATATGAGGAAGTCTATGAAGTTAAAAAATATCCTATTTTTAAATATTGTACACCATGTCCTGAGAACTGTCCAGTTATTCGTTCGCCGGTCTTAATAGAATCAAACCTTCAACTAACAAGCTCCTCTCTGTTTGACTACATCTTCATGACTGCACTGACTTTGTACTTATTATTAAGGCCAATTGTTATAAATACCTGATATGTATTGGCGTACCTCAATTCTATACAGCACGGGATCGTCGACCTATATTTTATGCCATAAAGATAAATCTAGCTGCATAATAAGGATCATATGCATTCGTATATTCTATTAAGTTAATATGAATTTTACGAACTGATGGTGACGTTAAATGATTTATGTGACTCTTTTTTTCTTCTCTCAAAATAAAAGTTCCTTTCAAAACACCTAAAAAGTTAAAAGAGTAATATCGTTTGCACATGACTAATGGAAAATGTTACAAAATATATATATATATATATATATATATATATATATATATATATATATGTATATAATTCTATTTTTCCTAAACTAGTTTCTTTTCTGGGATTAACGGATCCGTATTTCAGCCGACCCCTTTACCTTTGAAAAAATTCTAAAAAATGCTGGTTATACACGGAAATTAACGGTATATAAATTCATTCGGCATTGAGTTCTGTTCCTCAAAGTGTTCGAGCAGTAGAACTGACCTCTTTTAGCTCTAAGCTTTTATTGTCTAATATTTGATATCAGGTACAAAAAAGCCATAGTTTGGGAATTATTTAACTTAATAAATAGAATTGAATTTCTTTATGTGAGTGCATGTCATAGCGAACTCAAAAATAAATTATAAAATCTTATAAATTTAGGTTGATAAAAAGAATTTTGGTAAACATGAGCGTATTTAGCGTCTTATTCATTTTTCTTTCAATGTAATTGATGTTTTTTTAAAAATTCAATAGGGTTCGAATTGAATAGAAAAGTCGTCATATTGGGTTTGTAGAAAATGTGGAGAGTCATCTCAAGTGTTGATCTCGTTACTTGACCGTAGTTCAAATCTTTGATGTCTATTTCTTATATTCCTCGCGTTGCTTCTGGTTGCGATATTAATAAGCAATCTACGAGCCTGAATGAAAAAAATTTTTATCAATCTACAGCGGTGGCTAAAATTCTGGACACTTCTGGAAATTTTTATGTTTTTTAAATTTGTATGCTAATAGAAAAGGTTACTATATAATTTTAAAAAGAATTTAATTTTAAATTCAATATAGCAAACAAAATTCCAATATTTTCAATACGAAAAAAAGTTTAACTGAAATAATTATAGGTAGATACTGACGATAGCAGTAAATGATCAGTACTTAGTAGGACAACCTCTGTATTTTTTGTTACAGCTTCACATAGAAGTTTCATTGGGCTGATTGTGGTCTTCCTTCCTTATTGCATGATGCCAGGAATCAATAACAGTCTCAATTAATTCTCTTTTATTTGATAAGTGTCTCCTTCAGACACGAGTTTTCAAACGGGCCCACAAGTTTTCAATAAGATTGAGATGAAGACTGTTTCCGGGCCAGGACAACAACTCAGTCCTCTTAGAACGATACCAGTCTTTCGATTACTTTACAATGTATCTAGGAGCAGAATTTTTCGGAAAAATAAATGAAGCATTAATGATATATGGATCGCAGATGGAAGGTAGAAGTTTCAGTTCTAGAATGATGTCAATGTATTTTCTGACATTCAGTATCCAGTGAAGGCAACCCATACCATCTGCTGATATACAGGATTAAATCATAAACAGTTGCCTGAGTACAGTCAGGATGTAGCATTTCTTCTCTTCTAAGTCTTACAAAATTTCTGCCATCACTACCAAATAACGACATCTTTGCTTCATTCTTCCATATAACTTGTGACTACTAATCAGTGGTCAAATTAATGTGTTCCTTTGACCACTGTAGTCTTTTTTAGCGCCGCTGAAAATTGAGATAAGGCATTTTTTCGTGGAATGCTACCTCTTAGTCCAACGCATGTTAACTTTCTCCTGGAACTGACAAAAAAAACTAGCATCATCCAGATCACTTCAGGTGGCCTTTTCCTATCTTAGAGACGTAGTATTTTTATTTTTCTGTCATAAGCACAGACGCAACTTTTTCAGCCTTTTATTACATTTGTTGTTTATTAAATGAGTCACCTAACATCTTACGCAAAGACTCTAGCTGTCCTGCACTTTCAACCTAGGAGAGACAACTTTTTTGTCTCCCAATAATCTCTTTCTTGGTGTCCAATCTGCTGTTTTTCTTATGTAATTGCTTCTTGATGAAATAGAATTGGCTCTCCTTGCCAGTCATGAATTTTTGTTCATTGTATTGAATAGAGCCTTAATATTTTTTAAGATGATACATACAACTTTGTATTTTGTGGAACGTAAAATTTTCTATAAGCATACAAACATGAAAAAAAATAACTATCTTCAAAAGCATTAACGCTCACAATTTTGGCCACCCCTGTAAATCCATACCTCGATAATGGTAAACCCTCTGTATTTCGTTCTAAGAAACTCATGTTACATTTGTGGTCCATTCATTTCGAGAGTATTAAAATCCAAATGCAAAAAAGAAAAGTGAGAAAGAGGTTATTACGTCACTCCTCTCATCTTTCAAAATATTTTCCTGACCTCTTTTCCTCCACAAATGGTGGAAATTGGAACTCACTCAAGTTGCGTAAACAAGGGGGTTTTTTTGCCCCGTTTATTGGGGCTACCCGAGGTACGCCCCGGCAGCTGTAAATCATGCGGCTTTTATCGCAATATTAACTGCCAGAGTGACGCTTCTCAAAAACTTTTCCCTCACAAAAGTTTGTTTGATTGACAGCCGCAAATAAATTTAGAAGCTCGAATAGTAATGGTACAAATCAGGAGCCGGCAAGTCGGCGCTCCGGGGGAAAGTTCATTTTACGGAGCGAGTCTCTGGAATTTTGTAAAATATCCGGAGTCTTACAAGCAAGAAATTTAAAGAAATAAGACTGTCAAATGTAATTGCTTTCTATAATATACTTCAGTTTGGTCGGTGACATTTTGAGTGAATAAGGAACCAAAGCAATTAATTACACTGTGAACACTTGATATATTCAAGGATAGTATTTAATATAAAATAAATATTCGATTCAATAATGTCGATAATACGGCATTCTATAATTTTTTTTTCATTCCAATTTTGTAATAGTTACTTGATACATATGAAGCCATTTATGTTCTAACTCTCATTCGATTATAGAACGTAATGAGAAAATAAAAGATATTACTGCATTTTAAATTCAATTGGGATTAAAAACCGTTACCTGGCGTAAAGTGGAAGATAGGTGTTTAAAATGCTTGTTTAGATTTGCTCTTGTCGCTTTATCTTTGAAATTATGTTACTGCCTACAATAATCTGCTTTATACGTGTAACTCTAAACTATGTTAAATATTTGTTTTTACTTAACCACCAGCGTGTATATACACTAGTGTCCAAAAGTTAAGCATAATTGATAATTATGTGAATAAAGAAGGAACTGTAAATCAGAATGGCGGGAAACGTGATATGCGAGTATAAAATGGTGATAAAATAAGGAAGCAAATCAAAAGAATGACAGTAATTAATTTTCTTATCCAAAGTAGCAGTTTGAAAGAAAACTGAGCATAGCAAGGATTTATACTTTAAAGAAAAAATGAAAGAAAACATTAAATAAAATACCGATGCTGCAGTTTAATAAGGCGTGTGGTCACCTTTGACAGCCAGGCACGCTGCACAGCAATTTACCATACTTGCTATGAGATGATGAATGGGTTGTGGGCTCAAACGGTTCCAAGCTTTTCGGAGAGCTCTCTTCAGTTCTGTAACGGAGCTTGGTGGGTGCGAAAGGGCTGAAATTTGTCTCCCGAGCATATCCCATACATCCTCGATAGGATTTAAATCAGAGGAGTTCGCAGGCCACGACATGCGCTGGATGTTTTCCGTTTCAAGGAAGTGATCAATCAGCACCGCTTGGTGACATGGCGCATTATCATCCATGAATATGAAGTCAGGACCGACAGCACTTCGAAACAAGCGAACATAAGGCTCAAGAATTTCGTCTCTGTACCTTTGAGCAGTCACAGACCCCGTGTCAAAGAAATGGAGGTCTGTGTGGCCGCCCATCATGATGCCTGCCCATACAATTACTCTCCTTGATAGAAAATGATGTCTTTCCGTTATGTTTCTTGGTTCAAAACGTGTTCCACGTTCTCTCCATATCGTTACCCGCCGAGAATCACTACTCAGACTAAACCGGGACTCCCGTCACTGAACATCACATTGAACCTTTCTCCCACACTCCAATGTTGATATTTCAAAGTCAAGTTCAAATGAGCGCGTTTATGCGCAAACGTGAGGGGAATGCAAATTGCTGGTCTTCTGGCATACAGGCCAGCATGATTGAGTCTCCTGTAAACAGTTTGTCTCGAAATTCGTATTCCTGTGGCGACTGTCAGCGCCGAACCCAGTGTTCTGGCAGTACTGCCCCTCTGACATCGCGCACTTATTACCAGATATCGGTCTTGGCGACGGGTTGTGACTCTTGGTTGACCTGATACTGGTTGTCGGGTAACATCTCCCGTTCTTTGAAACCTCTGCCACAGTCTTGAGATCACAGACTGGTCCACATTCAGAATTCGAGACACTTCGGTTTGTGATCGTGAGGATTCCAGCATTCCAACGATTCTTCCTTTCGTAAACACGTCCAATTGGCGTCTTTGTGCCATCATTCACCTTGTTTGATGGTTAACAACTTTCCTTCGCACAGCAGTTACACGAAACTTGTCTGAACTGCCTATGTTGCGCGAATCGAATTCTCCGCGTTCCAACATGCGCCGGTGTTTCGCGCAGAACGTAGTCGACTGAAAAGTTTTGCATAAACCCAATGTTACTTCTTCACCCAATTAATATCCGGAAGAAATTTGGAATAATTTTACGAATATTTACTCCATGTTTTTCGCATTTTACGATTTATGCTTAACTTTTGGACACCGGTGTATTATATCATATAGAAACAATCACAATTCAAAATTCCTTAAGTGCCATTTATTTTTAAATTAAATTTAAATACACTTATTATCATAAGGAATTTGCACACCGAAAAGGAGTTAACGGAATCGAACAAAATTGTATATGTGAGAGTGTAAAATTTTTATAAATAAGTAATTAACAAATCAAAGTAAAATTAAAATATGTACTCTCAGGAAGAATTACCACTAAATGGATGTTCTATAGAATACACACAGTTGTTTCACTTTTGGCGTAAGTACTTGATGCGATTGAGGCACACATGTCCAAGAAAAATGTAGAAAAATTATGTAAGTGCCTCAGATATGAATTCAGTGAAAAATAGAGGCTCGAAAACCCGAAACTTTGACAAAAGTTGTCGATAAGTAAAGCAAACACCATTTGCAATGCAGTTGTTAATCTTCACATTTTAGTGCTGGAATTTCCCAGACAAGGATAAATTTAGTCTGTCCCCTCAAAAGACGAAAGGTAAAATTTTGTATGTCAATATTAAAACTCTTCACAGTTACATGCCTTATATACGAAAGGCATGTTGATTTTTCTGTTATGGGGTGCACGTGCTTCTGCACCCCTCCAGTCAGCCACTTTCCAGACACAGTCTGCAGGAGTGTGCAAGAAGATGGAAAAAAACGTATTTGCCGAAATTGCCTTTGAAAAATGTTTTCCAAGTTCCTTGTTAATATAGTTAAGTGTTCGGTCGAAATAGTTCAGTCGGGATTTTATTTGTTGAATGAAAAAAATGAAGATTTTTGATTGAATATGTGAGAGGAATATTAAGAAATTCAAATATTTATTTTATTTCCACGATAAACAAAATCTTCATAAACGAGATGGATTGATGTTGTTTGTTTTAGTGAAAACAGGGATTTATGAAATTATAATGGAATAATTGTTTTCAGTGATTTCATTTATATTATTGGAGAAAATCCCCAACAATGTATTTTAAAAAAATAATAATTGAAGGAAAGAAATAATAATGAGAATTTTTATGGTCGTTTTATGAAAAGTGCTGTTTGGTTTAGTTTTTAGAAAACAGGCTACATCAAATTACAAAACTTCCTGTTAGTTGTTGTGAAAAAAATTAAAATATTTATTTCCACACACAGTAGCATTAACTATTTTTACAAATAACATATTGTTTAATGGACTAAATTCGTGATGGTCACATGATAATATAAACTCGTGTTCTACATTGAATTCAAAACGGACAATAAATTAGCTTGTACTTTTTATTCTATTTGTAAAACTTAGGTAAAATTTCAAATTGCATAGTTGGGTAAAGATGCTCAAGAGTTTTAAAAAGAAATTTCTGCAAAAAGATTTTAAAATTAAAGCAAAAAAGTCTTGTTTTATACATGTACTTTTAAATAAAGTGACAAATATTATTTATTTTTTTAAAAAAAGGTTTCTGTAAAAAGCGTAATTTCGCAACAACGAAGTGCATGAACTGATTTGCTGAAAATAGATAATGGACTAAATTCATGTGACGTCATAATCACATGATAATTTTAAACCACGTGTTTTTAGCCAATCAAGTTCAAAAACACATGTGACGTCATAGTCACGATAAATGCAATTATCTATTTTCAGCAAATCAGTTCATGCACTTCGTTGTTGCCAAATGACGCTTTTTACAGAAACTTTTTTTTAAAAAAAATAATATTTGTCACTTTATTTAAAAGTACATGTATAAAACAAGACTTTTTTTTCTTTAATTTTAAAATCTTTTTTTGCAGAAATTTCTTTTTATAACTCTTGAGCATCTTTACCCAACTATGCAATTTGAAATTTTACCCAAGTTTTACAAATAAAATAAAAAGTACGAGGTATAGTTTATTGTCCGTTTTGAATTCAATGTAGAACACGTGTTTATATTATCATGTGACCGTCATGAATTTAGTTCATTGCATTTATCGTGACTATGACGTCACATGTGTATTTGAACTTGATTGGCTAAAAACACGTGGTTTAAAACTATCATGTGATTATGAGGTCACATGAATTTAGTGCATTAGTGTTGCACGTTTGAATTTAGCTCGCAGTCTGAAGTAATCTCAAACAGTGACGTCATTGTGCATATATTTTATTTATTTTTTATATTAAGGATGTTTAAAAATAAAGGTGTCTTGTCGTGTGTGGCAACAGTTTTTGATTGTGTACAAAAAATTATAAAAGAAATGAACGAGAAAATGGGGCTGTTGTCTTAAATGTTTATTTAATTTCTGTTTTAATGTTTACTTATTTAATAATTACTACATATCCTTAAATTTATTTAGCATATTATTTTTAAAAAGCCTAGAAATCAATATGGGGAACTGAGCTTGTTTTATCAATTCATTCCGGGCAATTTGCTTTTTTTATAACCTGGGGAATTTCATAGCCATTAAATCTACAATATAAAGCAACACAAGGGTTATTGGCAACAAACCTCGAAATTTTGAACCATGGTAAAGTGAAGAGGTCGACACCTGAAATGACCCTCCAACCTCCGAACTTCCACACCACGCTAAGAAGGGAATTTTGCACCATGACATTTCATGTGCATCAAACCTTAGGCACTGCGGGACTTTAGTGAATCAAGACATGAACCCGTGGAGGCTCCACGCCAATTTTTTATAGTTAAAAAGAATGTAAGAAATCAAATACGTCAAAAATATCCGTAAACTTACATAACGTCATTTATAATCAATGTATTCACCCCATTTACGTTGATTAATAATTATAAAAAATATACACATCTTTTATCTATTTCTTATTTTTATTTTCACAAATGTGATTACATCTCTTAATATATACGATCATTTTTTTTTTCAAAATAAGTTACCTTTATTGCATTGTCAGATGTGGAACTTAAATTTTAATTTAATTTGAATTTAAAATAATTCGAATGAATGTGAACTACTTAATTTTTTTTAAAACTTTTTATTCAAATAATAAAAAGAGAGACATATTTTTATTAAAATATAAAAAAGGGAGAGATGCCTCAGAACGCATATTTGCAGCAACTATAAGATATGATCTCAATAAAGTTCAGACATTCTCCTAAAAAAATATTCAACAATGTAATGTTTGGCCTCATCTTGTAAATGACAGCAACGAAATATAAAGAAAGAACTTATCATAAAAATAGCAAGATTGTGGGATAAAGTGCACTTTCTCTACCTTTTAGCGCTGAGCACTAATCTAGTCAGGTTGCAGTTCATGAACTGATGGTAAACCGGTTTTGTCCCAATCAGAATGAAGAGGTTAATATTCCCTTGAACATGTAAATCTATATACAAGGTGCGGCAAAAAACCCCGGACAAATAATTTTTTATATAACTTTATAAAAAATTAATAAATTAACAAATTATAACAAATAACAATAAGAGTATACTCGTATTAATAAATAAATATAATTCGTTTCAAAGTGACCGCCGTTTCCAGCAATGCAGAGGCGCAAACGCTTGCAGATATTTTCAGCAATGGTCCTCAGATCTTTTACTCTTTTAATCTGTCCCGTTCCAGTAGAAGCGATTGCTTTAGAGAGTCCAAAGTTTTGTGTTTAGTGCAGGCTTTGGACTTTATAATGGACCCTACACTGTAATCCATAGGATTGATATCCTGCGAGTAGGGTAACCATTCTTCAGATGATATCATATCTGGAAAATTCACCTTACACCACTCCTGTATCTTTTTGGCCTTGTGAGCTGGTGCAGAGTCTTGTTGAAACGTAAAATTTGCATTTCCGAAATGCTTTTAGGCCCACGGAGGTACAACAGTTTCAAGAATGTCTCTCTGGTGCACATTTTGATTGATTTAATGGCCTCTCTTCCACAAAAACGAAAGGTGTCTTACCACTTGCGCAAATTCCGCCCCAGACCATGACTGACTTTGGCAATTGCCAAGGTGCTTGGAGAGTCCATGGACCAGATTCTATCGTTTTGGGAATTATGAACTTGTTGAACCTTAAAGAACTTCTCATCAGTGAAAAGGAATCTCTCCCAGCGCTGACTTGCGGACCTTCTCAAAAGTTTTCGGTATTTTCGGAGCCGTACGAGTTTTTTTTTTTCAGTGAGAAGCTGAACTTTTCGCAACTTGTAAGGTTTCCGTCCAAGCTCCATTTTTGCTATTCACCTCACCGAACTGTCACTTATTCCCCTGTCACGAGCAATCTGTCTCATGGAAACCCTGGGATTACTCTGGACTCACTTTTCGATGGTCTTACGATTCATTGAAAAGTTTATAGTGCTTTTCCGACCACTTCCTGGATGTCGACCATTATTGCCAAGTTCTTTAAAATGGCAAATTGCATCAAACACTGTTTGCCGAGGTACAATAAGCAAATGAACGGCTTCACACTTTCGTTTCCCTTGCTGAAACAACTCTAAAATAGCAGACCTTTTGCTTGACATTATCAAAAACACATAAATCAAAGTACAAACTAAGAAATGTATTAAAAAGTATGTTATTATTTAAGTGGTGGATAAAGAAACATGAAAACACCAATTAAAAGGAAACTCGTTAATTATTCTAAGAGGCAAAAAATTTGTCCGAGTTTTTATGCCGCACCCTGTATATTAAAGAGGAAAGCTCGACTCTCTCTCACTCATCAGGATATCTCCAGAACTATTAGACCTATAGACTTGAAATTCGGTGGGCATGCTACTGTCATGGAATAGAGATCGTATGTAAAAGAAGTATTGGGAAAAATGGTCTTCTAGAAAAGCAGCGAGGGGTTAAGGGGTGTTTTAGAAAAAAAGTCCAGTTTCTGAACTGTTTGACAGGCATACTTGAAATTTTAAAAACTTGTTTCTTTTGCTGAATAGAGACCCACGGTAAAAAAGAATTTAGAAATCGATTCTTATATGGGGGCTAGAGAGGAATTACTAGGACATTATAGATAAAAAAAAATTCGTTTTCGAACTGTTAGATCTATAGTAATGAGCTTTGGTATGCATGTTTCTTTTGTTATGATGAAATCCGTTATGAACGGGTCTTGAGGAAATCGACTTTCAAGGGGGTTATGGCACTTATTGGTGAAAAATATCCGTTTTTGAGCTATCTGACTTACACTTGAAGTTTGACAACCATGTTAATTTTGTTGAATAGAGATTAACTAAAAAGAGGTTTTGCGGAGATCCATTTTGGAGGATGGGAGTTATGAGAACGTAAAAGAGATTATTTTACTTTAGTTTTCTGAAATCTAGTCCTGCCCTTTTTAAATTAAGAGAAGATGGCTATAAGAATATTGTTCATACAATCGAACACTTAATGCTATAAGACTGAGATCTCTTATTACTTTATATATATATATATATTCATATATATTTACAATAACAGGAAATACTCAGTGAACCGAGTGAGGAATGGCCAGTTTGCATATATTTTATAAAAAACTGAACTAATATTTAGAAAATAACTAATATATATGACTAGTAAAGGAACTCTATGCACTAAAAAAATGATGTAGCTATATGTTCCTCTCAAAATTAAAAGAAAAGTAATTAATTTTAGATCGAACTTAAATATAATTATCTTTACCATACATAGAGTCAATATATATTTTTAAAATAACGTTTATAAACATACCCGCATTTAATTATTTCTTCGAAAGTGTACCTTTGATCCTTGACTTATTTAAGCTTTTTGTACTTCTTACAAGTCGACAGTTTGAAGTTTCTTTAAAAAATTTTTTAATTATATATATATATTTTCTCCTGATAACCAGTTACAAATGCAGTTCTTTTTGAAGTAAAACTGATTCCAAACTGATTATCCTGTTGAAGCTTATTGTAACGAATAAACGTTTTAAAACACCATACACCTTTCGTTGCTCGGCAATTAAGAACATATAAAGGAATGATTTTTAATGTGAATGCATAGTTTGTTATGATTTAAAGAATATATGATAAAAAAATTTATACATTTTCATATTAAATATTATTTATTTATATATGCAAAGTTACATAGAAAAAAAATGGCATTTGAAATAATTTTGATGTTACGAAATTAACGCTCGTTCTCTGCGACAATCATTTTGTTTCAAGTTAATTATATTCAAAATTCTTCGGCTATAATGTAACATAATTAAATTATACTCATTACGTGAAAAAGTAAGATTAGATTATTCGAATGATTAATTCGAATTTGCGTTTTAGGCTTAAATACCGATTCGCGTATAAGAACAAAGACCATTTTGGTAGTAAAAAAAAGCAATGCCGACTTTCGGCGTTAATCACATTGACTAAATTATTCATTAGAATTGATAATAGAATTAGTCATTCTTTTAATGTATTCCACGGACTTTTTTTCTCGCCAGTGCTAATCAAAATGGCGAATATATTCCGTCCGTTTGGGATTTGTAGAATTTACCCCATGTCCCGCCATAAAATGCAATTAAGCAATACAATTAAGCCATATTTTCCAGTTGACATGCTCGTCTTCATAAAAGCCTATTTAACCTGCGTTTGAAATTCAAATTAGTGGGGAAGAGGGAAAAAAAAGGCGAATGTTCTCCGTAAATTGAATCTTAATTCTAAACATCAAAATTCCACCAGTTTCGTTGACTCAATTAGAAGAAGTCGAAAACAATGCCAACACAGATATTTGGGAGCATGAAACAGAAATAAAAAAAAAGTCAGCGATGCTTGGTTGGGGAATAAATCTATTTCATGTTAGATTTAACTAATGATATCGCCAATACATATCGTATGTAAATTTACCTTGGGATGAAAGAATTAACGACTTAAAAATGCAAAGTGGGAATCTTTTACGGAAGAGGTTTCCCGTTCTTGAGATGTTAGATGTTTTCCTAATATATCATTAGGACAGTAGTAATACACTTCCTCCTATTTTATGTACTAAGAGTGGAAAAAAATGTAAAACAAAAATTAAAATATTATTGATATTGATATGTTTGTCTTTTGATTAATTCTGTTGTAATTTTCCTTTAAAGAAGGTAATATTGATTTCAGTGTAAATAAATTAATGCATGTTAAAAAAATACGAAGAACAGGCATTTTTTTAAAGAAATAATTTATTAGAAATATGCAATCAGAAATAATAAATGCCTTTTTAACGCAAACGTTTGAAAGACTTTGTTACATCAAGCAACACTTCTAATTCGCCCATAAGCTCTAATTTGTTCATTTTAAACATGTAGGAGGAAAAAAAATTCTCTTAAAGGTTCTTATCCATTTGCTTAGTTCTATATTAATAGAATTAAAACAAATGTGGATTTAGAGCTTTATACATAGACATAAACAGGACATACATAAAACAAGAATTAGAGCGCTTTATGTTTATGAATAAATCCAAAACACTGACATAATCCCCAAGCTATCAAAATGAAGACCAATGTGCATGATTCCCTTATTATTATACCACTTCAATGGCCATGTGCAATTTATGTCATTTAGCGTATGAGAGGATAACCTTTCAAACTGTTGTAGCTAATGATACCACTTCTAAGTCCGGGAAGTCCAAAACCATAAAGTCCGTGGTTGACGATAATACCTCTAGTGGGCACTGCAACGACCTGCTGTCGTACTACTGGAACAGTATGAGTAATTGTGAAGGTACTAGACACTGGATTGGGGACTGGATGGACAATAACTTGAGCAGGTTGAGCAGCTGGTGGCAGAACGACTGGCGCTGGATGGGCAACTGGTTCTTGAATGACAGGTGCTGGATGGGAAATTGGTTCTTGAACAACAGGGGCTGGATGAGCAACTGGTTCGGCAACAACAACTGGCACTTCAGGAGCGACAGGACCTTGATAGGGTGAATCGATTACTGCTCCTGCTGGGGCACTTTTTGCAGTTCCGGGTTCATTGGTTTTGACCACTGCTCTGAAACCACCCTTATCGGCAATGTAGTCCACTCTTCTGGCTCGTCCATCGGTGTCGATCAAGTGGTAGTTGCCTTGTTTGTTGCCATGGGCGTCACCGATTTCGGAGCGGGAGTTTGAGGCACCGTTGGCATCTACGATCTCGTAGCTGAATCCGTAGTTGCCATTACTCTGAAAAAGAAGTGCATCGTTTTTGTTAAATAAATAATAATTTTTAAGTTATACTTTTTGTAATAAAAATTCAATTCTTAAAACTAACAGCATGTGAAACAAGTAGAATAAGCGTATGTTTTTAAATAAATAAATATAAGCTTACACACAAATGATAAAGCTATTTTCAATAATTTAATTCTGGAGAGCTCCATATCGCCCCCCCCCCTCCTCCAATTTTAAAAAATTATATAATGTGTGTATTGAATATATGAGCAAAAAATTTAAACCTCATCTAAGTTGCAAATACATTCGACATATTGCATAAATAAGAGTTAGACATAAAATACCGGTAAAAATTCTTGATACGAATTATAATTTCATATAAGTAATAGAGAAACTTGTTTTACATGATTTTAAATTTCTGTACTCCTTAGCATGAATGGTATAACAGAAGACTCATAATTTTGTTAAGGTATCTGAACTGTTTGAAGTAATTAGTTTTGATCAAAATATACATTTATTGCTGTTGTCGTTATTGAAGAGAGCAAACGTTTGGCCTTAAAAAAACATATATTATTTTGTTTCTACGTAGCGTAGAGGCCGATAACAGGGAGAGACAGCAAATTGCATAAAATTAGAAAATCCGAAAGTGGGTCTTTAAACTACCAAAAGTAGCCATTTAAACTATTCAAAATCTGGCATGGCGAGTCTGATAATTTTAGTATTATAAATATAAATTTCTGTTAAACTTTTTGAACCTTAAATTTTTCTTATTTTCTGAGGAATGGACTAAAATAATTCTTATGGTATGGATATTTTTTTACCTATATATGCCCTGTTATTTCAATAAAAGCCACATAAATATATGTTGCATTTCTTGATATATTTATTTGATTAGTTTTAAAAATTTTATATTTAAATGAAACATTAAAATTTTAGTACATTCTCTAAGTAAATATGTGCAGTTTACTTTAGGAATACTTCTATTGATAGGATACTTCTATTTTATTACTTTTTCTCTCACTGTTTTAAAATGTTTTTTAAATATAGCTTTAATTTCAATTATAATTGTGATTTTTGTAAATTTTAGACAGTTTATTTTAAATGTTGCTGTGTGGTTAAGTATTCGTATTTATTGGTATTGATCCTTAAAAACGTATTTATTAATTTTTAATATCTTTTTTTTTTCAAAAAATATTCTCTGAACGCGTTTGGATACCTGAAATGGTGTAAAAAAATATTGTTGTAAAAGAAGCTAAAGTAAATTTTTTTTTAATTTGTGGCATAAAATTCTCATTCATTGAACCTATTGGAATAATATATTCCCATAGTAAACACAAAATAAATGATAAATGAAATAAAATAGAGGAACTATATATAAATATAAATATAAATTTTTGTAAAAAAATGAATTCAAAAGATATTAAATACTTATGTGAATACTTACGTCTTGACGTCTAGTAGTAGTACTAACACCTGTGCTTACGAACACACCTGTAGCGTGTACAGCAGCAAGGACAGCACTCAAGAAAACTACCTAAAATAGGAATCAATGGAATTAAAATTTATTTAATTTTAAATCTAAAACTGAACATATATCTCTTGGATCGATTTAAAATTGAATACTGGTCATTTTTAATGAGTGCTTAGGTTACGGGTCTTCAACCATTCACGCTCATGGGCCAAATTAATAAATTTAAAATGAACAGCGTGTCACATCAATAAATGAACAGTAAGAAGTTGGCTACACGACTGTCAAAAAATATTGTAGTCAGGAAATTTATATAAAAAAGGGAGGTTTGTTTCACAAGACTACAACTGATTCTAAGGGAAGAAAGAGATGGTATATAGTTTAGATTATCGGTTAATTAATGGAAGTTAAATGGAAAATGAAAGTTAAATGGAAGTTAGTTAATGAAAGTTAAATGGAAGTCGAATTAAAATGCTTTGCCAACCTGTATAATATAAAAATCGAACTTCTGAAAATTTCTGAGATTTTATGCAAAGTTATATTTTTTATATTTAAAATTATTTAAGATTCAGTGAAATGTTTTTAAAAAATTCGTCATTTTCAGAAAATTTTATTTAAATGGATAACAAACACATTAGTGAAATGTTTTAAATATCAAGAATAACAGGGAAAAGAATAACGTTTTTTACGATAAAAACAGACAAGGCATTTTTTTATTTCGAAATGGCCTCAAATTAAAATAAGGGACCCCTAAAACGCGTTCAACGGGCCATTCTTGGCCCGCTGGCCACGGATTGAAGACCTTTAGCTTAGATAATGCATTAAATTTGCTTAAAAAGTATTAATATTTTTTTAGGTATTAATTATTTTTTACTTTGTACTTCATGCATATTCAAGTTCTTTTTCATTCATTTATTCTTTCATTTTCCCCTTTAAGGATTATTAATAGTTAATTTTTTGCAATAGACTTCAATTAAAAGGTTAGATTTGAAACACGTTTCAAACTATTATTCAATCATCAGAAGCAAAAAAAGCTGAATAATATAAATTAATTTTTCTACAGAGAAAATCAATTTGGTTAAATAAAAACTCCAGATTCATATCAAGTATAATCTGTTCTGAAATATATCTTATTAACTTTACGAAACGATTACACTTTTTTTTCAGCAAGCCAAACGTGCTATTTACTAACTAATTTCCTTTTGAATCTTTGAAAGTCGTTTATAATTAATGTTATAAAACTAGTCTAATGAGCTAAAAAAATAAAATTCGTAAAATGTTACATATTTTTTTTAACCTTTTTTGCTCGAGAAATTAGTTGAATCAAAGAGAGTTCTGAATAATTTTTAAACTATATTTCATTGACATTTTTAACAAACATTTTTTAAATAAAAAGTTTCTTAAAAAAAATTAAAAAATAAAATTTAAATGATTTGCATAAATCGGAAAGACATGAATTTTTTTCTTTCTCATTTATTTCATTCTAACAATAAAGAGAATTTTAATAGATAGAAATATAAGAGTAAGGATAAATTTTTATTTACTCTCTAAAAAATATTGAATGTTTACATAATTATTAAATTTACTTTACATTATTTAGTTTATTTTCATTGCAATTATCTTACTACATATATTGAAAAGTCTTTTACGATTATGTATTATTAGTGCTAATCTATTTACATTAGAATATTTTATATTTATTTCATTTCTCAATCTCACGTTACTATCTGAAGACAAACAAAAATCTTATAATCTATCGCCTTAATGTACATACAATTAGATTAATAATTTATTATAACACATTTATTGACACGCATTACATAAGTTTGAAACAATTGGCAGTTATAACAAATTAAACTGTTAGTAAATAATCTTAATTTTTGGTTCAGCAAATTTCTCATGTGCTTAATACAACATTATAACCACTTACGTATATTCAAAACTTTATTGTTATTGACTACTTATTACAGGTAATATTAACTGGTTGAGAAAAGTATTGCTAAAACTTTTAAGAAATTTCTAACAAAGTATTCTCTTGAAAAGTTAGTTAACTAAAAATTGTACTCTAAAGGACACTTTCAACAAAATTATTTACCTATATTATGTTAAAGAAATTTTATTACAAATATTTTTATCTTAATTTTAAATAATCTGTCATTCAGATTGATATTCAAACTTTTCAACTAATTCAAATTTATTGCTTCTTTATATTGTGCAATATTCCATTTAACTCAGGAGTTATCTAAATTTACGAAAACCTCTTATAAAATGTTTTGTCACTAAAAATTTTAATGAAATTAAATTTACTGCCCGAGTCCTGATTTGAACTTTGTTGAGAGTTTTGTATTAAATATGTTTAAGAAATTGTTATAAGTTTAGTCTAAGCATGAATTCTCACAGGTTGAGTTTTACAGAACCTTAAACTACATTATGAGATAAAAATTTGCAAATGAAGAATATCATTATGTTATTTTAAAATGATCTGATATTTACATCAAAATTGAATTTTAGAACTAATTTAGAATTGCTTTCTTTAATTTGTGACATTATGTATAATATACATCAACAAAGAAGTTTTTTAAATATAGAAACCAGGTATAAATTGCTCTATACCTCAAAAAAGATTTTAAAAAAACCTGTAATTAATTTTTTAGAAGTATGATATACAATGTTTAATAATTGACTTTAGTTAAATAAATCAATTAATATATTTTAAAGAAATAAAACAACTATTTTTTGATAAATCGAGTAATTGTTTTTCAAATTCAAAAAGGGACATTTAGAAAGCCAGTGCTTACCTTAGACAACATGATGATATTATAAAAAGGAGTTGAGATGCTCACAAATGTAACATCTGAAGAGACAGTTACCCCTTTTATACCAACTCATGGAATGCCGTTTATCCATTTAGAAATGTCGAATACCTTCAAAAAAATACGGGGGAAAAACCAAAACGATCCAATCCCATGCGAAGCGTAGGACTGGAAAATATCCTTGACGACAACCACTGACAGACTTGAAAGCAATCAATCATTTAATGATCCGATGAACAGTTTAGAATCGATACATCGTTCATCAATTATTAATTAGTTTATAGTCTCAAAAATTGATTGAAATGTTTGGACAGGGCGAGGCCAGTTGCGGTTGAACGTTCCAAGAAGTGACCCCTGGGTGTGAGTGGTCAAACTTGCCAGTTGGGAGAAGGACACCATGGTTCTTCTAGAAAGGAAGCATGGTACGCCTGCTACTGTTGATGATTTATGACATAAATGGGCGCAACGGGTAATCGCTTTTCCGCAACACATGAGGGTTGTGCGTCGTCTACAATTGGCTGAAAGTGCCCGGGGTTCGAAACCGATTACCCGAGTCACAGCCAACCACAATAACATGTAATTAAAGCATTACTTCGAGAAAATTAGTAATTAATTAGACCTTCTGTAAAGGGTTTCGTCAAATGTCACCTGACGTGCAAGGAAGTGGCTGGTGAATGACTTTTCTATTTAATATGGATATATTATGCCGTTATTATTGTTTCAGAAACATCGGAAAGATCCGCTCACTATGCAAATGCAGCAGGTTGATTCGTATCGCTGCCGTCGTCATAGAATTCAAGGTTCCGAGATTGTCACTGTTAGGGTCCTTTAACGAAACGCCTCTTGCATTAATTGAATGGATTATACGAATCCAAATAAAAAAGTATCACCAGTTCCAATGCTGTAAAAGGGGAATCGGTTCTATTAAGTAAGATACAAAGTTTTTAGATGATTAATGTCTTTTGGAGCTTATTAATATTTAATTATGTAAATTTTATATCCCTTTCAAAAGGAGCTTTATATTGAGTGGTTTGTCGTTTCTCTTTTTGTTCTCTTTCAAGTTTCTTTTAATGGTGTGTCGTTGGTAATATAAGAAGAGTTTTAAACAAATAGAATTTTTGTTTCGGCCTTTGAGATGAATAATTAGTTATTGTAAAAAAAGAGAATCAATCAAGGACGTTCGTTCAATTTTAAAATGCGTTGACAAATGGTTTGGTGTTCGAATTTGGCTTAATCCTAATTTATAGATGCAAATTATGTTTGTTCAGAGATAAGTTTGAAAAAAATGAATAAACTAGCATAGGTAAAAAGTGTCTTTTACAGACTAGAAATGGACACATTCCGTGAATTTTAAATGACTTTATTTTTTTCCTTAAGTATATTCAAGTAATTTAGAATAAATTTATCTTTTGCCAAATTTTTATACGGTAAATGTTTATAAATTTTTACCATGATAAGATAAAGTAATAAACTATTGTAGTTAATACTCCAGGAATTTGAAGATTAATAGTGATTTTCCAGTAACTGGATAATTTTCCTTTATTTTATTCATTAAATTATTTGTTTCTTCATAGTTTTAAATTTTTTCTCATTTAATTTTACTAGATAAATTTAAAACCATAGAAAAAAATCACCCTTTAAAAAACGTGTCGTATTTGGTAGGATATCGACAAGTGTGTTTTATATCAAACTCTTATGTTTTTAGTTTTATGATGTTTACTTAAAAATATTTCGAAGTAATTCTCTGATTTTTGCAATTTTTATGAATAACAACAGGAAAAAAAATGTTGACCTTTTAAATTAATATTATCTTATACTTTCTCTCTTCTGTGCCCCTCGTAATGGGAGCGAATAATTTTCCGATACTAACCCTATGTGTGTTCTCATTTAATTTACATATTATTTTCCATTAATATATGAGACATTTTTTAAACTTTTTTAAAACTTGTATAATAGTTACTCTTGTACAGTCCACGAGGTAGAATTTTACATTTAAAACGATAAATAAAAAGAATTAATTGTACTTTAATAGATAAGAGTTAGGTATTAGGTCTATTGGATACCGTAAGATCAAGGTTAAATTTAGTCTTGGTAAAATGTTAATATTTGTTTGTTTCTTCTCAATCAAAATGTCAAAAGTATTTGCGTTTGTAGAGCGAGTTGATTAAAACAGAGCTCTAGCAAAATAAAAATAGCAATAATCTCAGAAATTAATCAGATAAATTCAGCAATAAATCAGATAAAATTTCTATGCGTCGGTCTCGAAAGTTTATTTTTTAAATTCAAGTCTTTTTACTTGGAATATTTTTTAAGTCAATCTTTTTTGTTTGTTTGAAGAATACTTATAATTTCACGCGATTTACCCTCATTACGCAAATAAGATCTACTGACACTTTGTAAAATAGGGCATCCCGCTCCTTTACCCTCTCTTCATATCTTTCTTAACCCCATAACTACCACCGGCGTATATATCTGCCTCACTCAATCATTGTGTTAAGTGCCTCGTACGTATATATTCGTCTTTCCGAAATACGATTATTTTCTTTGCGCGGATATTATTAAAATTATTCCGAAGGCTTTGGAATGCAATGAAATGAACTTGACAGTATTTGCGAAGGATTTATTTATTTCAGAGAAACATTTGGTATTCTATGTCTTTTCTCCCCCCCCCCTCAATACGTGAACCTATGTGAAAAAAGGTAGCCCTGTGGAGCGAATTGTGTAACTTTTAATCGGCAATTAAGGGGTCAAAAAGAATTTATATTTGCATACGTCACAGTTCCATCAAAAGGCGAGGTTCTCCAACTAAGCCATGTCGCAAAGAGACCCTAAAGGTTAGTTCGGAAGAAAAGCGCGTAAGAACTCCTTCCACATAGAACTTTTAATTGCACTCAAATTAAAACATTTGTTTTATTTTGTGTAATTATGACTACATTACATTTCATAATTTTTAATTTCTTATTAATTTATATCCAGTGCAGTTATTCTTTCGATGAGTTAATGTAAGTTATTACCACACTCATAACGCAACGAATGACAAATAGTGTACGTGATTTTAACACGCTTTTATATAAGTTTCACTTGTATGTAACGGAATCTTTGAACTTACTTTTTACCCACTTTAAAAGATCAGATTAATTCAAAATTTTCACACATGTCAAGGACCGATGGTAATACAATAATTTCATCATTTTATTCCATTGTCCTGATCAGGACATCAGGAATAACGATTTTCAGATTAGGTGACTAATTCATTATATGATTTCTAGATTTGGCGACTAAAAGAATAAGTTTCAACCCTAAAAAAGGGAAAAAATGAGCTTCAGCAATTTTTTACCATAATATAAACAATTGCCTAGGTTTTGTGAAAATGGAAATAAAAAAAAGACTCGTGCATGTAAACTCTGTTTTTCTAAAATCTCTTGTCGGATCTGAGGAATGAAACAGCATCCATTGCTTCTTTACCAAAACAGCTGAGAATTGATTCAGAGCTCACCGGATTAATGTAAGTTTCATAGAAAATATTGAGCTATTTTTAGTGAAAAATATCATTCACTTAATACCTTCTTTTGCATGAAATATTTTAAACTTAGTTCTTCCAGATTTCCTTCAGTTGGCTGATCCTACATTTTGCAAACCAGGCCGTATCGACGCACTGATAGAATGCCAGTGGGTATTCAAGATTTTTAAAAAAATTATGCATTTTAGAATAACTTATCAATAAATAAATGATAGTTTAAAAAAACTTTAAAAAAACACGCTTTTATTGTAGATCGAATTAAAAAATGAAAAATAAATTATATTTTTTTAAAAAAACTAAAAAACACGCTTTTATAGTGAATTGAACTAATGAGTAAAAAAATAATTCTTAATATAAGAATACTATAAGAATAAAATGATTAACGAGAAAATTAATGTCACATTGGTGTAAAAGTGTGGGTGCTTTGTACTACATTTTTACCTTAACTCAGGATTTCGGAATAGAACTAATAAGAAATTATAAGAATTGATATCGAGCACTCCGCGCTTTTACTTCAATGATATTAATTTTCTCGTTAATCATTTTATTATTATATTAAGAATTATTTTTTTACTTTTCAGTTCGATTCACTATAAAAGCGTGTGTTTTTTAGTTTTTTTTAAAAAATATAATTTATTGAAATAGAAACTTTATTTTGTAGATAATCTTATTTGTCAGTGATTGCCAGTTAAGTTTCTTTATTAATCAATGTAGAGTAAATTACAATATCGTATTAATGGAAATGAGAGGATTAAATTCTGCAGAATTAGAATTTATTCAGATGGCGTTTTCACTTGGCATGTATTTATTTTCCAGGTCTCTTTTCTTGACAGAGTACATTAGTTTAAAAAGTTAAGCAATAACATATGCTTTGCAATAAAAAGAATTCTTTGAGTCAATCAAATCTACTTTTTCACATAAGACACTCCTTTCGTCTGGTAACCTTGAAGTGTGGAACTTACCTGGCATTTTTTAATAGTTTGTGTCCTTGATAAAACTCCTAAAAATTACGCTGAAATATTTCAAGTATCTTATGGAATTCAAGTCACAACGGGCATTAAATTTCTATTTCAATGCAAAACTCCAAAACATAGATTATTTAGAGTGTTTTTTGTGTGGTATAGAAGAACATTTTTATATTAAACAAATGTTTAGTAGCTATTTTTTTTTCTCTCGGAAAAATATGATACAAAATACAATTACGATCAAAATTTCAAAAATTTTATTCTGATAAATCATGAACTAAGACTTAATTGAAGACCTTCTCTTCCGTAGCAGTACTCTATGACGCAGAGTATTTCTATGGGGCCGTATTAGCCAAGGGGTCAATGCCGTGTCATGAGTTCGAGCCCCACACCACTGAAGACTCGCCATCTAGGGGAGCGATGCGCGTTCAATCTGTCGAGGGCTCAAACGTCCTCCCGTTGGTGTGGTGTGGTAGTTGAGGGTGACCAGTTCAGGTGTCATCCGCGTCACTTGACCATGGTTCAAAATGACGCGGTCCGTCGCCAAAAGCCCTCTTGTATAGCTGAACAGTGCGACGTTAATATTCACTCACTCAGAGTATTTCTCCAAACCTGTAAATTATCTGTGACGAGTGATGTGATGATGTACAGGAGAGGGGAATGAGGTGCAACCCGCACCCCTACCACCACAATAAAGGTTAATGCATATATTTAAATTTTATGCAGATCACTTCTCATGAAATAAAGGTTTTTTTTTCCCATATATTTATATTTACAGAACAAAAAAAAAAATTTTTAATTTTGTCCTTTACTTAAGCATTCTATCATTCTGAAAATAAACAAAAAGTTTTGAAATTACCTTTGTGGTATTAAATTTTTGAGACATTCTTACTTTTGAGACATTTCAACACATGAAATGGAGAAATTTTCGTTCATGAAAAATTCCTTGCTACACTGTAATCTAAATATGAGTTAGTGTTTTAAATAAGATATATTAATATTCTGACGTAGCTCAGACTTTTTAATTCCGTTATTGCTCAATTTTTCTGCTTACTCATCGATTTACAGAACTGGAAATTTAATTTTGGAAGATTTTCCAGAAGTATGATACATGATAATCTAAATTACTTTTCAAGAAAATATTTTCTCGAAGTTGATAGATGTTATTTAATATATTTTTCTTCTGTGGTGAAACTTAAATAAAATCACAAGTTAAAAGAAAGTATAAGATCTGAGAGAGATCGTTTTAATGATGACGTTATTAAGGAATAAATGTGTCTGGATCTGCTCAAGTAAGAACTAAAAGGCATTTTTGGGGATGCGGACTGTAATTTAGAGTAAAATTTAATTCTAATAGGAAATGTCCGAAATTTCTTTTAAAATGTTCAACTTCCGCATAGTGATTTGCAGAAATATATCAATGTTTTATAAAGATTTGATACATACTTCGTTTTCCCATAAAAAGCTGATGAAATGATGTGGTAAAGTCTCATATATATCGCATAAAAAGCTTCAGTTTCTCTTTTGCACGATAGTGCAATAATGTTGCCAGCTCGGGTGATGTATTCTTCATTTAAGCACAGATCATAATTTCAAGGTGAATCGAAGGATGTTTTTAGTAACATGTTAATAAAGAAATAAGGTTTTAAATTGTTTTAGAGATTCCCTTGCTATGCGATCCGTAACTCCTATTTTCAGTCTAAAAGCTGCACGTTTTCAAATCCGGTTTTTATTAAAAAATATAGTTTTAAATGTCTATAGTGTGCTTACATCCAATTGATACCGCATGCTTCCGTACATTAACCAAGGTTTGGGTACATTTTCAAAGTGGGGGTCTGCTCATATATGAACCCGTTAACTTCGGAAAAAATGTAATGTGGGAAAAACGCCTTTAATATTTTATTTTTATCCATTACTTATGTAAAAGCGATATTAATCGTTCAAGTTTTTGACTGTATTAAATGTGTAACTTTTATCCTAAAAGAAGAAAAAATCATATAGAAATCCTTTAAAGTCTGTGTCAGAACCCAATTTTCCGAATAGTTCGTAAAATTTTCATTTGCTCATTGGGATGTCTGAATGCAGATTAGATCACCCCGCAGTAAATTCTGTCTCCAGGGCATGAAACATGGATCAACAATTATGCGCCGTATACGAATTTCTCTTCCCCATTATTTTCCAAAAGTAATTCGAAGCGCAAATCGTTCAATTTGACCATCGTTTCCATGGACTTGTGGTACAGAGCATTGTCTTGGTAAAACAGCACTTTTTCTTTTGATTTGATTACGTTTTTTCTTTATTTTTTTCATTCAGTTAATCCAATAACACCATTTAATATATTTAATATTCACTATTAATTGTTTTGCCTTTCTCAAGGTAGTCAACAAGCAAAATTCCATGTGCATCCCAAAATATGGATGTCATAACCTTGACAGCTGATGTTTGAGTTTTTGGTCGCCTTGGAAGGCTTTTATCGGCTGCTGTCCACTCGAATGACGATCTTTTTGATTCAGGTGTGTAGTGTAATGGATCCAAGTTTCATCCATTTTCGCATATATACATGAAAAATCCTGTTTATTTCGCTTAAACAGCTTCTGAAGCTTCTTAAAAAGCGTTCTGAATCGTCGATGCGTTGTTGTTTGTGATCGACAGTGAGCAAAAGCGGCACCCACTTTGAACACAGCGTTCTCATTGACAAATGATAATGAAAAATAGTGAATATACTGTCTTCTGATATCTTTAAATAATCTGCTATCTCACTCAACTTCAACTTATAATCGGCTAAGACGATTATATGAACTTATGTGATGTTTTCTAGAACAACTGCACAATTTGGGCGGCCTGAACGTTCATCGTCGTTTGTATCTGTGTGACCACATCTTAAGTCTGCATACTACCTCTTAACCACTGTTGGCGATGGAGCAGAGTCCTAATGACACTTATCAAGCCATTGATTTGCATTAACAGTGTTTTTCCTCATCAAAAATCAATATTTACATAACACAAAAGAAATTCTTTTTTCTTCATGGTTTCTAAACAAAGAAAAGTTGCTTCACTAAAACTACTGTAACTTTTCAACTAAAGAAGATTTTTTTCACAAAATTTTGACACGTGCCGTTTAAAAATTAGTATTACTAAGTTAGACCCAGGAAAGTTAGAAGGTAGCGTCCTCTATATGTTAGGCCCGGGACTTATAGAGTGATGTGTTACAAATAAAACTGCCATCATTAATGTCTTCTTTTGCACCAATTCCATTAAAAGATATTCCATCCCTTTTAAAAGCTTAGCATTTTTCATAAGGGAAAATGCTAAGTAAATTTTTGAGTAAATTTTTAAAACAAAACAATAAAAATCGCACTCTCGGCTTATATACGGATTTTCTTAAATTTTCATCTCTTTCTAAAGAAGCCCCTTTAGATCAAATTTTTGTCCTTATATTAGATCAAGTTTGGATTGTATCATTTTCTATATTGAAATTATTAATTGATCATTTATACTTTTAAAAACGAATGTTAAAGAAAGAATACAAAGGAATGATCAGTTATAACTTAATTATTACTTTCGACTCCAGTATATAATAAACTGCTTCTAAACCAGCTTCGTGCGACCGATTACTTCCCAGAGAAATCTTGTCAGGAAGTAATTATGTCAAGATTAACCTCCAATGTGCTTTTTTTTTTCTTTGTTTAATACTTTGTTTTGGTGAGTAGTAATATTCTGCCTGTTGAATAGTGTGCTTGATTATATTTTGCTTATTTATTGGATGGTTCTAGTTTTGATAACAAAAGTAAATTCGGTGCAGTAATCGTAAGACAAATTCAGACTTTAACGAATGTTAATGCAATAACTATTCATAAACATTTTATTAACAGAAAAAATAGTTTTGTGTGGTTTTTGTTCCTTTTTTATCTTATATCATACGATTTAACTTAAATAGCCATTTCATTGTAATATTAAGTGTCCAGTTTAATTGAAGGACCTCCAAGACGATTCCTACTGTAATCAGACTTTTTATAGTGATATTTGATTTGAAACAAGTAATGTCAAAAAAATATTTTAAGTCATTTCCGACTTGGAAGGGATGAATCGAAAGAACTTTCCGAGTTTGAATGAATGAATGAATCGCTAATTAACGGATTGAAAATCTGAACATAGTTTTTCCCACTCTAGCTAAATTTCTCTTTTTTTGTTTGTCATGGTTCCATGTTCTTGGTTCTTTCAGTGTGATCTTAAGATGTTTTAGGATTTATTAGTCTTCTTTTTAATTCATTTACTGCTATATATACATAGGGAAAGAGTGAACTAATAGTAGAAATTGAAAAAAATGACACGATTTGTCTGCATTGTTGTAACAATGCACACCCGGTTTGGCTAATTTGGCTAAAAACCGGTTTTCGACGCCAACTTTTGTCATTGTTTTAACAGTTACATTGTTACGACAATGGAGACGAATCTAAGTTGGCGTCGTAAACCGATAATTAATTAAATTAAATTAATTAATTAATATTTGAATAAACTGTATTAACATCAAGAGTGTCATCCGCTACAAGTTTAAAAAATTTATTTGAACTGGATTGGATGAATAGACAGTATTTTATTAACGATTGAAAATTTGTGAATAATATATATATATATATATATATAGAAAGAGAGAGAGAGTGAGCTAATAGTAGGAATTGAATAAGGCTTTCTTTTTTAAATTTTTGTTTTTATTTGGGAAATGGTAGCCACATTTCGTGTGTCTCGGTGCCACATCGAATCTCTCTGGTCATGAATTTCAGTCCTGATAATCACTTAAGAAGAAAAAATGGGTATTAAGTCGATCGCAATCGACCGGTGGACCACCAATACATTTAGAGGTGACTACCTTTATTAAAACCTAAGCCTCGCTTACCAAAATAAGCATATTTACGCGGGCCGCCAGCTAGAATAGAGAATCTGCTTTTCCCAATCGATGCGTCTACTTAAGCAAATGATTCCATAAATGCATAGACTTCATTGGAAGCACACGCTTTTCACTGCTGCTGCTGTAGGGCTATAAGCGATGCCATCTAAATGAATTTTTCTTAACACGTTGATTGAAGGGAGGAATAATTGCTGATGGACACCTCTTCCTGCGATAGCGTGGAATTGGCTATTGAGACATCATCCTACATCCCGGGTTTCTACGGGGGCGGGTTTTCGCTTAGATGGCATGTCCCGCGATGGCGCGAGATTTGACAGCGAACAAATTTAATATTACGTTGGTTTTAGATGCATTGGTTCACATATGCTCCATACTCGCTGCATAGAATACGTTCACGCTCCACAACCTTGCAGTCACTCATACTTGTTCAAGCATTTCATAATTTTGTGTTACTTGTGTTAAAATTGTAATCTGTCATATTTTGTAAGAGGAATACGATGCTGAAAATAAGTGTTAAGGAAAAAAAGCATTGAATTTTAATACAAAACCCCCCTACGCTACTTGTTGGACCGCAACACCTTAAAAGTATTCGAAGTAGCCCGCGCCCTGAAAACGTCCACCCACCTTAGCTTAACACGGTACTTCTCGCGCGGGGTATGTCATACCCACACAACCTAACTTTTTTTCCAATACTCCATCGAAACCCTTTACGGAAAATGAATAGTTTCTCATATACCTGAATTTCAGTCCATATCCTTTGAGGGGCTTTAGCTTGTAGGTGAATTCTAAATATATATTTTTGGATACCGACACTTCGGGTATGTCATTCCCTGCGCGTGGATCGCCGTTACAGTTCTAAATGAATAAGCACGCTTTAAAATCTTTCTTATGTAATGGTGTATTTTTGTAGTTATGATGAAGAAATGTTGTAGTTAAGTAATTTAATAGATACATTATTTAATAGATATAGTACAACAGTATTTTCGGATGAAGCAAGTTTCTATGCGGGGATGATGAGGAAGAATCGAATGATGAAGAGTGCATTAGCAAGTATGATTCCTCCATTGAAATCTATCCAGATAATTTAACTGAGGGAGCAATTATAGTCCTCGACAAAACGACCACATCCTATTCAATGGCTGGAAAACGTAATCGTTAATCTATGACAACATTTTTTTGTTTGCTGAACTTTGCGACAATAAATGCGTAAATTATTTTGTTAAGTACTCAAAAACCACCTACTAAACAACGAACCAGACGCTGATTTCTGAAATGTTTGGATTTCAATTTACAGAAGAATGTAAAGAATGTTGAAACCACAGCAAGCAATCTTCTACGAAATTAAAAAAATAATAATAAGATCCGCTGTAAACATTGTATTTACTCGTGACGAAGATTTAAGGAGTGTTTAAACATTGTACTGAGTGCCCTAATAAAAAGAATAGAAAAACTAAATTTACGTGTGGAAAGTGTAACAAACATATTTTATTTCCTACTTTTCTTCCTTTTTCACTTTTGTATGTTAATTTTACGGTAAAATCGGAATATAAACACTCTTGGGTATAAGATACATTGCGCTTGAAATCCCGTTCGTTTTTTTTTTCGCGCGTTAAGTGCCGGGTTATGACTAGTGTAGAAGCCCTGATGTATATTAAAAAAAATATCATGGTTCAAATTGCTATTGTAGTCAAAGTTTAGAAAGTGTTAGCTCTTGTATTACATTAGTCACTTGATGGTTGCTCAACATTGCGAGGTCAGTCGCCAATAGCCCCCTTGTGGATTCTGTATGACATTAGCAAACAATTAGCCTATTACAAATCTAGAAACATTACACAACTACTTAGAAGTTTTATAGGCAATTTTATCACACTCAAACAGATGAAATTGAAATACAATTTTTCTCTCATCTTAATGTCTTTGAAAAATGAATTTTTCCAAATTATTTCGTGAATTAATTTTTTTTTCTTTAAATCCCTTTATCTTCAAAGACATTCAGATTTGTTGTTTTGACCTAATATCATTTGATTAATAATATAGGTTAATTGAACGAATGATTCCTTACTGCAAGATTTCGCGGTACTTTGATAAATAACGTTACTGATTTCTTGGTGATTGATGAATGATTAGATTAAAAATTCTTTTGATTCCTTTTAAAGTGAAATCGATCTTAATAAATGCAACGCTATGTGTCTAAATGTCAGAAAACAATTTGAAAGTGTGAATTAACGATTACAGTACTAAAGCCTCTGAATTTGTAGTCAGCTTTATGTAATAGGATGTCTCAAATAGTTTGGATTAACCAGTTATTTTTTATGACTTTTAGTCTCATAAAAATACATAATCTTGATAAAGTGGAACCATTTCATCGAATTCACTGTTTAACCTGAAATTTAATTCAAAATCTTAATTTTTTACGAAGTTACTTTCTTGTGTTCGTTAATTTTTTGTCAGCCTATTCCTGTAAGCAAAACAATAATAATATATAGTCAATAAAGCGTTATTTTGATTATTACAACTAAATATTAGGTTGTAAAGTATGAAATGGAGCAAAAATACATCAAGCACATAACCTCATTTAAACGCCGTATTTTGGCATAATTTTTTTTTGTGTGAAATGTACATATTTTCCTCTTTTTAACGCATATTCCAGTGTGAAAAAAAAATTAGCAGATCATTTTAAAATTTTAGTTTTTTTCGGAAAGAAAGTATTTTATTGACATCTATATAGACTTCCGATCTTGCACAGAACGTTCTAACAATTTTTATTAAATAGTAAATGTCTTCATTTACGATATAGTTTTGGGTAAACCATGTTTTAGTTTATATATAAAATAGAAGAATTTGTATACCTTAAAACAATTTCAAAAATCATAAAGAAATTATTTTTGCTTTTTTCCAGGAGGAAAAAATTTCGTTTTATATTGTTTAATCTTTCATTACTTTTCATCTTCTTATTGAAATATTAATTTTTAATAAAAACTTACTAAGTATGTTCTGTAGTAAAGAGTCTTGGTGACGAAACACCCCCGCTGGTATGCATACTTTGCTATATTCGCATATTATTGCAACCCAACTGAGGGTCAAAGCTTGTATAAGACGCTAAGCTAACGCTGAGTACGGACGAAAACATTGCGCTCCTAACTCTGCTTTATAAATGTACTTTAAAAATTTAATACAGTTCATATTGTTCTTTAACTCATTTGAGTACGCAAACTCCGAACAAAGTATTTATTTTGCCAAATTCAATGAAACTCATTTAAATCAGTTTGGGAGAATTCAAGAGTTTTTGAAGCCAGTGATATTACACTACAGTAACAATTACCGTTAAGTCCATTAAAATAAATTAATGGTTTGATTTCAGTTTTATTAATGTCACACTTTGAAGCAATATGAGGGCTTTTAGGAAAAATTTCGTAATTTTAAAATGTGGTCAAGTTACGAAGACAGCTCCTTAGCAGGCACCACCCACTTGCTAAACTTCCAACCACGTTATGCTGAGGACTTTGAGCCTCGATTGGTTTAATGTTCCATAGCCTCTCTTCACTGATTCATTTTTTGAAGCAGTTATGAAAAGACTCACTCCACATCCAAGAACTAAAAAAAACTCTGAAATTCAAAACAAAGCAATCGTTTAACCATATAAAGGACAAAAGGTTTGTTGCAGTTAAGGTAATTTATGTTGTAGTGACACAAGTTGAGGAGGATAGGATGTCATGTCTTATGGATAGTTTTTATGCAAGGTGGTGCTTCCTCACATATAAGTGGTGTGTGAAACAGGTGCGAAACATTTCACCTACCCTAATCTGTAGTTTGGCTTGCGAGATTCACAGATTTGAATCTTTGTAATTTTTGGCTGAGGGAATTCCTCCAAATCTTCGCCTACCAAGATTCCATCACGACCTTCAGTGATCTTTAAGATGTGGCTTCAGTAGCCTAGTGGTCAATGTCGCGAACTCGTGGCTGGTGTGTCATGAGTTTGAGCCTAGTGCCGGTAAAGACGGGCCGTGAAATGAGCCACTTACCGTTAAATCTGTCGAGGCTCAATCGTTCTCTCAGCGATGTGGTGTGGAAGTTAGGAGGGGGGGATGTCAGTTCAGGTGTCTTCCTCATCACTTGACCATATTTCAAAATTACGAGGTTCATCACCAACAGCCCTCGTGCCACTTTATAGTGCAATAATAACCCGGCACTACTCACGCAGGGTGTGTCATATCCACCGTCTAACTTTTTTCAACGCTACTTCTAAACCTTTTTTTGGAAAATGGTTAGTTTTACGTGTAGCTGACTTTAAGGCCATATCCTTTGAGGGGCCTTAGCTTGTAGGCGAATTTAATATATGTTTTTGGATATCGCCTCTTCGGGTATGTTATAACCTGTGTGTGAATCACCGTTACAGCTCTGAATACATGAACGCATTTTAAATCTTCCTTATGCTATGGCTTATTCTTGTAATTTTGATGAAGAAATAAATATTTAAGAAATTTATTAGATATAGTACAACAGTATTTTAGGATGAAGAAATTCTCTTCGCGGTTATGATGAGGAAAAATCATATGATGAAGAGTATAACAGCAGGTATGATTCCTCCACTGAAATCGATCCAGATTTAGAAAAGGTGGACACTGTTGAAAATAAATATTTTATATGTAGAGATACGAAAACATTTGAGACGAACGTAATTTTAAAGGAGATAACTGGCACACATCTTATCTATTTTCAGATGAACTTTTGAAGGAAAAAAACTAATGCTGGAAAAAAATAAAAGAAAATAAAAAAGAAATTCCAAAATTTTTAAATTTAACGAATAAAGAAGTTAACTCCTATATGTTTAGTTTAAAAAAGAGACAGATTTTAAAAAAATTAAGATTTAGTGAAAACATTGCACTTACTCACGACGCGATTGAAGGAGTGTAGAAACAGAAGGAAGTGTTTAAAGGAGTGTACTTATAAAAAAAACAGAAAAATTAAATTTACGTGCGAAAAATATAATAAACATGCTGTATATTTCCTACTTTTCTTTCTTTTTAACCTTTATATACAAATTTTAAGGTAAAAACACAATGTAAACACCCTTGGGTATGAGACACCCTGCGCGAGAAATTTAGGTAGTTTTTTTTCACTCGAGGATGCCGGCTTAATGTAACTCTCACTCACACCTTAACTTTAAGACAGCGTCACACGCTGTGAGCGTAGCATGGTGAAACGTACAGTTTTTTCAACCATTGCACTCGCGATTTTGCACTTGAATGTGATAGCAGACAATAATATTGAACATAATTTTTCAACCTCATTTTTGTTGTTTTTTGTTGCATTTTTTTAAAGTTATTATATTCCATCTAGTGGAATATTACTTCCATTTTACTATTAACTATTCTTGTGCTAGAAAACTTTCCCATCATTTCATTCATTACACTATTCTCGAAATTTTATGAAATTTTTAATAGTTTATTGTTTTTGAAAAATCTCAAGTTATATATATTGCGTTAAACAATTCATTATCACTTTATATTAAAAAAAGATACTTTGTTTAACTCTGAAGATCTAAGAAAAGGTCCTTTTTTATAAATAAAGAAAATGCTATTGTTACTTTTCAGTATTTTTTTAAATCCAAATAATCAGATGAAAACAGGGATAAATTATTCATACACAAAAAAGTAGGGTAAAAATTTACATCACTAGAAAAATGTATACGTTACTTATTTTTATTTTTGTCTCATATTTCCCTACGTTCATGAATAATAGATTATGTGTTGAAGATGGCGTAGAGTTTTATAAAAAAACATGATATTTTACAATAATGAAGTGTGAATAATTACAGGATCACGTTGTTGATTACTGTTAATACACAGTGTTTTCTTTTTTCTTAATTAATAAGAAGATTTGGTAATGGCACAAAAAAATTCTTTTACCAAAAGAATGAGATTTAATAACTCTAAATCATAAATTCATAAAAGTAAACTGAAATAATCATGTGATAATTATTAAACAGTCTTCATCATTAAAAATAAATCTCATTTATTTTTAAAAAATGAGTATATATCCAAATTATTTTCAAAATCCAGATGGATACTTTGTTTATTTATATTCATCTAATTGAAAAAAAAGGGAATAAAATTCCCTTTTAAGGATTTGCATGACCATTAATTAAATTTTGACAACAACGTCTCTCTTTCCCTTCACATTTATTATCACATGATTAGTTGTCCTTCCAACGTAAGTATGGTTGACGCAACTAAAAATCGGGTCATTATGGATTTATTCTTGACTACAATAGAGTAACAGAAAGCAAATAGCTCACATTTACAAACCTACAATAGCGCCAATTTACTAATCACAAAAAATCTAGAGCACAACAATTTAATTACACAATCACAATTTTTCATGTGACGAATGAAACTGACCGTGAATTACTTGTGTGAGTCGAATATTCATCTGTCCATAGTACTTACATAGCCCAGTGGTCAAGATACCGGATCGTGGTTAGCATGCCATGAGTTCCAGATCAGTACCACTAAAGATCCGCCAAGTTGGGGAGCGAGACATGTTAAATCTTTCGAGAGCTCAAACGTCCTCCCGTTAGTGTGGTGTGGTAGATAGGAGAGGAGGTGACAGTTCAGGTGTCGTCCTCGTCACTTGACCATGGTTCAAAATGAAGAGGTCCGTCGCCCAAAGCCCTCGTGTAGCTGAACAGTGTAACGTTAATATTCACTCACTCACTCGCATAGCCCAGTAAGAAGGAAAGAAATTTCTACGAGATTCTAAAGTTTACTGTAAATAATCAGGTAAGAATCACCAACTCGCCAATGTGGTTACGTTAATACATAAATCATTTACAATATATTACAAATTTTTATTTTAAGAAGTATGACAGAAGTAGCAATTTAAGCAAATTCAAAACGAATCCAAAAGAAAAGATAAAAGTAACTTACAAACCGGTGTCTAAGTCCAAAACATATAAACTCGACATGTTTCAGACTTAAATTAGAGAGTCACCCATCGTACCGTAAGCAACAATTACATCTTCTTCTCACAACATAACTTTACCTAACTCAGCGTTTATCAAACTGTGGGGCGCACCCCCTTGGGGGCGTGACAACACTATGAGGGGAGCGCAAGCATATTGTAAATTCAAAAACAAAAGATTATTTTAAAAAATTATTAATTTAATGAAAGTAAACAAACACAAAATACATTCTGCATAATAAAAAATAAAATACACAGTTACACTGATATAGTACACTTTTAAATGTCTGAGTGCTACACAATGCATTTTATAATTAATTTAACAATACTAAGTTAAGAACTAGTTTAATAACTACCAGACCCTATCTGTGGGATTGTCACATATAAAATTATATCCAAAAATGAATATTTATCTTTATAATCTGTACGGTTTATAATTAATCCCTTAACTGCCGATTAAAAATTGCACGATTTGCTTCCCGATGCCAACCGTTTTCCATATAGGCGTGTGTGTGTGATGTATTGGGGCGAGGGAGAAGGAATAAGGAATAAAAAATAATCTGAAGTAAAAATAAATATCCTTCGCAAACATTGTTAACGTCCTTTTGTTGCATTCTAAAGCTTTCGGAATAACTTTATGGATAGCAGTGTAGAAGAAAGATTGTACTTCGGAAAGACGTATATATACTTCCGGGGAAATTAATGCTTTGACTGAGAGAGACGTTTATATACGCTAGTGGCACTTAAGAGGTTAAGGTCGTATCGTAGTTTTCGCGTCAAAGTATAGTATCCTTGAATTCAATACATTGTTATTGTATGAGGGGGGCGCGATGAAAATTACGTTTGAATATTGGGCCGCTAATATTGAAACTTTGAGAAGCACTGACCTAACTTTATTGTAATTCTTCCCTTTTCCACGATAAATTTCATGGACCTCGATCTGACCCCGTCAGACAGGTGGCATTAGTAACAACAGCAACAAAATTGCGAGTTTCGTCACTAATTGCCCTAGTGTCATTTCAAAGTACACCGTTAATAATCAACCAAAGAATATACTGATACAATTCGGATTCAATGAAATGGTATATTTTATTTTATTTTATTATTTCAATAGCTTTTATTTATTTTAGAATATCTATGCAAAATGAAGGCGTTTATGCATGATTTAAATCACGACTATTTATCATAAATAGTGAGGTATTATTCACATTCGCGAATAACTTAATTCTTATTAATGATGGTCTTGGTTGGGAATTTAAATTATAGAATGAAATATATGTAGCATATTTTTTATGAGCCAGCTTCAGATGAAAAAACGTATATAGGCTTCTTATATATATATATAAAGATTATACTAAAAGAAAAAACCATCGTATATGTAAGCATTACTTAAGAAACATTTTTCTCTTAAATAAAGAGACAAATCTGACCAAAACAGAGAAATAATGTATTACCTTTCCCACAAAAAACGGGTCAATATCAATATTATGTCTGAGGAGGAAGGGAAAACTAAGAAGAATTAACATAATATCAGTAAAAATTAAAACATTCTTTCTATTCTGTACTGCGTATTCAAAAAATAAGTGCATAAAAGTGCCAAGTAGGCTTGATTAATGATGGCTTCCTCCAGGGCGATTTGCATATTTCCTGGGGAAGGTACATTAGAGGTCGTCCATCGTCATTTTATCTTACCTTGCTCCCTCGTGTCTGTCGATGCTTTGATGAAAATATTCACTTCACACAAAAGAATTGGCTCCAAGGAGAATCAGGAGTGATTATTTGGCATCACGGGCCTTGGACATTTCTGAGAAGATTTAATTTATTATCGTGCGAAATTCTGCGTTTTTCAAATTACCTAGTTTCAGATGTTTAAAAGTTGTTCTCTAAATTTAGGATTTGGGTAGCGTGTGATAAATATTTTTTTCAAGAAAACTAGCAGGGAGATATTCGCTCTCGTAAAATGTAGGGGCTCATTTTGTGGATGTGTTTTCACTTTTCTTATTACTTTTTCAATTCCTGCTATTAGCTCACTCTCTCCTTATGTATATATATATTTATTTATTTATAATCTTGCGCAAATTTTCAATCATTAATAAAATACTTTATATTCATCCAATCAAGTTCAAATAGTTTTTTTAAACTTGTGGATGACACTTAATACAGTTTTTTCAAATATTATTGCATTCATTTAATTAAATTAATTATAGGTTATCGACGCCAACTTAGATTCATTTTCATTGTTATAACAATGCAATTGTTTAAACAATGACAAAAGTTGGCGTCTAAAACCGGTTTTTCAGCCAAACTGGATGTGCATTGTTACAACAATGCAGACCAAATCATGCTCTTTTTCAATTCCTACTATTAGCTCACTCTCTTCCTATATATATATATCTTGTTCAAATTTTCAATCTTTTATAAATATTTTTCAAAATAGGAATTGACTTATTTATTAATATTTCTTGTTTAAATAATTATTTTCTGTTTTCTTAGGATATATACCTTAAAACTTTGCTTTGAATTGAAACAATACTGTGGTATTTTGGAAGAATACATACATGGAAAACAATTTTTTTTTTGGTATAAAAACTTTTGATTTAATAACACTCTTGTAAAAGTTTCAGACAGTTGAATAAAATAACATTTCAATGCAAGAACAAATATAAAAAGAATAAATATTTAAATCTCTCCTTTAGTTCGATTGCTCATCATAAATCAGGGTTATTGAATTTTCTTCCGTTTATTAACCCATTCACTTCCAGGCAAATTTAAAGTGTCTTGTCCTGGTTGCCACGGTTTTATTTTAAAGAAAACATGAATTTTTTTACAAAAAATAATAATAATGATATAATATTATAATGAAATGCATAGTAATTTTTATTGAAAAAACCACTACGAGGTAATTCGTAGCTGGCGTCACTGAATACAATTTCTATGCTGAGAGCCACTTTTGTATTATGTTAATTATAATTTATTATTCAAAATATGTTTCTATGAATAGGGATTTTTTTACGGCCCACCTTCACTTAAAGCTTGTTTGTTTGGCCCAAGTAACCTTAGAGTCTGACACCCTTCATTTAAAAGAATCATATGCATTATTTAAAAAATAAATCAGATTCCCTATTTTTTAGCGCGTTTTTCACGTAGTGGAACAAAAGCGCTATTAGGACGCCAATTTCGTCTTCGTTCCATATTTTGTCGTACCTTTTTCTCAGACAATATGCAACCCATTGACCTCGGGTTTTCGGCATTAGGTCGCATTTGTGCCCTAGATGAGCCGAATCATATTTAAATTTAATAATTTTTAATTAAAAAAAAATTTTAGTACAGTAACACACTACTTTCTGTTAGTAAAAAGTTCATTATATATAGTTGCATTATTGTAAAATACAACATGTGAAAAACTCGCTAAAATTTCTTGGCCATGCCAATGATTGATACCTTGTTATAATAGAAGGTAGCATGGCAATTTACGGCCAGATACAAGTATTTCTACATTTAGAGAATCATTCATGTTTTAAAAGAACGCCAATGTTGAAATCTAGAAGGTACCTGGAAGTAAGTTACTGCTTCCAAAGATACAATTTGGATTATTCAGAAATATCTTATTTTTATGCACAATAATTGACATTTATTGAACCCAGAGTGCCAGGTAAATTGAGAGCGCCTTCCCCTGGGTGCCAAAGTTTTATTTTCAAAGAAAATATGAAGTTTTACGAAATATAATAATATGAAGTTATTAGTATAATATTGTAATATCATTCACAGTAATTTTTGGGGGGAAAAACACTACGAGATATAACTAGTCGCTGGTGTCACTGAATAAGATTTCTGTGCTTAGTGCCTAGTGTTATTTTTTCAATAAAAATCTTTATGTACAAAAATTTTCTTTTCGGTTTGTCTGATTTTACAAGCTTGTCACTTAATTAAATCTGGCGGCAGTCAAATGGGCAATGTTTTGTTAGATTTTCATACAGATGTGTAGTAATCCTCACTTGGAAAATACTAAGGGCTGATGGTAGTTGCAAAGAGTTGTAAATTAATAAAAATGGACTGATAAGTAATGATAAACAGGACCTCAAGAAAATCATCCGTTGGTACAAGAAAATCGCTCTACTCTGCTTCGAAATATTTCTGCAGAATACATACATGTTCTATAAGCAAACAAATCGGGAAAATAAAAAGATGAGAATGCGTCAGTTTAGGGCAGGGGTGGCGAACCTTTATGAATCAGTGTGTCATCTTTTCTAAAGAAATATTGAATGAGCTATAGACTTGCCATCAAATAATTTTGACTTGTGATTATTGGGAAAATAATCAAACTAAATACTACTAACAACTCCAACCTCTTTATTTACAACTACATTTTGTACTTTATAATAGTAAATGTTTTAGTTATACGTGTAATTATTAAAGTGACATTAGTGTGTGTGTTTTCATTCAGATTTGGAGAAAATAACATTTTAGAATTGTTAGATTTTCTTTTAGCAGAATGCATGCTTAATTGGAGCCATCTGCCAAACGGTTTCTAAGCGTGTCTTTAATGTTATTCATCTCTGAAAATAATGACTCACAAGTATAGATAGATGAAAATATGGTTAAAATAGCATGGTTCAGTTTCTTTAAACTGTTTAATGTGTCTGAAAACGAATTCCATGCTTCTAAAATTTCATGACTAGCATTTTTACTTATGCTTGATACGCTTACGCATCGTTGATATGCTTGTTAATATTTCTGTCTCAATCAATTCTAACTTTCTCCGTTTTTTATCAGATTTTTGAATCCATATTGAACTAGACTGGAAATCAATCAATTGCATTTAAAAATTTTCAATTTACAACCAATCGAATTGGGACAGTTCAGTTTATTGAATGAAGTCACGCCAAGGTAGTTAAAAAACTTGAGCGTTTCCGATAATTCTTAGAACTGAGAAAATCGCTGATAACTGCGGCCAATCACTCGTGCTCGTTTTGAACTTTGCTATTTTGAATTAAAATGTAAACCGTTTTGAAAAGCGGCGTCCCCAAAATATTGTGTCGCGTACCATGAATGGCACGCGTGCCACTGGATCGCCATCCCTGATTTATTGAATCAGTTACTATGCATTTATTTGAAGTCAACAATGGAACGAGAAAGCAGCAACTATAATTTCAAATACAACTGACTCTCATTACTTATAACCTTCTTCTCATTGAAAAAAAAGTATGCCTACAAAGTCATGACGAATGTGTACAAATAAAAAAAGGTAGAGAGATTAAGTATTTTTGACCACTGTGTACTCCACAACCCAGCACTTTTGGTCGATCCTTGCTTTAAAGCTCATTATACACAGCAAATACAATAAAAATGTTATTTTAATTATTGGAATAAATTCATACATATATAATTAGTATGTTATAATCTAATTGTCTAAGTTATAATTTTAATAATAAAAATTGATAATTATAGCATGTTTTTTCCAATATATAATTATTTTTCATTCATTATTTCTAATAATTCATAATTCTTATGGAGATATGCTATCATTCTAAAATTGTAGCACAGTTCACGAGATATGTCGTGGCTGGCAGTTTTGATACATACGTTTACTACGAGATATCTCGTAGTTGGTAGTGAATGAGTAAATTGTTTGACTTTGAGAATATGATTAAATTCGGATATTAACTTTAATAATTAACGATTAGGAACTAAGATTAAAATAGGCTTTATGCGATACCTAACAATGACGCCTCCCAGTTTAAGCGAAGTGAATTAAATAAGGAATATTTTTAATTTGGTAAAACATTTTCACTTTCAGGATTGTTTCTTAACATTAGATTAGAAAACAAAATGCAGTGCGTACATCTATTTTTAATGAAGGAATGTTTAAGTAGCATTTCAAAGCATTATGATAACAAAACAGTTTTATAAATCTTTATTAAAAAATAAACTCGTGAAAAATAAATTCATTTTATTTTCGTATTACATTTTCTCATATTCAATCAGAATGATTGATTAATTTTATTTTCAAAAGTCTTTGAAAATCTACGTCAAACACTTGTTAAAGTATGAAGTTTGGACCAAACTTTTTAAATAAAAAGTGCGAAATGGGCAATTAATCATACAATCAATACCAAATGCGTCCAAGTACGCTGTTCTATACTTAACTAGAAAGGATGGTTTGCTTAAATTCTTTGCAAATCTGCACATGTAAATTGTAGCAAAATGGCTAAGAAAACTCTTATTTAGCTAAAGAGTTAAGCTTCCAAGTTCTTGTCACTCTCAAAGAAACCACGGAAATTTCTGTGGATTATGCAATTAAGACAATTATATAACTCTATCTTCACCTATGTTAATCAGTGCTTTCGGGTTGATGGTAAGAAAACTAAGTAATTTTTTTCCAATTTGCTCTTTTATTAAAAGCATTAAACTCTGTAAACATTCCAACTTCAAACGGCTAAATTAAAATCCCTTCCAATATTTAATCCCAATTCATATATATATAACCAATCTTATTTTATTTGCAATAATAACTGTAAAAATTAGTACAAGTAAAAATATAACAAACGTTGAGGTAATTCTTTTTTTTTTTTTTTTTTTAAGCTTCCTTCTTGTTTGAGTCTGCTAAGGATCCATTATAAAATTCTTCGAAACGGTAGTGAAATCCACCAAGGACCCTGAAGAGCAATTTTGTCGAATGAAAAAAAAATCATTTGCTTTACGTTCCATTCATCTATCCAAATTCTTTTTTCCCAAGACAAAATATCTATTGTATCTTATTTACATACACACAAACACGCAATAAGGCAAAGAAAAATGACTAAATCTCCGAATCTGAAAGTAACCAGTTACAGAATCGAAAGCCACGCGGGAGTCATTTTAAAAATGGCGAGAGATTTCGAACGACGAATTGCTGTTGCCACCTCATTGCCTCGAAATTAAACCGGAGTTCCATCAAAAATGTTTTCCTTCTTAACGATGCTTCGGACCATTTGTAAAGTCAAGTTCCTTAAAATGTTGGCGATATAGTTTAAAGACTACTTAATATGTTCTAACAAGCGTCTGTTCTGGAGAACTGGTGGAAAAGTTTTGGGAAACTAATATAGTTGGCGATGACTGTCAGCAGGGAGTGGGGGATTAAAAAGGCCTTCAATGGTCATTTATTCTTATGGAACCGTCTTTGTTGCGAAATGGCGCAACATTGTCGATCGTCTGTATACCTCTTCAATCTTGAGGATTATTCATGGGGTATTGTGTAAATGAATGTAGTTCGGGGTTGTTCTTTGATTCTAATAGGATATTAAGCCATTAACACATTATATTATCTAACGTACGCTTTTTGTAAGTTAGAATTCTTTGTTTTGTTATGTAGATTCTAGAACACACAAATTAATAGACTTTGTTTTGTAATGTAGATCCTAGAAGAAATTAGAATTCTTTATCTTATAATGTAGATTCTAGAAGAAATTAGAATTATTTGTTTTGTAATACAGATTCTAGAAGAAATTAGAATTCTTTGTTTTGTAATGTAGATTCTAGAAGAATTTAGAATTCTTTGTTTTGTAGTGTAGGTTCTAGAAGAGAGAGAATTTATAGAATTCTTTGTTTTGTAATGTTTATTCTAGAAGAGAGAGAGAGAGAAAATTTAGAATTCTTTGTTCTGTAATGTGGATTCTAGAAGAATTTAGAAATATTTGTTTTGTAATGCAGATTCTTGAAGAAATTAGAATTCTTTGTTTTGTAATGCAGATTTTAGAAGAATTTAGAATTCTTTGTTACATAGATTTGAGGTGAAAATCTGCAGAACGTAGAATGTCTCATGTATAAACTTTATCCACATGGATTTCATAAGATATTTGCAAAATAATATATATCATTGTTGCATCTTATATAACAACCTTACTATGTAAGGGTATCAGGAGTATTAATTTTGTCTCAAGAACTGAAAAATAAACAATTTTTGACTACAAATCATTTTTTTAAAAAGGTTAAAATGAAATAATTCGATTCTTTTACTCATTATTTATAATGGAATAATTTTTCAAGAAGTGTAAAATGTTTAAAATCTAATCATAATTTCAAAAATTATAACCATTTAGAAATAAAAAAAACATTTCTGTCTGAGATATTAAGTAAATTTTACGTCGCGCGTAATTTTTTCTAAAATAGTAGCCTTTGATGTACAAAACTGTATAGAATTAAAAAATATACTCTTTTAAAGCTTTCTAATTTTAGTAGTGTACAACTTTTTTATTTCAAAAAATTTAAAAAACACAGATTTTTTTTTTAAAATTTTTTAAAAAATGTATTTTTTTTATTTTTAAAAAATATTATTTATTATGCTATTTATGTGAAAATGCAACAGTTCAATAAGGATATGTTTAACTTTATAAATCAACTTTTTTCCAGTAAATAGAGCTAATATTTTAGAAAATATCATGCGCAACATAAAATTTAATTAATATTTCTTACAGAATGCTTCTTATTTTCATATGCTTATAACTTTTAAAATTATGATTATATATTTGAAACATTTTACAATTTTTCGAAACCTTATCCCATTTTTAAACTATGTATAAGAGAATTGAATTATTTAAACTTAACCTCAAAGAATTATATCTAATTGAAAATTATTTATATTTTCAGCTCTCGAAACAAAATTAACACTTCTATAAGACCCCTTCTGAATATAAATTTAATTAATAATTGAAGTGTTTTTACAAGTTCTTTCCCTTTATATGTATGTTACAATTCATCATTTAAATTTCCTTTTAAGGGATTTTATTTAATTTATGATGGGATCTTGAACCCTCCAAGGCAAAGCATGGTAATTAGTTTTTGTATTTTACCTGCTTGTATAACGAAAAATATCCTTTTAACCTCAATTTTATCTTCTCAAAAATTGTCACGTCGGTACTTTTCAAAAAATGATGATGTTGTGTTGCATCAGTCACTCATGTTGGCCAATAATGGAGTTAACTAACGGAAATCATAATTCTCGCAGCTTCCGGTTCGGCAAGATATAAAAACCGAGATCTCCGAGACGTTTTCATCTATTGTTTGTGTTGCTACTATTCGCGTTATCGCCTTATGTGTGTCACTTAATAAAGTATGGAATCATATATATATAAAGTATGGAAAGACCCTCCGTGTAGAGGGACTGATGCGCGTTAAATCTGTCGAGGTTCAAAATTCTCTGGTCGATGTGATGTGGATAAGGTGGCCCCAGCTCTGCTATCGTTCTTATCCCTTATCCGTGGCTCTAAATTACGAGGTCCGTTGCCAATATACCACATGTTGTTTAGAGAGCGACGTTTAATGAACAATTACTCACTTAGTGTTACTAAATATAAAATGAGATAAAACCGATGAGAAATTCAAAATAATAGTGATTATTAGTTCAAAAAATACAATGAAGATTTTAATTTTTTTTTTTTTAAATGGACACACATTTCCGAAAAATGTATTCTAGAAGTACTTTTTTCGAATTTGATGTCATTTCTTTAGTTATTTATGTATTTTTAATTTTTAATACATAAAATATTTTATTGCATAATTTAACCAACTGTTTTAATCTGTTCCATATTCGGAAATCTAATGATCATATTAAAGGTCTTAGTGACTTATAATTTTCTTGCCTGATATTTTTTCCACGATGCTTAATATTTTTATAGAATTTTTAGTTAAAAAGTAGAGAGTAATTTTTTAAAAAATACAAAGCTCAAATGTTTTTTAAGAATTTATTCACATTACATACGCACAACTTACGAAATCAATTTCTTAGAAGTTCGCGTAAGAAAGGCTTTCGTATCTCTTGATAAGGTCCCCGGAATAAAACTCCAGGAAAAGAAATATGTTTGCCCCCAATAAAGATAGCAATGAGAAAATTTCACTCCCTCAACAGCTCGGAAATGGATACATTTTGAACGTGCTGTACGTCTGAAGATCCGCTGGAGCCTGATTTTTGTTCTTTTCTTCGTGTATTATACAAACTTCTTTTTCTTTTATCATTTCAGTTTTTATAGAAGAAGGATTCTTTTTCTTACTGACATCAACAATTTGTATGTCAGCGTAAAAATATTGAGCTAAACAGAAAAAAACTGGTACAATCAAATCTACAATCGAAAAATATAAAACTAGTTTATTGTTCCTACGTGTGAGAGTGCTTTACAAATGAAAATGGATTATTTTATGCTTGGAGTGAGATTTGAGAATGTCTAAGATTGGAGAAAGTAACAAATTTATGCCCTGTTTTTAATAATTACTACATTAAGTTTTTCCTGAGATCCGCTTCATTGCAAATTACAATCGACAAATTACATGAAATCTTACCCAACGGAAAATTCTTTTTGAGTCTATTTGCCTAAAGCACAACAAGACAGTAAACTTCTAATTCAAAGATGGGGAGCTGAAATTCTGCACCCAGCGTTCGCTAACCTTTTAGTTGTGGCATGCCAAACCAATCTATTAATATGATGCGTGACACAGAATAGGTCATTTTTTAAACAATTCGATTTCCGCTGTAAAGCATGCACTGCTAGAGAGAAGAGAAGTCAATAAAACAGTGTTTGCAGTTTTATGTTTTATTATATATTAAACTTGCATCATTTAAAGATATTTCTTAACATATAAATAACCATCTTAAAATATAACTATTTCTTCAACAAAAATTTTTAAAAAATCAAAGCTGTACATATATTATGTATTTTTAAACATATTTATCAAATTAAGAAATAGACAATAAGAAATAAAAGGATTTCCCTTCGTTATAGTTAATAAAAAGATAAGTAAAAATGTTAATGCGAACCTAGCACTTGACCATCTTTACTTCCAAATCGCAAAATTAGGGGTATAATGCATGACTTTTAATTTGACTCAATTTTCAGTATTCAGTTGTTAAACAATTTCTTTGTGGATTCGAAAATGCATGAAGAAAGCAAGTTTTCTCTCTTCAAACAATTAAATCTCTCCAGCAATGACATTCAAATAATTTGCAAAATAGCTATAGATTTTTCTATATACACTCATGTCCATAAATTAAGAATAATTCAGAATCACACAGAAATTGAACTCTAAAATAAAAATTTCACCTGTAGAATTATCACACACATCTTGAAGAAGAATATTCAAAATACAGGAAACTACCAGAGGGCTCGGATAGTACGTCACAATGACGAGAGTGTAAGAGAGGGGTATATAAGGAATGGTGGCAAAGAAGTAAAATTGTTCACAAGCGCTTTAAAAGCCTTTCAGTGCAATAATCGCATAGTTATGGCACAAAGGAAGCCTTTGGATGATTTTTTACGTAGCAGAATTATCGGGTGACTGGAATGTGGACGTACCCAGCTGGAAGCATCCGAGGAACTTGGAATCGCTCAGAGTGTCATCTCCAGGCTTTGGCAACGATTCCAAGATGATGGTAATGTGAGTAGATGTTACAGCACGTCGCCCCCGAGTTACAACGCCGAATGAGGACCGGTATTTGGCAGTTACTGCCAAAAGAAACAGTCGGAAACATCAGACCTATCCCGTCAGCTTTCTTCAGCTACCGGTACGACAGTTTCAAGGCAGACCATGTACAGACGCTTAGGGCACATTGGTCTATATGCTCGAAGGCCTGTCAGATGTGTTCCCCTTACCGCAACTCACTGTTGCCTGGGATTAACCTGGAGTAGAGAGCATGCATTGTGGACACCGCAACAGTGGTCTTGTGTGATGTTTTCTGACAAGTCCAGGTTTAGTTTACAGTCTGATTCTTGCCGGATTTTCATAGGGAGAGCGCCAGGTACCCGTTACCACCAAGAGAACACCATTAAACGACACCGTTACAGTGGTGCAGGATGGCTCGTTTGGGGAGGAATTACTCTTGGTTCCAGAACTGACCTGCATGTTCAGAATGTAACGATGACAGGCCACATCTATCGGGATGTCATTCTGGAACCACATGTACGTTTGTTTCGGGGCGCCATGGGTGCTGAATTTCTGTTTATGGATGACAACGCCCGTCCTCACCGTGCAAACATTGTAGACGAATGCCTTCAATCGGAGGATATCACCCGTATGGATTGGCCAGCATACTCACCGGACTTGAATCCAATAGAGCATGTGTGGGATATGCTTGGCCGACAAATTGCAGCCCGTCAACCCCCTCCCACCTGTCTACCGTAACTTCGGAGGGCATTGCTTGATGAGTGGTGTAATATTCCCCAAGATCAGATGGATAATTTGATACTCAGCATGCGTAGGCGTTGTAAGGCCTGTATTGCATCGTCCGGGAGACATACTCCGTATTAACCATCATACTAACCATGTTATGCTGTTTTTTGTAAATAGGTTCTTTTTTGAAATTTGCTCCAGGGAGTAAAAATCGCAATTTTTATTAATTATGTCAAACATATAGCATCTGTTTTGCTCTTACCTTTTGTTTAATAAATAGACTTTACAAATAAGTCAAATTTGTTTTGCTTCTGTCTCTTTCTTTGCCTGAACATCATTATCCTTAATTTATGGACATAGTGTAGTTGTCTTTCAGATTTTAGCAAATTTTTTTTCTATGAGGAAAGATTTTTTTATTTAGACATGCAGAACGAAAATCGGAAAGCGGAGTACATGTAGTTTTCTTTCTTTAAACAATTAAATCTTTCCATAAATGGCATTCAATAGTCTTCAAAATAGCTATAAATTAATCTTTAGATTTATCTTTCAGGTTTTTTCGTATTTCCGAAAATCTTTGTCAAATAAGGTCCATTACAAAAATATCAACTTCTATCCAATCAAAAATTGACAAGTTTGTAGAATAGTTTTCTACATGTGGTACGCGTGTCATAGGTTGCCGACTCATGTTCTATACCATGTATAGAACAAGTCATCATCACCTACTGTTTCGAAGTAGCCAGAGAGACCGTTGAAGAAGTAGAGACCGTTGAAGAACTCGCACAGAAATCAAACGCAGATGGTATCACAGCCTACAAGTACTGATTGAATGTCCCTATGGAAAGTCAAACTATTGCATTCAATAATAAATTACTGCTACGGTGCGTGAATATTTTATTTGGGAAATAAACGAGCAAAATAATAAGTATTGTTTCATTTCATTTATTAAAGGAAAAAATCAATGTGTTGGCTCTTTTTATGTCCCTGACGTAAACTGTTATCTGGTGGGCCATTCACTCGTACTGTTGATGGGTGTCTTCCTGTGAAAGTATTTGTCTTACACCAGTCCCAATTGACATGTTAGATCGGCGAAATCTATCGACTGTTAGAACCTAAATATGCTCGACTAGAGAAAGTTCTGGTGACCACATCAGCCAGGATGTGAAGTTGCAGTACGAAGAACAAGCAATAAAAATGTACTTACATTTTTAATTTTAATTTTTGTATTAAATTAAATTCTAGTTATAACTTTAATGACATAAATCGAAAATATAATTTACGTTTAAATTAAACTCAGTGATGCAACAGCCATTAAAGACCAAGCCCTGCTATGCATATCTTAGTTTTCATGACCTTGAATACTGAGGAGCATGAACAGATGTCCCGGCCAAGTGGTCTGTCTGACGCGAAATCTCAAGTGTTTACTTCCCCTGGTACGCATTTATCGACCCACAGAAGGAATGGAAGTCTGAGTCGGCCTTGCCCACAGCCCGAGGTTTGAAACCCGGATTTGGGGCTGGAAGTGCGATACGCTACACATCTCAGCTATTATTTACATTTATTATAATTTAATATATAATCCTCGATAAATATAGCATTTTAAGAAATATAAAGAGGGTTATAAACAAACACAAGGACACTTTTTATATATATATAAACTAGCTGTTACCCGCCCGCTTCGCTGGGTATTTCATGATGTTTTATAAATTTTTACTGCTTATATATATATATGTATAAATTATTGATATCTAAGTCCTAGCATTAGAATTCGATTGAATTGAAAAATATACTTATACCTGTAACTGTCACCCGTTGATAAAAAAAATGGGCAGAACTCATCTAATTTGTATTTTCTAAAAATCTCTCAAATTGAAGCATAGAATGATGTTTGCTCTTTCGTAACTCAAAAACCAAGTGGATTCCCGCAAAACCAATTTTCGGTGGATCTCTACTCCGTAAATTGAACATGCAAGCCAAATTTCAAGTCTAAATCTAACAGAAAAAAGCAAAAGTTTTACTATAAATATCCCCGTAATCCCGTTGAGAGCCGTTTTCCAAAATAACCGCTCTTAGCGGATTTCAACTCAACAAAAGAAAAATGCAAACCAAATTTCATTATTATAGTTCTTGTAGCTCGAAAAAAGTAATTTCTTTCGTCAATACGTCCCAGTAACCCCCTGCACCCCCCATAACTTGATTTGCTTAAAATACATTCTTAGTGGATCCCTATTCAACAAAAGAAACATGCTTAACAAATTTCAAGTATATGGGTCTAACAATTAAAAACATGATTTTTTTTCTGTAACTCCTCTTGACCCCTCGCAAACATCTTTAGGGGTCAATTTTCGTTTTACTCTTTGTTAGAGGAACTCTATTTCATGAAAGGAACATGCCTACCAATTTTCAAGCAGGATGATCAAGTAGTTTAAAAATGGAAATATTTATCGATTACGCCTCTTGATCTCCCGAAATTAAACTTAGTAGTTGATATTCGCGAAACCCATTTTGTAGCGGTTCTCTACTTTACGAAAGGAATCTGCTATATCAAATTTCAAGACTGTACGTCTAACAGTTTAAAAATGGGGATAATTGTCTATAACGCCACTTGAGCACCCGCAACGCCACTTCTGGGTCTGTTTTCACAAAACCCATTTTGTAGGGGAATTGCACTCTATGAAAGGAATCTGCTTAGCAAAATTTGAAGACTGTGCGTCCAATTAATTAAAAATGCAAAAAAATTATCAATAACGCCCCTTGAACCCCCGCAACACCACCTAGGGGTCGATTTTCACAAAACACATTTTGCAGTGTATTTCTATCCTATGAGAGGAATCTGCTAACCAAATTTCAAGACTATGAGTCTAATAGTTTAAAAAAAGAAATATTTATTTATATCTACCCTTAACCCCCCGCAACACCCCTTGGGGGTCAATTTTCTCCAAACCCGTTCTGTAGCGGATATCTACTTCATGAAAGAAACATTCTTACCAATTTTCAAGCAGGTAGGTCAAATAGTTTAAAAACGAAAAGATTTATCTCTTACGCCACTTATTCCCCTGCAACGCCACTTAGAGCTCTGTTTTCACAAAACCTTCTTATAGCTGATCTCTACTCTATTAAAGAAATCTCTTTATCAAATATAAAGACTGTACGTCTAATAGTTTAAAAATGGAAATAATTATCTGTAACGCCCCTTAAGTCCCCTCAACGCCACTTGGGGGCAATTTTCACGAAACCCATTTTTAGCGTATCTCTACCCTATTAGAGGAATCTGCTTACTAAGTTTCAAGACTGTACGTCTAATAACTTAAAAATAGGAATTTATAACGCCCCTTAAACCCCCCGCCCCCGCAACACCCCTTGGGGGTCAATTTTCTCAAAACCCATTTTGTAGCGGATATTTACTCCAGGAAAGAAACTTACCTACCAATTTTCAAGCAGGTAGGTGAAGTAGTTTAAAAACGGATATATTTATCTATTACGCCCCTTAATCCCCCGCAACGCCACTTAGAAGTCTGTTTTCACAAAACCCGTTTTGTAACTGATCATTATTCTACGAAAGGAATCTATATATATATCAAATTTAAAGACAGTGCGTCAAATAGTTTAAAATTGGAAATAATTATCTATAACGCCCCCTAAGCCCCTGCAACGCCACTTGGGGGTCGATTTTCAGCAAACTCATTTTGTAGCGGATCTCTACTCTCTGAAAGGAATCCGCTTACCCAATTTCAAGATTGTACATCAAGTAGTTTAAACATGGAAACAATTATTATTAAAGCCCTTAACCCCCCGTAACGCCCCTTGCGTTTCGAATTTCGAAAAATCCTTTCTTAGCTGATGTCTACTCTATCAAAGGAACATGTCTACCAAATTTCAAGTCTGTAGTTTGAATAGTTCCAGAGATTTCGTGATTAGTCAGTCAGTCAGTCGCTTTTCTCCTTTATATATATAGATGATAAAATTAATTTTTAAACGTTAACAAATCACATTTTCTTTCCCCTGGGAACCAAAATTGAATCTATTTGCTGACACTTTTAACGAGACATAATTAACCAATGACAATAAATAATTAGAAGAGTCTGTGAAAGTAAAATTGTGTGATGGTGTAAAAGATTAACTAGATTCAATTCGATAGTTTATCTAATTAAGTCTAGCCATTTTATGTAATTGAACTAATTCAAAATATTCTTAACTAATTTATCTCATCTAATTAAATTTATTACGGTTTTTAACAGAATTTCCTATGTTCTACAATTACATGAGAAGAACTTGAGGTTTAGAAAGACTTTCAAGATAATGAGATTTTCTTTTATAAGTATTGTGTGTTGAACGTGTCCAGGAAAATTTATCTAAGAAAAATCAAATTGATGGCAACTACAGTAAATATATAACGGATCATAAGGAATAAAAGAAATCAGTTTCTTTGGTTGTGTCGTTGTTGCTAATGCCACTTGACTGACGTAGATAAATCGAGGCTCATGAAATTCATCATGGCATCTGGCTATATTGTATGCCTGTCGTTAGACGTAGCTTTGAGCACCAGCTGGTGACAAAACGATTTGGCTTGGTTCTACCCCAATTTTGAGGGAGAACACCCTGGGACTGGTCAGGAGCTTCCCACCTGTCTTCCCCTTCCATCAACCTCACGAAACGACTTGCGGCTCGACGGATAGTTAGAGTACCCCTATTTTACGAAAGCACTATACATTTACAAACATCCATGTCTTCTCTGGGATTCGAACCCAGACCCCACCACGCAACAATCAGCATCACTAATCACTGCACAAGATGGGTGGTGAGAAAATATGTAATAAACTTAAATATAAATTAAATGTAGTCTTAAATTTTAAAGATCAAATCACATTTTACGATGTAATACAATTACTTCATTGGATTTATATGTAATAGGTGGTTGAATGGTTATGTTGAGGTCATAGCTAAAGACACACAGGCGTGTCATAAGTTTGAGCCTAGTACCGCTGAAGATCCACTGTGGAATAGGAGCTGATGCACGTTAAATAGGTCGAGACTGAAACGTTCACCCAATTGGTGTGGTGTAGGATTTTGGAGAGGGTGTACCTACAGCTCAGGTGTTATCCTTTTCATTTGACCACGGTTCAAAAAGACGAGGTCAATCACCAAAAGTCATCGTTTCGCTCAATGATGTGACGTTAATATTCAATCGTTCAATCAGTCGAATTATCATGGTCACAATCTCGTAACCGGAACTGTTTCGGTCAAATCGTGGATTCTACTTTTGTTGCAAATGAGAACTTTTACAGCGTAGAACTATTGGTGGATGCCAAGTCTATAGAGGTTTAAAGTCCTTACATTGGTGCGGTGTGGAATTAAGTCTATCAAATTGACTTAATTTGAAAGATAACACTTCTTTGTCATCTTCAACGAAAGTGTCCACAAATGCGATAAATCCACTCAACTGTTTTTCGATGTCGGAGAACTTCCTTTCGAGAATTTTAACGCCTTTCGCCATGACGCATTCAAAGCAATGAAACCAACGAAAAGATTTCTTAAATATCTTCTAAATCCACAGGTTCTGGGATTTAATAAAACTCCGCAAGGCGGATCATTTTTTTATGTACAAACTTTGCACATAAGTCGAAGGCTCAGGAATAATTTTAAATACGAAATAACGACTCAACGAATTTTTACCAATGCATTGCGACTCCTTTATTCAAACTGGGACGAACAACAACAACACAGAGAGAAGAAACAAAAAACAAAGTACACAAAAAGAGAGGTTGTTCCATTTCTCCGTACAAGAGGGGTGAGGTGAGAAGGGATGGCGTAATGGTCCGTAACATATATCAAACAAAATTTTACAAAATCTTTAAGTTTTTAAATTTAGCATTTAAAAGAGTTACAGAAAAAATTATCTTGGATTACGCTAAAATACAGAATAACAATTTTCTTCCTCTATTTTTTTAAAACTGTGTATGTATAAAAGTATATAATTAAAAAATTAACAGCTAGAATTTTTTCAGTTTTTAATTTTAGAAAAAAATCAACTTTTACATTTAAAAAACATGTATTTTGTATTTATATTAAGAACAGCACATGGTTGTCAGTTTTACAATTTTGGTCAGCAAGGTTTGCAGATTTAATACAGCACTTAAAAATTCATTTTCAAGGCATATGTTTGATACTTAATTAGAGTAATAAAAGTATTGTGTGTATTTAAATACCCAATTTATAAAAAATCTTTTTTACCGAGCTTTTTTCATATGAAAAGAAAAAAAAATTTCAGTTAAATATTCTCTTTTTAATATAATGAATAGGATAAATACAATTAATGACGTAATTTATAACATAAAAACTATATATTTTAGTATTGTTTTTATTTTCGTTCAGTTGCACATTGCTTTTCATATTATAAGCAATAAATACGAGTACTTTTAAAAAAATTTCTTTTAAAAAACCGCCATCGTTACTAGAGCTTTCCTAATTAGTGCAAATGGCAAAATGTGACTACATCAGGAGTGGGCAAATAGCAACCCCATCAAAGATTTTTTCTTCTTTTTTTCCGGTTCACCAAGATAGTTAAAAAACTAAATAGCCAGAAAATGTTCTCTTTATTTGGGTCAACATATATTTGTGAACATAATTTTTCTTGCAAGATCAACGAGAGCAAATAGGGATGCAAGTTGCCTAACTTTAACCTACGGGTTGTGATGAGACTTTCAACAAACCTTACTCCTGATTTCAAACAAATTGTAGAAAAGTGGGATAAGGTACATTTGTTGCATTACTAAAATTAAATGTACTTGCACCTACAGATACAAATTAGCACAATAAAGCAAATTAATTAAATTGCCACTACTTTATTTGACTTTTATGTATTAATTTTTTCAATTCCTACTATTAGCTCACCCTCTCATATATATTTGTTTATTTATATATCTTGTTCCAATTTTCAATCGTTAATAAAATATTTTCTATTCATCCTATCAGGTTCACTTATTTTTTTTTAATATGTCGCTTAATGTTAATACAGTTTTTTCAAATATTAATTTATTAACTACCCTAAATTAATTACCGGTTTTCGACTCCAACTTAGATTCGTCACCATTGTTGTAACAATGTAAATGTTAAGAGAATTTCAGAAGTTGGCGTCGAAAACCGATTTTTCAGCCAAACTTGCCAAACCCGATGTGCATTGTTACAACAATGCAGACAAATCATGCTCTTTTTCAACTCCTACTATTAGTTCACTCTCTCCATATACATATATATATATATATATCTTGTTAGAATTTTCAATTGTTAATAAAATACTTTCAATTCATGCATTATATTCATTCAAAGTAGGAAATGACTTAAAAATTTTTTTATTACTTGTAATGGTACAGTTTATATCTTTTCTGTGATACAAAGTTAAACAATGAATGCATTCAATTAAAAAAAGGTACAACCCTCCGATATCCTCTGCTTCCTCAAGTTGGCCCTCGAGCGAAAAGAAATGCCCAACCCTCAGCTACATCCTCCAGCACATATTAGCCGCATAAAAAAACAGCTTTCTAGCCTCCTGCTTTCCATTTTATACTTTACAAAAAGGTCTAAAACTATTTAGTGTAGAATATTGTTTCCAAAACACGAAAATAAATTCATACACAACAATTTAGAAATAATTTTCATAAAAACTCATTAATTTTAACTTTTTTTTAAAAAAAATTTAAAAAATAGAAAATATTATTATTTTGTAAAAAATATTATACCGTATTGTGGCGAAATAAATGATCTTTCCGATTCTGTAATTATTTTTTGTCTGATTTCAAAAGCAAAAATTGGATGGCTATTTTAAAATGGTCGAAAAAGTGGGGATCTTTGCTCGGCCGAGACGGAATGGAAGTTTAGCCAAATAAACAACCCTTAGGAGTAAAACAATTAGGCGTTTTAAGGTTTTTAATTAATATCTTCACAACTAATTGCAATATCGGAAGGAAAAATAGTTTACGTCCTTTTCTCAGACCTGCTGAATATACGCAAAAATTTTCATAATATTTGGTCTGGTCGTTTCGGAGGAGTTTGGCTACAAACACTGTGACACGAGAATTTTATATATTAGACATATATATATCTTGTTCAAATTTTCAATCGTTAATAAAATACTTTCTATCCATCCAATGAAGTTCAAATACATTTTTTAAACTTGTAGTGGATGACACTTGATGTTAATACAAATTTTTCGAATATTTTAATTCATCAATTAGATTAAAAAATGAATAAATAATAACGAACAAAAATAATAATCCAACAGCATACATGAAAATTAAAATGGTTCGTTGTGTCCCACATTAATTCATTTTTCCCAATATTAATTTATTATTGACTAAACCGTAACAAACAGAAATAATAGTTCAATACCCTTATATATAGAAAGGAAAATCGCTCGTTGTGTCCCTGTAGTGCCATGGATAGCGTTTTAGACTTCTATTCCAAAATCGTGGGCTCGAATCCCACCTGGGATAGCATAATTTCTGAGAATGTGATCTCTTTTTGACTATTTTAATACTATTTTATTAGAATAATTAAATTTAATTAATAAATAAATAGTAGCAAACAAAAAATAGTCCAATACCATATATAGAAAGGAAAATGGAAAACTGCAAGGAAAATCGCTTTCTATTTTGTTATTTAATATGGTGATTTTGTCATAGTATATACATATCTATATTAATTGCAACTATTTAATAAAAAAGTAACTAAAAGGAAATTTTTCTTTGTTGACCAATGGACTAAATTCATGTGACGTCATAATCACATGATAATTTTAAACCACGTGTTTTTAGCCAATCAAGTTCAAAAACACATATGACGTCATAGTCACGATAAATGCAATTATCTATTCTGAGCAAATCAGTTCATGCACTTTGTTGTTGCCAAATGACGCTTTTTACAGAAACTTTTTTTAAAAAAATTAATATTTGTCACTTTATTTAAAAGTACATGTGTAAAACAAGACTTTTTTTTCTTTAATTTTTAAAATCTTTTTGCAGAAATTTCTTTTTATAACTCTTGAGCATCTTTACCCAACTATGCAATTTGAAATTTTACCCAATTTTTACAAATAGAATAAAAAGTACGAGCTATAGTTTATTGTCCGTTTTGAATTCAATGTAGAACACATGTTTATATTATCATGTGACCGTCATAAATTTAGTCCATTAGGAATTGACTTAATTTTTTTTTCATATTACTTGTTTTTGAATAAGCCCCGTTTTGAATTTTTCCATAACTAATACTGAATTCAAATAATTTAATTCTCAAAGTTAAAAGTATTTCAGCAATTTCCATAGTGTTTTTCCCAATTTTGCAGTTTTTAAATGGGTCATGACTAATCGGAAGAAAAGACATCGTTTAAAAAGTAATACATATGTTTTCCAAAATTTTATTCGCGATTTCACACATGCAAATAATAATTAATGAAGTGTCGATCTCTCAATTTGCGTCAGACCCAATTGTACACACATCCAACTAAAATACTTCAGTGCTTCGAAAGGCATCTCCATAGAAAGAGCATCACAATTTTCAACACCTGCAAAGCACAGAAATGGATCGTTCTTCAGGTCTGACGATCCACTAGAGACCAATTTTTGAGCCTATTTTTCTTCGCGCGCTGTAGAGACTATTTTCTTACTTTCATTTCTTCTGTCCAGAAGGGAAAAGTGTACGTTATATTTGGTATTGCGCGCAACAATTCGTCGAAAGTCAGCGTGGAGCTTTTGAGCGGAATAGAATGAAACGAGTACAGAGATGCAATCCCAAAAGATGGGAAAAGAAGGATTTATGTGCACGTGTCTCTGCAATAAAAAGGAAAAGTATTTTACTTATAAATTTAGATGGCTTTGGATCGACAGTTTGGCTGATAAGAATGATGAGTTAGTTTGAAATTTCGGAACTTATGTATTATCACAACCCTATTGGCGATCTTGAATAAAACCGCACGAATTCTAAAAACGGAACATGTTGACAAGAATATGGAGTACGTAGCCATAAAATACTTAGTGAAAAATAATAAGTTATTAGAAATAAATAATAAGCAATAAAAGAAAAAATTAACTTATTTTTATTATTTAATGTTATTTTATAATTATTATTGTTATTATTTTTGTTTTATATTTTTATTAATTTTATTTTTAATTTTCTTTAAGAATTCGGTAAATCCCATATTAGCATTTAAGTATTCGAATTCGCTGTATCAACGAATGGTTAGGTTTAGAATGGCGGCAAACGGGCAAAATAACACGAAGAACATGGTGACCAATACAACGCCTACCACACGTGCAAAATCGGTATGGTAAATTTGGCGAGTTTTCTTGAAAATTGGCATGTTTGAAATAATAATAAGAACCAAGATTCTTCACTAAATAGTTTTTTTGTGGAACATTGATGAATGGAAAAAGTAAACAGCCGTTCTTATCAATGTTCACACAATGCACCGTTTTTGAATTCAAAATGTGAATGTTTTTAACCAACTTTTTTTAAACATCTTTGATAAATTCAGAAACTCCTAATCCCTCAAATCTATTGAGAGAATATAAAACATTAATTAGCACATTTTACGAATTTAAACGTCTTAATAGCTAAGAAGGTCGTTTCGAAAGTAATGCGCAAGGTGGTGTTAATAAGGCTTGGTAGAAGCATCGAAAGAAAAAGTAACTAAAATCACTTTGTGACGGAACTATACGGTTTTTCACTAACCGCTTCTTTTTATATTTAATTCAAATAATTTATTTCAATCAACCTTCATCGAGAGCCAAGCGTGATTTATGTAAATAAGGAATATTATATAAATTCGATTTTCGCAAGTTGAAGAGAGCTAAGTAAGAGGAAGTGAGAAGTCAAGTGAATTAAAGAAAAGTGAAGAGATCGAGAAGTCGACACGTAGTTGTTGACAAGTTAAGCGAGCTTGCTACGTTTTGATGTGCGCGAAGAGAAGCGGATTAAATGTATTGAAATTCACTACTACGGAGCGTGGAGTCTTCGACAATTCATCCAGCTGAGTGCGTGAAGTTCGTCACGAAGGAACCGCAGCAGTAAAATATAAGGTTAGTGATTTTGATTAAGTAAATCATATTATTAGTGTGAGGCGTAGATGTAATTGTGCGCCTTTAAGCTGTCCCAGATTCAGTTGAAATTCTGTATTATTATCCGCTTATATTGATATCTCACCTCTGCACTTTACTCTCGTTTATTTATCTTAATTAGAATTGTGTTGTGTCTATTCATAATATATGATAAGAATCAATAAATCAGTTTGGATTGGAATAATGTTTTTGGATCATTTAAGTCCACCGACACATCTATCGGGGTTTTCAGGTAGACAGGAAGGTTATTAACGTTAGGGGTGGCTACTTATCACCACAACTTTTTCATTTAAATTTCAAAGAAGCGGCAGATTTTCTTATTTTTTTAGCTATACCTTAAATGGATTTTCATAAACGTGAATTATGAATGGAACCTGTGGAAGTTTCGGATACTGTTAGTGTTGAGGATCAAATAACATACTAATACAAATTGTGTGTAATTAATGTTTAATTTCATCCTTAAACAGTTTAAATAATTTAAATCTGCATGTTTAATAAGTTAATATTATTTTCTGTTGGCCGTGGTAGTCTAGTTGTCAAGGTATCGGACCCGTGGCTGGCGTGTCAGGAGTTCGAGCCTAGTACCATTGAAGACCCTCAGTGCACGTTAAATATGTCGAGGCTCAAACGACCTCCCGTCTGTTAGGTAGGGAAGTTAGAGAAAGTGGGTTCCAGTTCAGTGTCGTCTTCGTCACTTGACCATGGTTCAAAATTAAGGGTTCGTCGCCAAACGCGCTCGTGTAGAGTAATAGTGCAACGTTAGAATTCACTCACTCCCTAATATTATTTTTTGTTTCATTTATTTCATGATAAGAAAAACTCGCAAGCAACATTATAATGGCGTTTCAATTGAAACTTGGCTAAATATTGCAGATACAGCCAAGTTGGTGACCATTTTTAGCGATTTCGCGACTCTACTCAAAATTAATGGAAATGTCCATAACGTCGTGACTTATGACGAGAGGGGATTTTTCTAGAAATTGGTAGGTAGACGCGCAGACTACAAATAGCGGTCGTTTGCTGAAACTGAGTCAGCAAACGACCTGAGTTATTTATTTATCTCTATATTCAACACAGACACAAAAATAACACTCTAATTAAGATAAATTTCATCAATTAGAGGAAGAAGGTGAGACAAGATAGCGGGAATTAATATATAAAATCCGGCAAACCTATCCTTACGATAACTTACACAAAGTTTATTTAAATTTAAAAGTTGCGCTAATAAAGTAACTCTCTAACTTCTACTTGAAATAAAATCACAGTACCTGAACTCTTGCAATCCTTTCATCTTTTAGACGTGGCCTTAAACACTTCTCCAATAGTGGAACTAAGCACTTTCCGAATTTCCAACTTCTCGCGTCGTACACTGTTTACGTATACGTACTACTGCCGGGTTGCTAGCTTTTCATCTATTCACTTCACTTCACACCCAAACTATCCTCACTTCACTAAACTTCAATTCTCACTTCACTCTCTCTTAAACTAGCGAATACAGAATATAACGTTTTCTTTTCTAGGAGAAAGTTGGTTGGAAGAATAATGGCTTCAAAGGAATCCCCAAGGAGTTAGCGGAATGAACCGTAAAGATCCGTCACAATGTCTACGAAGCCTGATTTATGCTACAATACTAAGAAAAATCTAAGGTTTCCCCCGTAAGATATACAGATACTTCCCTGTCCCTCATTCTACTCTGATCTTTCATCTGCCTAGTACATTTGGGCCCCTTACTTGCCGTGACATTACTTCATTTAAGGTAAGTCGGTACCCCTATCCCGCTAATGTTAAATTGAGCATTTTTATGTGCCTTTTTCTCATAAAATATTAAATGTACAGACTTAAATTTTTTTCTGTATATTAATTAGACTTTTTTATTTAAACTGAACTTTTTCAAATATATTGTTTAGTTTTTTCAAAAACTTTCATCGTAATCTATCACTATGAATTTTTTGAAAAATGTCATTTTTTTCACGATAACTGACTTTTACAAAAATATTATCGGTATATTAATAAAAGTTCACTTCAGTATATATATTAACATATCAGTAATATTCAGTGAAGATTGCAAGTGCTTCCGTTGAATAGGTTCTGAGAAAATGGTACACGCATTTTTAAAAACACCGTTTTGAGATAATTGCATTTTAATTATAAAATGTCACTTCATCAAAAAAATTATGAATTACAATCTGTATTTGCACTATTTTTTTAAATATTAGCTTATTCTCAATAACTTTTGAGACTTTTTACTTATTTCTTTTACTTAGATTTCTCAGAAAATACATGTATAGCATTTTTCACTTTTAATCTATCGAGATATTTTATAGCATTTGCATCATTTTTCTCAAATTATGCATCAATTTTTGAAGAATTTTTAGTTCTGATACATTACTGTCATCCAAGATGACTATAAGTATCATAAATACCATGTAAAAATGTGTCAATACATGAAAATATGGCTTTGGTAATACATTATTATACGACATTTCGAAAAATTTCATTAGTGTTTTATAAATTCAAATGTAAACACAATTTCTTAAAGTATCAGAATTAAAAGGATTCTTAAAATATTACATAAATGGTATCCAAAACAACAACAAGAAAACTGATTTTATGTTTTTAAACATGAAATTTGTGTATTTTTTGTATGTAACAAGTTTTGTGCAACGAAAAAGGGCATTGCATTTTGGGATATATTTATGTCCCTTTTACTAAGAAACTATTGAAAACAAAGCTTAAAAATTTGTGTGTACATTAAATAAACATTTATCTTTATACAGAAGTGAAATTTTTTTTTAAAAAATTGATCAGCATGTTTAAAAATGTAATTTTGTAGAGTAGAATAATGAATTTTATAAAAAGTTTCCTTTTCTATATTACGACATCTGCTTTTCAGCTAAATGTCTGAGGAATATCTCAAAAATTTCACTTCAGTATATATAATATAAACGCAATATAAAATAAATATTTCCAGTTCATGCATACAATTAATTTATAGAGAAAGAAGACACAAATTAAAAAATATAATCTATATAAGACAGTAATACATGATTATATGGCACTTCGAAAAATTTCTTTAGTGTTTTGTATATTCACATGTAAACACAATTTCTTTAAATATAAGAATTAAAAGATTATATAAATATTACATAGATAGTATCCAAAACAACAAGAAAACTATTTTTGTGTTTTTAAACATGAAATTTATGATTTTTTTTTTTTTTTTTTTTTTTTGTATATAACAAGCTTTATGCAACGCATTGAGATATATTTGTGTGTCCATTAAATAGACATTTATTTTTATACAGAAGTGAAATCTTTTTTTAAAAAATTGATCAGCCTTATTAAAAAAAATAATTTTTGCAGAGTAAAATAAGGAATTTAATAAAAATTTTCCTTTTCTGTGTTACGACATATGCTTTTTAGCTAAATGTCTGAGGAATATTTCAAAAATTTCACTTCAGTATACACAAGAATATATATGAAATATAAAATAAAAATTTCCAGTTCATGCATACAGTACATTTATAGAAAACACAGTTTAGAAAAGAAAATTTTTAGAAAACAGTAGCTGTTATATAAAATTTTACCTCATCAAAAAGATCCTGCACTGTAGCCGGTTTTTACCATATTTTTCTTAATATTATCTCCTTCTTTTTTTCTTTTTCTTCTTTTATCTTTTCTAATTTTCTTCGCTCTTCCAGAAAAAGCATACACTGCTTTCATTAACCTTTCTCTATCAAGAATTTTCATGGCACTTACCGAATATTCTCCAGGCTCTACTCCCATTTTCTGCAGCATTTTTAATTTGGATACATTACCATCATTAAAAGAACAAACAGCATCATAAACACCAAGTGAAAGTGGTTCAATCTGTACAAATGTTGTTTTAGGAACACGTGACCACATGACATTATGAAAACTTTCATTCGGGTTTTGTGTTTTTCCATGCAAACATTTTCTTAACAAATCAGGATGGGAAAGATCTCTAAATATAGGACGCATTGCTTCTACAACAGCGACCGTAAGACTATTTTTATGCTTGTAAGACTTACCTGGTGCTTCAGCCTTTTTATATCCACACCATGAATCTTCACCATCAGGACAAAAACCATGTTGAGGATATTCATCTGTTGACAGCTTATGCAGAAAAATGGCCCAGATATCTTGCCGCATGTTCTGAACACTGGTGTAATTTCTCTGAATAGCTGATCCATAGTAAAACTGTAAGTTATCTATTTCATGCACAGTCAAACGATTTTTTCCACTTAAACACTAACCGTCTGACAAGATTTGCCCTTTCAATTGAGATTTTAATCGGCGTAATCTTGTTCCCATGCGCTTCATGACATGTCCAATGCACTCCAATTTTTCAATTGGGTATTCATCTCCATAGATGTTTTTCTTTCTAACAGCGTCAAATGCTTTGCAATCTCCATCCACTAAGTAAGTAATATATCAGGCATTATGCAAAGATAATGACCGTTAAAAAATTTTAGACGCACCTTGAATTTCCATGGCTCCACTAGATCCAACGTAATTCCTTTTACAATCCTTTTGATGAGAAGGTAAGTTTTTACATATGCAATATTTTGAAAGAATATCAACATCTATCACCTTACCTGTATCCATGCTGGTCACAGTAACTACACCATTCAATGATGAGTAACCATGTTCCATCTACAGCGACTGCAATATTATTATTACCTTCATTTTCACAAATAGCTTCCTTCGCAGCATTTTGAATGGAGTCATCGTAAACAAGTTTTGCAGCATTTAAGATTCGCTTACCGTAAGGAGAAAACCTTGTAGGTGATTGAGGAAGATTCATTATGCCGCAAAACATTCTCCCAGCTTCTGCACCTTTTCCAATGGAACGCATAGCATATACAAACCTGGTATTTATTGTAGCAATTTGCGTTCCTTCATGAAAATTTGAAGAAGAGAATTCTACACGATATGGACAAGCACAACATTTCAGGACAAATGTAATAGCCAGTCCAGACTTACCTTTTAAAACTTGCATGTCTAAGCCACTGTTACACATTTTATAGTGAACTTAATTCTTGAAAACAAATGCCAGAATATTCAAATTCATAATGGCATCAATAATACCTACACTTTTGTCATAGGAAGAAAAACTTTCATTTAAATTGGGAATTTCGTTTTCTTTTGCACATGTCTCCTTTGAGTCATGTCAAAAATTTTGATTTTCAGAAATTTGAAATATCGAAATATTCAAAACGCTATGAAGAAAAACGTGTATTCTATCCAAAATAGGTAAACAACGCTAACAGTTACGCTTGCAGTGAATCTACAGTTAAAACAGAGAGTGGCTTTGGAAAAGCTTCCCAGATTTAAAAGGTCAATGTTTACATTTGTATCTGTCAAAGGGGGCGTTGCTCATCAGCTGATTATTTTTTGAAAATCATTTTAACATACTTTTAATTAGTAAAATGGCAAGTATGTTATATCATTGGAAAGGTCCTGATTTGGGGATTTTAGAAATATCAAAAACTCAAAATCGATTTCCCGAAGGTGTTTACCCTACTGACTCCCCTTAAAAAAAACTGTGGAAAATATTTGACATGGAACGGATAACCATTTCGCGGGATGCCCTTCATACCCTCAATGGCTCGGTTTCTAAACATGTTACTTCGTGTAAGCCGCATGCGAGTGTCTCTTAATCGACTGAACTGAGATTAATCACTCTCTGTGTGTTACAAATTTCTTATTATCAATTACTGTGCGGTGCTGTCTTCCTCTCCATTTGTGCAAGAAACATCTCGTAGAAAATATTTGCAGTCATATCTTCCAATATTTTTATGAATTATAGTATTATAATATTCTATTAATGGAGAATCGAATTAATTAAAATTTTTATTTTTAGTTCTTTTTATACTGGCATTTTAAAGAAATCTTAATAAATTTTATAACAATTTGTTTTTAATTGTTCCAGCTCTACGTAAAACACAGGAAAGAAAAACTATTTAACAAATAATAAAAACGTTATTCATAATTTAAATAAATTTTCTTTAAAAAATTTCACTGGAACATGATGGGACCTGGAAAAAGACTTTAAAAATAAAAAGATCTTCCCATTATCTTTATTAAATTTTGTATGGGTGTAAGAAAATCAATAGAATTCTTCAAATAACCTAATATTATTGATGGGAACAGAATTAATTATGTAATAGAGTGTAAGAAATGATAGTAGATAAATGACCGAGTGTTTTCACAGAGTGTACTTAATCTAATACAACTATTTCACTCGTAATAAATCATTCGTTATTGATTTTATTGATAAAATGTCACTATGTATTAAACTCAAAATATGCTTATTGCTGTAATGTATTTGATAATATTTTGTTCTGGATGAAAGAGAGATATAATTTGTATACAGATAAAACGAGCAGTTTAATAGTTCTGCCACTTCTTTTTTGGGGGGTGGGGGTGGAAGGACATAATATTAAATAATATTCAGAAGAATGCAATCTAGGGCATTGCTTCTAAAACTTTCAATATTTGTGACCCAATATTCAATCGTAGTTTTCATCGCGCCTCACTCCATGCAATAACAATGTATTGAATTCAATATTACTATACTTTGATGCTAAACCTACAAAACAACCTCACCTCTTAAGTGTCTCCAGCGTATATAAACGTCTTTCTCATTCAATGCATTAATTGCCCTGGCGTATATATACGTCTTTCCAAAGTATGATCTTTTTTTTGTGGACTGCTATCCACATAAAATTATTCCGAAGGCTTTGAAATGCAATAAAATGACCTTGACAGAGCTTGCGAAGGATTTACTTATTTCAGAGAGTAATTGCTTATTTATTCCTTTTGTACCCTCCCTTCCCCCTCAATACAGTACATACGCTCATCTACGTGTTAAACGATTTCATTGGGGAGCTAATCGCTTAATTTTTAATTGACATTTAAGTATTGATTTTTGTTTTTAATTTTGAATGTGTGACAAGCCCCGAGTTATTATTAAATTTGTTCTTATTGGTAAATTAATTATAAAATACATTGCTCAGTACTGATAAATTTATAAGTGTATTACATCAGTGTAAATGTGTATTTTATATTTTAGTATGTCAGAATGTATTTTTTTTACTTGTTTACTTTCAGTAAATTAATAATTTTTGTAAAATAATCTTTTGTTTCGACTTTTCGATATGCTCGCGCCACCCTCGTCGAGTCCCCTCTCTCCCCCCTCCAAGGAGGTGCGTCCCACAATTTGAGAAACATGGATCTAGGGCTATTCATAATTCCCTCCAATGTTTCGGAGCACTGTAATAAAAAAAACTAATAATAATACAGCAAAAAAGAACCTAAATCATACAGAAAAAATACCAAGCTTTATTTACATATTTTATGGGTGCTCTATGTGTAATTTCTTGATCATACGGCATACATCAATGCGATAGTCCAATTCCTGCGACACTCTACTCAACATGGCACTGTCCGTATTGGCCGTTGTTATATATATTCTTTAAGATGTATTGAACAGCAAGCACTGTGCTCAGAGATACTTTGAGACTATTTTCAATTGAGATCGGCAGCAAATTTCTGTTTTGATATCCATTCTGTTTTTATTTCTTTGTTCGAAAGATTCCCCATTCCGCTAATTTGCACCTCGATAACGACCGTGGTTTGCTCGTTCGGGCCAGTCTTTGGTATGGCTTTCCAATCTTGATAGACTCTCTAGACCAGAGTCGTTTTAAAACAGGACCAACTGGGTCCTGGGATAGAGCCTGAACCTTGCTAGGGGCATCTTCTCACTCACTATTAGGCTTCAATAAGATATTGATCCGAAAACTTTATTTGTCAAATGTTAATCCCGAATATGTTCCTCTGAAAAACAGGGAATTTCGAAATCATGTGGTAACTGGTAATAGTGGCAAGCCTGCGTTACTGTATCATGTCCTTAGCTCTGCCCAGACCTACCACTATACACATTCATTTAGGTGAGAGGCGGAAGCAAATAGAGTTAGTTTGTGCTTAGGTTTGTGAAGTTGTGAGTCAAGCACTATTGAAAAGCGTGATATAGAGGGCGCTGCTCTGTAACGTGAAACTTTTGTTTTGTTATGTGTAAGAGTTCAGTGGCAAGTCAGCTACCGTTTGGTACAGTTGTAAGCTGTAATTGAAGGGTCGGTTGCCCTAAACAACCTAAGTTTGAATCATATATGTTTAATGTTCATGTCGTCCCATAATAAAAGTTTTCTAAAAGACAATAATGGAGTAACTGGAATTGTGTCTCTTTATCTTACTGAACCAACTGTACCTACATTTACTCGTTGCGGGTTACCGTTTGTACAAGTATTTACGATATTATTAGGAGCATTTCGAATTTATTCTAGAGCCGCCCTCAAGTGGTTAATGGAGCTGAATACTACCGAAGGACTAGGGTTTGAATCCTAGAGAAGCCATGGATGTTTGTAAATGTATAGTAGCTGTGCGGCATGGATACACTCTAAGCGTTCGGCAAGGTGAAAGTCTTCGAGAAGTTGGTGGTTGGAAAAGAGATGTGGGGGAGTAGACCCTTCTTTGTATCTTCTTGTTCAAAATTGGAATGAAAAGGATAAACTCGTACGATCATCTTCGTTGTGTACAAAGAGCAGCGGCCAAAACGACAGATGTAATTTACCCCCCCCCCTTCCTCAGTCTTATGTTTGTATCAATTAGGTGGTATACATAAAAATAACAATAGCACAACAATGCGAGCATCTAACAGCGCATGCTTCATATTGAATATTTAAAAGGGCCGTAAGTGGCTACATCTACTCACAAACATTTCATAAACATCGCAATTTCGCTAGTAACATTATCCATGCTTTCAAGCTCATATTACGAATCGCAAGCAAAGCTTGTCCAATCATGTTTTTTTTTCATATATCCACAAACAATTCCATTATACTATTATCTCTAGAACTTACACCGTCGAGCCAAAACATTATGAGAACCTCCACATTTTTCAATGAAATCCTCTGGATGACGTAAAAGCCACGTGATTAAGAGAGAATAGTTATTAAATACAGCTGGAGAAAGTAAGCTATCATTCTTGCACTTTTGCGAGTTACGAGAAAGGCGCCTGGTCTAATCGAAGTTGAAAGAGAGGATATTGTAATGACTTGAAAACTCGAAACACGTATCTCCAAAACAACATGTACGGTAGGTTGTTTGAGTTTTACTGTTTTTAGTATTTATGCAAAGTGGACAAATAACCGTGAAACCAGAGGTAGACACCCAGATGTTGGACGTCCATGAATCCTCAAAGGAATAGGACGTCAAAAATTGTCCCACTTGGTAAGCAAGTTAGGAGCCAAGCAGTAGCTCAACTGACATCCCAATATAATGCTTGTCCAAGTGAAAGTGTTTCGAAATATACAGTTGAGCGAGCACTGTTCGATATAGGGCTGCACACAGTAAACGTCCCATTCTCGTGGGCCTCTATTGATCAAGCACAATTACCAACTGCGCCTTAAGTGAGCTCAGAAACATTGAGACTTGACCATAAATAAGTGGAAAAGAGTTCCCTGGTTGGATGAATGACAATTCCTCATTCATCATGCCAATGGTTGTATCAAGAATGGTATATCTGGTTGTCAAGTCGAACAGTTGCTTATTTATGTGCATAGACTGGTGATAGCGGTATTATGCTTTGGACAACGCTCCCATGCGTGACTCTTGGACCCTTAGCTCTGTTCGAAGGAACGGTGAAAGTTGTAAACTATCTGAGCACAATTGAGGATCAGATGCACCCTGCTACCCCACCTGGCGTCTGTTATCCCGAATGGAAATGAAATCTTCTAACATCACAGCGTTCCAAGTCAAAAGGCTAGAATTGTCTTAGAAGTGTTCGAGGAGCATAAGGATAAATTCCAATTAATATCCTGGCCACCTAACTCAGCGGATCGTAATCTGATAGAGCACATTTGGATTTTTATAAAAAGACAGGTCAGAGATCAAGCATCTTCATGTCGGAATATCTCGACTTCACTTGACAACTGCTTAAGGTATCCAACTGGTTGCGACAACCTTTTTTTTAAAAAAAGGAGATGTAGGGATTTTTTTGTTATTTTTTTGATTTCTTTAGTGCCTTTTAAGAAAATTGTGCTAAAATTAAGAAGAGAAAAATAAATTATTATTACTAAAATGGGAAAAAATAGGTAAAAATTGACAAAAAACAGCATAAACGCGGCCCATTCTGCACCAAAGGTTTAAGGACAAATTTTCAATTTTTTCAATCTAATGTGTTGCTATATTATTCAATTTTGAAATGACCTTCAGGATAAGAGATATTTTCTTTTTTTACAAAAACTAGAGCACTTTATCTTGGTTACTATATGAAAATGCTTAAAAAGACAGGGATTATATTCACATAAAGGAATGTAAATTTTGTAATAAAACAGTGATTGATAAATCTGAAGGCTTAAACAATTCTACTATTATACAGAACTTACTGAAAACATTTCAGTTCATTATGTTCAAAACATTTTGAGCAATCGCTGACCCCATTTGATTATTTTCAAAAAATCACATTTTGAGTAAAACGTGTTTTAAAGTATGACATCTTGCTTAAAGTAATGGCATCTGCTTTTACTAAAACACTTGTAGTTTTTGTTCTAGTGAACGGAAAATGATAAACTTAGTATTTTTATAAAGCTAATAAGATGGCGTATAAAATAAAATCATAAAACATTTGTCAATTCTTTGCAAAATTCACAGTTTTAGGGTATATAGTCGGATACCTTAAACAATTGGTATTACCTGTCTGCAGTCATTTTCCAAGAACTTATGGTATCCATGCCAAGGCCAGTTGCAGCTGTTTTTCAGACGGAAAGTTGTGTAATGTGTTAATGAGTAGATGTTCATAATGTTTGGGCTCTTCGGTTTAGTGTTCTGTTTTTATTATAAACTAGCTTTCTAACAGCAACATTGTAACGTAAGAACTTATTTGCATAACACTTTCATATCATCACGATAAAATGACCGCTTGATGTATAACTTTTTCAACAGAACATTTTCAATTTTTCTGAAATTAACACGTTACATAATAGAAAATAATATCTTGGAAATCCATAAGTTCAGCTTCCATTTAACATCGGAACTGGCCTTTGCAAAAAAAAAATTCACCAAGCATGATCAAGAAAACATCAAAGAACCTTTGTACTCCCTAGAAAACTCCAATAAACTCCCATTTTAAAGTTTATCTCTTACCGGTATATCCCGCTATTGCCGTTTGTCGCTGGAAATCAATACAGTTTCAAGAGTAGAGATAATAATAAACCATAACAAAACACAAGTTAGTTTTAAAACAGTTGCAAATAATATAATAATAATAATAACAGAAAGAATGTGCTCCCACGATACCTTTAGCGTAACCTTTCCACAAGTTTTAACCTCAGAGGATTTTTCATTTCGTTTACTTGCTTATTTATTTCTTTTTATTTGTTGGTGTGTTGCACTCTGGCCGAAGGTTGTGGTCTCTAAAGGCTTTGAAAATATGATTTATCGCTAAAGTGAAACCCTTTTTACTTCGAAAGGGGCTGAAGAATCTCGGATTTGTTGGTCCGTGTCCACTTACTCTTATCCCCCCCCCCTCCTTTTAATAGACTTTTTGTTCTGTTCTTCGTTGGGTTAAATCGTAAGAAAAAGTAAGTTTAAGTTTTGTCCGTGTCTTTCTTATGTCAGTCAAAGTGCTAAACTTTTTGAATTTGGACTCAAATTGAGGTAATGGAGTACGATATTCTAAGCAATAAGCAAAATAAGCAATATCAACGAATATATAAAGACTTTAATTTGGTATTTTTTGAAAACAAAAATATCTTTTGTAAGACAGTTTATATATTTCAATGATATTTATTATGCAATTTTGGATGTGAGATTTTTTAAATTTTTCCCTTTACTGCTTGTTTTTTTTTTAGAATTAATTTTCAGTATGGTTTACATAAAGGTAAAAACCGAACACTGTTGCAATAATCGATATTTTAAAAGTAAAATTTTAGTATTAATATGGTATATTTGACTGCAACCAGTTAAAGAATGTTAACGGTGACTGTGTGGAGGATTGGATATAAATACCGCGGAACTATGGGAAATGATTCTGTAAATATTAATGGTTGTACTGTCCAGCAAGATAGTCATTAAACTAAATTAAGAAGTAAATGTGTATCTAATTATGTTGAACCCACATAAACACGGCAGCTGGCGACGAGGATGGGATTTTTGTTTAATTCCGCGTGGTTTGAAGAATCCTTTTTTTTTTTTTTTGTGAAGAAGAAATTCTCTTGTGAGAAGCAAAACTCGGAATTCGTAAGTTCTCACATAGAGATGAAGTAAGAAGAAAAATTCATTTTCTTTTGGATAAGGCATTGCCTGAAGACGGCTCAAGGTAAAAAAAAATTATTTTCTCTTTAATCGGGAGGAACCATGGAACAACAAATTGCAGAATTGCTGAACTGATTCAAGCGCTGCAATTTAGAGATCATTCTTCTAGTCATAAAGTAACTGTACAATTTGAAAAATTTGATGAAGAAAATGAAAATTTCGATAGTTTCATTGAAAGATTCGAAACTTACTTATACAGAATGTACCAATAGCCAATCGAGCTAAGGTTTTTGTTTCGTCTCTTAGTGCAAAATTGTACCAGTTACTGAAAAATTTGCTGGCACCTGACATTCCTCCGACCAAACGTTACATATATTAAAAGATGCACTTAAAAAACATTTGACCCCCAAACCTTTGATTATACCTTCTCGTCACAAATTTTTAAACCGGAAAACAACATGAAGGGGAATGTATTAGTACATACATTGCCGAGCTTAGAGCCCTAGCAATGAATTGTGATTACGATAAAGATATGTTGAATATTATGTTACGCGACATGTTTGTAAGCGGGTTACGGGATAAAATGATTTTAGATCGATTATTTGAGGAAGATAATATTAATCTCGAGAAAACGCTAAATATAGCACTAGCTATGGAAAAAGCTTTTAAAGGGGCAAATGATATTATGGGCCGAGGGATAAATTCAATGCAAACTTTTAAAAAACACATGGATAAAAAATCCAATTTTACAAAAAACCAAAAGAAAACATTATATTGTTCACGATGCACAGGTACCAACCATGAAAAATAGAATTGTAAGTTTATTTCAAGTAAATGTAATTTCTGTGGGTTGCTCTAAAAGGAAGAGTTGAAAATGAAATTGACCGACTTGAAAGAGAGGGTATCAAAGAAAAAGTCGAAAGCTCTGAATGGGCAACCCCAGTAGTTCCTGTTGTTAAAACCGATGGTAGTATAAGATTATGTGCCGATTATTCAGTAACCTTAAATCCAAATTTAATTGTCCCTCAGCATCCTTTACCAAGATTGGAAGAAATTTTTGCTAGTTTAAATGGGGGAAAACAATTTACAAAATTAGATTTTAAGCATGCATATTTGCAAATGAAAGTCCATCCCGAAAGTCAGAAATTAATGACTATAAATACCCATAAGGGATTATATGTTTGTAAAAGATATATATATATATATATATATATTATATATATATATATATATATGGATTGAATGGGGCACCTGCTATTTGGCAGTGCTATGTTGACGGACTATTTCAGGTTATGGATGGAGTTAAAGTTTTTATGGATGATGCTAGAATTACAGGGAGCGATGAAATTTCGCATTTTACGGCTTTTAGAGGAATTTTTTAAGAAATGTAAGAGAACACGGACTAAAGCTTAATTTAAATAAAAGAAATTTTTTCCAAAATGAAATAAATTTTCTTGGACATAGAATCGATTCAAAAGGGTTACATAAAACTAACGAAAAAATCTCAGTCTTTGTTAATGCTCCTGTACCCAAGAATGTTCATGAAGTAAAAAGTTTCTTAGGGTTAGTTAATTTTTACGGGAAATTTTGTGAAAATTTAGCTACTATTGCTAATCCTCTTAATAATTTGACAAAGAAAAATGTTAGATTTTTATGGTCGAAGGATTGCCAGGTTGCCTTTGAGCAAATAAAGAAGGAAATTTGTTCACTTAAAGTTTTGGTGCATTATGATCCTAGCCTACCCTTAACTTTAGCTAGTGATGCATCTCCATTTGGTATTGGTTGTATTCTGTCACACGTTTATCCAGATGGCTCTGTGAACGCCCGATCGCGTTCGCATCAAGAACTTTATCTGGGTCCGAGAAAAAATACTCCCAAATTGATAAAGAAGCTCTTTCAATAGTTTGGGCAGTAAAAAAGTTTTATATATATTTGAAAGGTAGAAGATTCACTTTGATAACGGATCACAAACTTTTGGTAGCTATTTTTGGTTCAAAAAGAGGTTTACCAGTGTTGGCAGCTACCAGACTTTTACATTATGCGCTAATTTTGCAGTCATTTGAGTTTGATATAATATTCCGTAAAACGATTGAACACGGAAATGCAGACTTTCTTTCTCGGTTACCTAAAACATCAGAAGAGCTTGAGGTTAAAGATGACATCACAATATTTCAGATGTCGCAGATCGAAGCTTTACCTGTTACTTCTAAGGAGTTACGACAGGAGACGGGTAAAGATATAGAGCTGGGTCCACTCTTAAAAGCCTTAAGGGAAGGTAAACATTTGCAAGGGAGGGAAGCCCAGTATACCATTGAGGATGGTTGTATTATGTACGGACAAAGGGTCAGTATTCCAAGGAAATTTCAGAAGAATGTTTTGGAAGAATTACATGCTGGACACTTAGGAATAGTAAAAATGAAGGCTATAGCTAGATCGTTTGTCTATTGGAAAAATATAGATAAAGATATTGAAGAAGCCGCAAAAAACTGTGTTGATTGTGCTAGATATAAGGCTGATCCCACAAAAGCTAAATTTCATTACTGGGAGTATCCCAATATGCCCTGGGAACGTATTCATGTAGATTTTGCTGGACCAATTTTTGAACACATGTTTTTTCTGATCGTTGACGCTCATTCCAAATGGTTAGAAGTGTATCCTATGAAGACAACCACAACCAAGAAAACCATCGAGTGTCTTCGAGATAGTTTTGCAAGATTCAGATTACCTTGGGTACTTGTCAGCGATAATGGATCTCAGTTTACATCCTATAAATTTCAGAGATTTATGCAAAGAAATGGAGTTAAGCACAAAACTAGTGCACCTTTCAAACCTTCTAGTAATGGACAAACAGAACGCTATGTTGCTACTTTAAAGCAGTCATTAAGAGCTATGCATAAATATATATACGAAGGTACCATACAACAGAAATTAAGTACATTTTTAATGCAATACCGAAAAGCTCCTAATGCAACTACAACACATAGTCCAGCCATGTTATTCCTAAAAAGAGACATTAGAACTAGGATATATTTACTTTTACCTGAATTGAAAACAAAAATTCAGGATAAATTACGAAGAGATAATTTCGAATTTCGAGATAGGAAATTTGATGTTGGAGATCGAGTGGCTGTGAGAGTTTACAGAGCAGCTCTAATACTAGATGGAAGTTTGGTACTATTGTAAACCCCAGGATGGCGTGCTCCACTACATCATTGATGTTCAAGGAACCTTGGTGAGACGACATGTTGATCAGATCCGTCCAGTGGGTGATCAAGTGCAAGAAAACATTATCCCAATTATTCACCAGAGATTTCCATCAGCAGAGGTTCGAGAAAACAACTCTGATATTCAGCATGCAGAAACGGCGGAAGATATTTCTAAGGATCCGAACAAGGAATTGGGTTCATCTTCCGTACAAGGAGTGCCATCAACTGATGTTGCGGTTCCAGATCTATCACAGTCTTCAACTACAGAGACTGACTCCGAGACGAGGAGTCCACCAGTTCCAGACAGGCCACTTCCTAGGCGTACCGGGAGAATCAGGTGACCTCCGGAGAGACTTGTTCTTTAAGGAGGGAGGAGATATGGTATATTTGACTGCAACCAGTTAAAGAATGTTAACGGTGACTGTGTGGAGGATTGGATATAAATACCGCGGAACTATGGGAAATGATTCTGTAAATATTCTGTAAATATTAATTGTTGTACTGTCCAGCAAGATATTCATTAAACTAAGTGAAGAAGTAAATGTGTATCTAATTATGTTGAACCCACATAAACACGACAATTAATCTCTTAAATACAAGTAGAGTATAAGAGCGAAATTTATATTTTAGGAAACAAAAACTATTTCCTATATATATATATATAATAGAATATGTTGTACTGGAAGTTCGTTGGAATGGATTCTTTAAAATTTTCTTGCAGTGGCATTCTTGTGGTTAATTAAACCTTTTATTTCACATCTTGAACACATAAAGCAAAGGACGATACACAGAAATACTAGCTGCAACACACTATATGATGACAAGAGAGAAGAAGCGCGCGTAACCGTGTGTTCAGAGTTTTTATACTGCCGGTGAAGGTCGTACGACTCTTCTATAACAGGAGTCGTGATTGGCTGTAAATGCGCGGGAGCAATTAGATTAAGATTAAGATTATGCGCGCATGCAATTAGATTAAGATTATAACAGTCTTAGGCGAAAGAACTAGGAAATAATTTCACGGGGTACAGTTAAGGTGAGTTAGAAGAAGTCATTACATATATGTCTTACGATGAATGTTATGAATTGCCAATTGATAGTAACGGATTCAACTGGTATTAAAAGGAACAATTTATTAGCATTTATCACATTGACAAGTTATTATTAATCGTAAATATAAGTAAGCATTCGTCTATTAGTCTACTGGTTCCTGAAGTCATAGAATTCGTATTTCCTATGCAGCTAAGAAACGATCAATACAGTTTTCAAAGGAGTTATCTAGCGTTTTCCATTAAGCTTGTATTTCTAAAGTTCTCAGGATTTCAAAAAACTTATCATTCATGAATAAATCTGACGAAATTTATATATATATATATATATATATATATATATATATATATCTTTGTATATGTATATAAATGGATGCTTGTATATATGAAATCGCTTCACTCTAACACCGTTCAACTCTTTACTATGAAAATTGGTATGTATATGTATTTTGTTGTGGAGAAGGTTTTTGTGCTATCCTCTTTGTAGCAGCTCCCCACAAGGTTGCGCTACAGCATATCAACTTCTGCACTGTTCAATCAATCGTCAAGTTGCCAAAGTGGTCGCCAAAAATGATGCCAACATGGCTCTATCACCAATATTTCATTATGTTTCCATTGAATCGCCATTATGAGGAACGGTGTTGCCTGCGAATATTATAATTTTAGCATAAAATAAATACCGCAGAAAGTAATATTAACGTATTACAGATCCAGATATAAATTATTTACACTATTTTAAGTGTTCATCACACAAAATTTGTTACAATATGTTATTTTTGCTGAGCAGGGATCAGCTTAGGAAAGTGTTTTCAAAAATCGACCCACAAGAGAGTTAAGTGCGTTATAAATTTAAAAAACTTTTTATCAGTTTTTTTTACCTTTAGACTTAAAATTTAACAAAAATGTTTTTTTTTTTTTTTTTGTTCAGCCGAGATATGCAAAAAGCTTTTTTTTTTTTGCTTAATTTGCATTTCACGTAAAATTAACTCATTAAATCTTCGTTATCCTTCACAATCTGTATTGTTTAATTTTTCAATTCACCCATGCAAAGAACGGGTGTACCAGCTAGTATAGTATTAAAAAAATTGAGCTGAATCTTTTAGAGCTGTTATTTTGAAATAAAAAATATTTTATTTCTTTAATAATTCTGTCTCTCTCTCTCTTTTGAACTGTAATAAGTTATGGTTAATTAATTCCATTGATTAAAAATTGATAATTATTTGCAATAACACGCGTCAAAGTACGCAAATTAAATATTTTGAGCATCAGCGAGAAATCGGTTTTGCTCAGAACCTGTGTTAATGTTGTAAATGATCCTTATGTGTCCCGTTTACCAAAAAAGAGGTTATTATTAATAAACGTAGGTTATATATATCATAAGTCAACATGTTTATTATTTAATCTTAAACTATATATTTAGTCCACTGAGCACTGAAAAAAGTCAGATGTTGTTATTATATTGCAGCATTTGAATATTTAAAAACAATATTTACGTTTAATACCGTAATTTCAAAATGAACACTGAATTTAAAATATATTCCGAAAAATTCCTTTAAGTCTTACTCACTTGATTATTTTATTGCCTGTTCTTTCCACTTCATCTTCCGCCGTACCAAACCTTTTTAAGGAATTATCGTTTTTAGGTAAGTATTTGAAGATCCTGAGATTCTATAGCAGTATTTCCCTGTCCTGCGGAATTGACTATCTTCAGTAAACTTGGGTGACGCTCTCTAGCGTTCTTATCCTATTTTCGACCCTTATCCTGGGGAACAAATAATTTCTTCGCACTTTCGCAGATTCAGGTACTGATTATTTTCTCGGTAAATAAATTACAAATAAATTAACATGTGTTGGGCGAGAAATTCAAATGTAGTTTTTATAACACTAACCAATCGATTCATCCATCGAAGAATTTGTAGTTTAAAAAACTAAAAAACACGTTTTTATAGTGAATCGAGCTAAAAAGTAAAAAATAATTCTAACTCTGTATTTCGCAATAGAACTAGTAAGAAATTATAACAACTGATATCGAGCACCCCCACGCTTTTACCGCAATGACATTAAATTTTCTCGTTAATCATATTATTCTTATATAAAGAATTTTTTTTTTTTACTTTTTAGTTCAATTAACTATGAAAGCGTGTTTTTACTTTTTTTTTAAACTACAGTTTTTATTTTTCATTTTTTAGTTCGAACAGCAAAAAAAAGCGTGTTTTTTTAGTTCTTTGAAATATGATTTATTCATAAAAGAATTAATCTTTTTTTTTGTTTGTTGTATTTATATTAACCATGGGTATTTTCGTTTTAGGGTTACAGCTTAATATTTTAGTCGCCAAATCTGGAAATAGGAAATCGTTAATCCTGATGATTCTGATCAGGACAATGGGACAAAATCATTAAATTATTGTATTTTCGTCGGTCCTTGACAAGTGCACAAAATTTCGAATTAATATGACATTTTAAAAGTGGGTAAAAGAGTTCAAAGCTTACGTTACATACAGGTGAAGCTTATAAAAGCGTGTTAAACAGTATAGACATTAATGTTTATTATGTATTAAAAGATTAATTTCAGTTACGCTTAAAAACATAGAATTTTACACTGTTTTAATTATTTAATTTGTTAAAAGAAATCTATTAGATATTCGTGAATCAATAATGGTGGTGATTAAGTGGATCTCGTGAAATAATGAGATAATTTAAAAACTGAATTTTATAAAATAGGCTAACAAAATAGTTTATTCATAAATGAATGGTTTTCAAATTTCTTAATAATACGAAATTTTTTTAAAAAATTTCAAGTAAACTAAGTCATTTGAATAATAATTGTGCTTTTGAGTTCTCTGTACCTCATCATGCATATGAAATTGCAAGTGCAGTTTATATTCACATTTTTCCCCTTAACATTATACATATTTTTATTTATTAGAGTATTAAAATTCCATTGATATTAAAAAATGAACTCAAAATTTAACGGCACTCAATTGAATACGGATCAAGCTTTGAGCGTAGTTTATCCGCATAATATGAGCTGAGAGTACATCCTAAATTTCTATTGATTAGTCCAATTTTTTTAAAACAATATATAAAATCTCCAGACAATTTCTATTAAAAAATAATAATTTTTTGGATTACTAATTAATAATTGGATTACTAATCTCCTACATTAAGACATTGGTGTACTTTATTACCGAAGCTTTTAAACCTTTCATAATTGTGTTTAAATTTACTATTTCTATTATATAAAACACTTATTATTATTATTATTCTATACAGAGAATTCAATGCTGTAATACAAAAAGAAATTCTAAAGTAGTTTCTAAGAATATTTAAAAATAAAAATAATAAATGAGTTATAAAGTTTTACCAACCTTTAACTATTAGTCAACAGTGGTTAAAGATAGTTACGATAAGACAAGACTTGGCCATTGCTCAAAAATCACGTCCACTTGAACAGGAACTTTAGATGACCCAATTAATTATTTCTAATTACTTTACCATTATTCACATAATAGATTCCATTTTTCTGCTTTAACACGCATGGCTAAAAATAACAGGTGCTCTAGTAATAATTAAAAGACTATTTTGTTCACCCAGTTTAGCAATTTATCTGCTATAAACGAATTGCATGCATGCGTCCGCTATTTTATTTAAAAAAATTCTCGCATTTTTATTAGAATATACTTTAAATAAACGTTTTTAATATAAAATACACTTGGTTGAAAACTATTATAGAGAAAAAAATTAGTTTTAAGAAAATATATATTATGTGTACAGTAATCGAATTACTTTGCGTCAGTTGTTCGTTTGCATATTTAAATATTTTTAAATACAACAATTACCTTCTGTAAAGAATTAAGAACCTAAACGAAATGTTCTTAGCGAATGAAACGAATGAGTGTGCAGTATCTATAGAAATTGATCAGTCCATATTACTCAACGAAGACACAATTTTGAATATAGTAATATTTAATATGACTGAACTTGCCGTCATGCGGCCTACATTCTACAAAACAAGTTACACACTAACAATATTTACATTTTAGATACTGAGGTGCGCACAGCAGCGCCCTCGAGTGGCCAATATTTCGGCACACACCCCGCCGGTGAACAGAATGTTCACCCAGTGATTATCAAACAAAAATTAATACAAACAATTATTCAAACACAATTCTAACAAAGACTTAACACTGAAACAATGCTACTAATCAAAATTTAAATTTTTCATATTACAAAGAAAAAAGTAAATATATATTAAAATACACAAATATAATGAAATTTAAAGTTGACAATAAATCTTCAATTTACAAATTAGAAAATATTAGGCTACATACCTCAAGATCTCACAACAAATAAATTTAACAGAGATTAATTAATAATGTGCTATCTCCTAACATTAATCTGAAAAAATAGAAACAAAATTAGTTCAAATATTATTCAAGTTCTAAAGGGTACAACAATTGAATGGGTTTTTTGAAGAGACCTTTAGAAGTTTTTACAAGACAAGATCTAACATTATTGTCTCTTCCAATAAATATCTCCTTGATTATTCCAAGTTCCCACAATAATTTTAATTTTACATTTCCTTCAACCAGAACTATGTCATTTAATTTTAAATTTTTATGAACAGATGGTGTTTTAAAATGATTAACTGTTTTTAACTGGAGTAAATACTGTTCTTACCAGCGTCTCCAAAGTTGTTTTAAAAGAAGAGTTCGGTAAGTCTTTCTTTTTTTGTACGACTCTCTTGCCGTAGTGGCGTCGATCAGTTTAATGAAATGTATAGTATATTTAGAGTCACCATAACCTAACTCGAGGAAGTGGGCCGGTGTGAGTGGTTCCGGCTCTCCTGGATCGTTTTCCACGTATGTCAGTGGTCGATGATTGACGATCACTTCAACTTCTGAAAGTATCGTTGAAAGTTCTTCAAACATTAGAAGGGCTTTGCCAAGTATTTTACGCAAAGGATCCTTTATAGTCTTAACAAGACGTTCGTAAAATCCACCCCACCAAGGGGCACGTTCAACTATGAACTTCCAGTGGATACCTTTATCTGCGACAAAATTTTGAAATTCACTGTCCTTCAAGATGTTGGCAAAATATGCTAGCTCCTTTTCAGCAGCTTTAAATGTACGAGCATTATCTGAGTATATTACTTTGCAATTTCCTCTACGAGCGAGGAATCTCCGTAAAGCAAGTAAAAAACACTTTGTGGACATGTCTGATACAAGTTCTAAGTGTACGGCACGAGTGACCGCACATGTAAACAAAGAAACATAAGACTTATGAGTCTCTTGATTGTCCTTAACAAGTATTGCACCTGTAAAATCAATTCCTACGATTTGAAATGGAGGGGATTGGGTGATTCTATCTCGAGGCAACTGACCACTCAACTGGTCAGCTGGTTTAGCGTTGTATTTTTTGCAAATGAGACAAATTCGAATAATTGTTTTCACTAACTGACGACCTTTAGGTATCCAATAATTTTTTCGAAGTTGAGTTAAAGTTGCAGATACGCCACAATGACCAATTCGTTCATGTTCCCTAATAACAAGTAATTCTGTAAATTTACAGTGTCGGGGAAGGATAACAGGATGCTTTTCGCCAAAGCATAAGTCTGCTTCAAGCAACCGTCCAGTAATTCTTAGTAAATTGTCTTCACCCAAATAAGGCACTAAACTCTTTATTTCAGAGCTACATCGAAGTTGTTCGTTGCGTTTTAAGGTTAATATCTCAGCTGAATAAAATTCGTATTGAACATATTTAAGCCAAAAGTATTCAGCATTTTGTATTTCATCTGCAGTAATATAGAAGTTCATTGATTTATTAACGATTCTAGCATTGTTCACAAATCGGAAGACCCAAGCAGTCACTTTCAAAAGTTTTTTAAGGCTACTGAATCGATTTATGTCAACAAGAGATTCCCTCTGTTGGGTAACTGCCACATGCACACTAGAACGATATTCTAATTCTTCCGAGCAGAGTTCCGAATCTAAAATATCTCGTTGACGATTTGGCCAATGATCGGGTGCTAGTTTAAGCCAAGGTGGGCCGTGCCACCACAGCTCATTCTGTGCTAATTTGACGGCAGATGTACCACGCGAAATGAGATCTGCAGGATTGTCCTTTCCTGGACAGTGTCCTCACTGGCTCGGATCAGAGAGCAACTGTATCTCTTGAACACGATTTTTAATGTACGGTTTGAATGCTGAAGAATCGCCACATATCCAGTAGTACGAAATGAGAGAATCAGTCCAATAATATATATTGGCATTAAACTTTAGACATGATGACACCTGTTTGGCCAACCTAGCTGACAATAGGGCTGCTGTCAGTTCAAGACGAGGAAGCGTCAATGATTTCAAAGGTGCCACACGACTTTTTGAGCAAATGAAACTCGTTTCGATTTTGTTATTGCAAGTAACAAATCGCAAGTATAGTATTGTTCCATAGGCTGACTTGCTCGCGTCTGAGAAACAATGTATATCAACACTTGATAATTCTTGATCTACGTCCCCTAAATAGAACCGTGGTATTTTTATCTCAGTCAAGCCCTCAACTTCGCTACTCCACTGCTGCCACTTGTGTCGTAGCTTTGGGGGAAGTTCATAGTCCCAGTCTACTCCTAGAGTCCAAAGATCTTGAAGAAGACACTTCAATTTGATAACGAATGGGCCAAGAATTCCAATGGGGTCGAAGATGCGACCAACCACACTCAGAATAAATCTCTTAGACTCTGTTTTACGTGACATAAATTTCAATAAATCCTTTGGATCGAAATAAATTAAATCCTTTTCTGAATCCCAAGCGAGTCCTAAAACCTTAATCGGTGGTTTAAGATCGGTGGCACTAGTTTCAGGAATTCTGTTTCGACACCTTCTTGCTGCCATAACAAATCAAGTTGTTTTGAATTAGTTCTCCATTTGCGCAACAACATGCTCGCGTCACTGAATATTTGCAAACACTCCAAGGTAGTACGTAGAGCGTCCGGAACATCATTTCTACCACAAATGAAGTCATCAACATAAATGGAGCTATTTAGCAAGTCAAATGTATGAGGATATTGTTCTTTGTACTTCTTAAAATGATGTTTTAAAGTTGCTGCGAGAAGGTATGGACTAGGTCTAAGTCCAAAAAGGACTCTCGTGAAATTTAGAACGTATGGATTGTTATTCAAATTATCAGTCCAGAAGAAACGTGTAAATTCTCGATCACGAAGGTCCAATTCAATTTGAAGAAAAGCCGATTTTACATCAGCTGTAAAGGCTACAGGGTTTTTTCGGAACCGTAAGAGAAGTTCTAACATATTTGGGTGCAAATTTGGTCCTGTATATAAACTTTGGTTCAACGATGAATGTCCGTCTTCGTGAGCCGAACCATCAAACACAATGCGAAGACGGCTTGTGGTTTTGTCGCTACGTATCACCGCATGATGGGGTAGGTAAAATCCCTGACTATCCGATAAAGAATCACAAGAAGTACGCTTAACAATACCTTCCCTAACATAGTTATCGATTACATCTTTATACTCACAGAACAACTCGTGATCACATTTAAACCTACGGACCAACCCCTCAAAACGTTTACGTGCAACAGTATTATTATTCTGTAAAACCTCTCTCATTCCTGGTTTCCATGGCAAACTAACACGATATCGACCATCTACAAAACAAACTGATTTATCAAATTCACTAAGTATCTCTTCATCTCCATTACCTAAAGACACCGAATCATTGTCACGTATTCCTAAACTTTCTATCTCCCAGAATCTCCTTAGCTCAGCTGAAATCGATTCCTCTTCACTGTGAATCAAATGTACCGAAGTACAATCACTCTGCTCATCACACTTTCCCTGAAGAGACCATCCTAAACTAGTTTCTACTGCAACCAATGACGAATCAAGTCTTTTTATCCGATGTGTTAAAGACCAATAAAAATCGGAACCTATTAACAATGAAATTTCACAGTTCTCAGAAGATTCACTACAATTGAATGTTAGTCTGAATCCCTTTGTCTCCATTTCTGTCCATACATCTGGGCTAGGCAGGCTAAGTGTTGCCTTTGAAATTTCCTCAATTTCCAATGCCTCAATTACAGTTACTTCTCCGTTTAATATATTCCTTAATCTAACCTCGACCTTGCTACAAGTTTGTTTTTTAGGAGTTTTACATCCGAACGAAAAAATATTTAGCCTTTCCGAACCTACCCTTTTCAACCCCAACCTCCGAGAAACATTTTTCTTAATAAAAGATTTCTCACTTCCATTATCAAAAAGACAAAATATATTATCCGAGGAAATATGACCGATTACTTCTGCCTTTACACACTGCAATAAAACTCCACCTCTATTATGAAGAACAGAATTTGAAGACGTTAGTTTCACGTCAACTTTCCCTTTCTCTAAATCTATATGCGAATTTTGTTTTAAAGAATTTTCCAGCTTAAAACAAATAGCACGAGCGTGACGACCTTTACAATACGAGCAAACCTCTTTTTTGCACTTTTTAACATGGCAACAAGTATAACAACACAAAAACACCTCCCTTCCTTTATTAATTTGGCTCTCTTTTCCTGAACGCATAGATTCTCACACATATCAGATGCATGAGTATCTTCGGAACAAAATAAACAATTCGAAACTGCAGCCGAAAGCAATTCGTTCGCAGATGCTCTCACCCCCGATTTATGAGAAGGGTAGAATCGCGAATGACCTTGACCCTTTCGATTTGGCTGCGGATAGATCGGTGGTTCTCTTTCCGAATATTTATTGGGATACGAGTGGGAGCCATGTGGTTTTAACAAAATTTCCGTCCGTTCGCGACTTTCAACTTCGCCGCGCAAATATGTAGTTAGATCAGTGACTTGGGATTGTTTTTCATTATGTTTTTTATTATATTCTAATGCCAAATCAGGGGGGATAGCTTTCATTATTATCGGAAACAGTAGACAACTGTAAGAATCGGGGAAGATTTCAAGGGATTCGAGTCCCCTAATGTTTATTTCTAATTGATCATATAGCTTTCTTAACGCGATTACATCAAACGATTTACGGACAGGGGACAAATTTAACAAACGATTCATATGATAATCTACAATTAGTTCTTTACGCCCGAATCTATTTTCTAAAATTTTAACTGCTTTGGCATAATTTTCCGGTGTTAGTGTTAAACCTCGAATAGCCAATTCTGCATCAGATGTGACAACCGATTTCAAATAGGAAAATTTGTCCACATCATTTAAATTTGAATTATCATCCACTGCGGATTTAAATCTAGCCCAAAAACTGGGGAAACTACTGATATCCTTGCCCGAAAAAGATTCTAATGTGAGCTTAGGTAAACGCGGTTGATTTGTTAAAACGGAACTAACTGTATTATTTAAAGGAGTTACGTTTTGCGGTTGATTTTCGACCGAATTTTGAAATGTAATGCTCGAAACTGTTCCTATGTAACGTTCAGCACGGATTTTCCATATTATAAATTTATCTCGATATTCTTCGCTAGTTAATATTTCGTCTTCTAGACTTTCAATATTTATTAAACTCTCAACTTCCTTATCGAGTGTACTCAGCTCCTCATATTTAGAAATTAATTGCACGTAAATCTCATGCACTGTTGTTTTATCGGCTGAATTGTTTATTTCGTTTTCTAATTTATTAATTTGTTTCGTCACGAGGGACCTCGAAACAGATCGAGCCCTTTTTGCTCTTTCTAATAAAGCCTGATTTGCTGCATCCATTTTAAACAAAACACTATAATTTAAAAACAAATATACAAATAATAACACCAATTCTAAATCCAACTTAGTATAAATTTCAACACATTCAAACAAAATCCAGTTTAACAATCTGCATACAAGTAAACAAAACTATACCAGAGCAACCTTCCAAATACCGACAGTTACGAATAAACTAAATTTCAAATATGATAAAATAAGCTAACTAAACGAATATCAAATTCAAAGTGAGACTAAACAAAAGTACTCACCCCAACATGCAGCGAAACGTATTCCCGGCCGATGCACCAATGTAAAGAATTAAGAACCTAAACGAAATGTTCTTAGCGAATGAAACGAATGAGTGTGCAGTATCCATAGAAATTGATCAGTCCATATTACTCAACGAAGACACAATTTTGAATATAGTAATATTTAATATGACTGAACTTGCCGTCATGCGGCCTACATTCTACAAAACAAGTTACACACTAACAATATTTACATTTTAGATACTGAGGTGCGCACAGCAGCGCCCTCGAGTGGCCAATATTTCGGCACACCTTCAATTCCTCACCTTGAATAAGTCAAATCCGTCCATTTCTGTAATTTATCAGATTATAAAGGATTTCTCAAGGGTTTTTAATATTGCATTTCATTTAGAAAATAATTAATACTCTAATGGATAAATGTGTATATATTTTACAATTTTTTAAGACCTGTAGAATTATTTTTTCTTAACAAACTTTTTTAAAACAAACTAGCATATCTTACTCGAATAGCATATAAAAAAAATCCTTATTTTTGGATGAGTTACATTTGAAATATATCTCGATAAATATGATCTAGATAATGGAGTAAGAAAATATTATATGTTTCTTTAAGATGTGCTTTTCCATTTTATTCTGAAAAATGTTTAATAGTACGCACGGTCTCATTGAAAAATTAACTAATTTATTAGGCAACATCACACAAAATTGTTTCCGGCTCAAAAATAGTCTATTATGAAGTATTTCGATCTGCTAAACACGAAAATCATCAAAAAACTGTAGATTAGCTCTTGTTTTCAAGAATCAGAACCTCGCTATTCATAAATAGCTGTAATTTTACTCATCTCTACTTTCTGTGTATAATCTTTTTGATGTTTATTTGAGCGGGTAGATAGAAGCTCTTGTCTCAGGAACCATTTTTATTTCAACGAAAGGCGTGTAACCACGCCACCTTTCTTCAGCTGTGTTTTGAGTCTAACCTAGAGCATCAGTAGAACAAAGAACAGGCAATAGTGTACGATTCAAGTGATATTCGCTGTTTTTTTTTTTTTTTTTTTTTTTTTTCGTCTTACAACTCAAGGTAAATCAATTCAACTATATTTAGGTCTCAAAGATTAGTGTGGTATAAGGATTTTTAGACAGCAAAAAAGACGAGAATTATCAACAGTAGGTGAAAGAACTCCTACAAAATTGTCATGACCCAGGATGCAATATGTCTCTAAAGATCCATTTGCTACATTCCTATTTTGATTTTTTCCCTAAAAACTGTGGAACTGTAAGTGATGTGAACATAGTGAAAGGTTTCACAGAAAGATATCACAGAAATGGAACGTATATATCAGGGTCGTTGGGATGAATCAATGCTCGCAAACTACTGCTAGACCTACTACTCGCAAGAGGCAATTCAAAAGGATATGTTCACAGGAAATAAACTAAAATATACTACTGATTTCTGATTAGGAACACTGTTTCTAGAAACATGACTTATTGTACTGTATGTATTATTTAGTAATGTTTTGTTCTTCAAATTTACCAATAAAATGATGGATTGGCTGTGGTATATCTTAAAAACAAGAGCTAATAAATAAATTTCATTTACATATTCGTTTTTTTTCACCTCAAAATTAGTAAGAATAGGCTATTTAAAACTAGGAAACAGACAAAAATTGTTTTTTGTTGCCTAATGTTATTTACTACCACTGCATTATAAAGCTAAAAGAGGGGTTCTGGCTACGGCACTCGTATATTTTAACCACGGTCAAATGAGGAAGGCGAAATCTGTTCTGTGGGTTCCCAATCCTCAAATTTCTGCACTACACAGCGTGAGGGGGGGGGACTCTGGGTTTCCTCAGATCAAATATGCGACAGCCGCTCAACATGGCAGATCTTCAGTGGCCCAAAAATTAACTATCGCTCAAACCCAAATTAAAATGACCAGTTTTTAACTTTTTAATTCATATTAACATGTAATAGAGAATTAATTAATGCCCATTGACCATGTTGAGCTTCCACACCACAAATCCGGGGTTCTATCCCCTGGTTGGGCAAGGTAAACTCAGCCTTTCCTCCCTCTAGTAGGTCGATAAAGTGAGTACTAAACTTGCTTAGGGACTAAACGCTGGGGGGTTTTCGCATCAGATTGACTACCTGACCGGCTCATGCACCTCGGCGCCCAAGGTTACTAATACTGAGATGAACACAGTAGGCCTTGACCCCCATGGGATGTTGCGCCACTGAGCTTAGTTTATAGAATTAATTGGTTTTTCATCGAATATGACTATTAATAATCGACAACCTTTCTTTCAATTTTGAATCATAAGGCCGATATTTCAGGTAAGAAATGGAAAAAAAAACAGTTATAGTTTTATACTATAATGACACTGAAGGTGCACTGTTATTGTACTAGCTGTAGTTTGTACATGGGAAAAAAGGGAACTAGTATGGGATTTTTATGTTTATTTTAGAACACAATTGATCTGGTTTTGTAATAAATGCTCTTTTCAATTTTTTTTACGCATGTTAACACTTTTTACAATCAAAAAAAGATGTACATACGATACAAAGTAGGTAGTTAAGAATTATATAAATATATTTTAATCTCTATTAAAAAATACAGGAATAATAAAGTGATTTAAGAATATAATCAAAAACAAATAAAAGCTCTAGACTGGGTTTAAAGGAATCTTGAAAAGTATCTTTTTTTTTCGACAGGTCGTACGGCAGTTTGAATGCTATTTTTAAAAAGAGTTGCATTTATATTGAACTTAAATGTTTACCTTTCCTATTTCATTATCGCAATCCTAATGCCTATGTTCCTTTTTCATATTTCCCTTTTTTAATGAGCATTCCTGCTAACTAAAGGTACATGTGTATCTGGCAACTAACTTTGTACGAATCATTCGCAAACGGTTTGGCTTAAGCGATACTTGAACTGCGCATGAACTGATCGCGGTAAACCATTATTTGTCGGTTTTTCAAGGAACGCCAAATAAACGATACAGATTGAAACTGCAATATCTTGTATACAGAGACGTCTTAAAGTATGGGCCAACTGGGCATCGGCCTCGCTCCTAATGGAGGTCTCATTTCGCGCGCGCGTTCTCGACTCTGTCTTAATAAAATCATGATCCGGATAGTTTTAATGATCAAATATTATACCCGTACATATTCTCCAAAAAACAGAGAATTTTATACTGCATGTCAACTGGCAAAAGAGGTAAGACTGTATTATTATGTGATGACCGTTGTCCATGTTTAGACCCAGGCCTGATACCATAAACAATCATTCAACCCATTTAGTCGAAATGCGGCCGTCGGTCAAACAAGTTTGTGCCTTGTTTTTTTTTTTTTTTTTTTTTGAGATTGTGAGTCGTACACATTTATTTGTTTCAAATTACCATTTGAACCAGCATTTGACAATGAATATTTTAAACAGTCTACTTTTAAAGATCTCAGGTAGGGCCTACTTAAGCATAGGGGCCCAGGGTCTCAAACAGTCTTAAGACGCCCCTGCTTGTGTAGTTCATTGCTTGTGAATTTCCAGCATTCGTTGGTGACTGACAAATTATAACTGTTGATTCGCGCGCGTAATAGGTTCATTTCTTATTCGTAGATCGTGCGAGGTTCGCTCTGAAAATAATTTAAATGGACTGTTCACGAGCGTCCTGCAAACTGTTTTTTCACAAATGTATACGTATTTTAAAAGATTCATATGAATATTTGCAAAGTTAAAAGGTACACAACAATAAGATATTATTTATCGTGTGCGCAAAATATATTTCTTTGATTTCGTTTTTATTAGATAACAAATAACCTTATTTTGTTTTTCATCTTCAAAGGTTCTTGACTTCATACTTTAATTTGTTTACTAAATGACGTATTTTTGCTTATAGATATTGCTGCATGTACATGCATATGAACTTAGCATTAACTGGTGTGCATCGGCAATTTTTGGGGTGAATTGAATAAACATTGAAAAATTAGGTTCTAAAATAGTGGCATTTTAAATAATTAATTAGAATATAGTTTAATAAGGTATATATCAAATGAAGTTCTCTTTAGCATTAAACGTATTAACAGCAAAACATGATAAAATACATTCGAAATATTCATAAAATTATGTAAGTATTTAGTACATGTGAAGATAGTGAAATAATATTATTTGATGCAAGATCTTTCACACTCATACAGATAAAAAATTTTGTTTATAAAATTTCAAAACGTTTTAACATTTTTAAGATGTAGTAAAGAGGAATTATTCATGAGATTTTAAAAAAAAAAACCTAAACTATTTATTTTTTATAAATTTATTTTATTTTAATTAAATAAAAATATATGATAAACAGTATTTTAAAATCTCTATTGTTTATTTGCTTAAAGTTTGTGATAAAAAAAAAATTTTTTTTTTCGTGATGAAAAACAGTTTTTACCCGTCGCTATACGAAAAAAGAAAACTCAAGAGTCATTGGTGTATGAAATATATCAATTTTTAAGATTTGTTTATATTTCATTTTGTTGGTGGTACATCATATAATTTTTAAAATTTATTCATCTATCAAAAATTATATTTTTTTATTATTTTAATCACCCCCATTTACACTAGATGGAGCCACCATTGAAAACAAAAGAAATGTTTGTTATTTATTTTCTGGCGTAAATTAATAAAAACTCGATTTTGAAAATATAAACAAATGTTGTAAAATTATGAACAAACGGTTTTTCTTTTTGGAAATATATTTTTCAAAAAAATTTTTATCATTGAAATATTTGAATCTTTTACGCTAAAAAAATGGACGGATAACTGAAACATTATTTGTTCCAAATTTGAACCTACAGCGTATTTGGTATCGATTAAGTATTCTGCTTAGAGACGACCAAGCTTTAAAGGAAATCTATTTAACTTTTTATTTCAGTATGACAATTCTTAGGCCTTACAGGTTATTTTTATTTGTTTCAACCATTGAACGATAGAACTAAATTTAGAGTCAAATCTGTTTTGAAATTTTATTACTTTTAATAATCTTTCCTAGTAATATTCAATTAGGAAAATATAGTTTAAACATGGACTAATTTTCATAATTTAGGATCCACTTGGGTATTAAAACAAACTAAAACACTTTGGTAATTAAAACACTCCAGGGGGAAAGCACCGCTTACTCATCCTTACTACTTTTCAAAAATTTAACTATGTTTTAAAAGGATATAATTAAATATTTATATAATTAAAGGATATAATTGAATATAAATTAAACACATTTAGCTATTTCAAGCTTTTGAAACTGTCTGTATGTCTAGTTTTACTCGAGTACACTTTCTCTGAAGTGTAATTTCCTTTCGAAGTAACAGATGGGCAGAAAGGTCATATCTCAAGTGTTTTTCAAGGTCAAAGGTCATTCAAGTGTTTTTCACTTGAATTAACAGATGGGCAGAAAAGTAACTGAAATTGATGCAGGGAGTGAAAAAAAAAAAAACTTTCGAAAATAAAAACAGAAAATGAAGTAATAATGGAGAACATTCTGAATTGTGGAAAGGACCTTGCATAATTTTTTTCAGAAAAACTTTTTTATTTCCCTTTCTATTACAAAACAATTGAACACCATTTCTTTTTAACTCTTTTGATTGATATTAAAAAAAAGTCGGTGGGATATTTATTATTAAGTTACAGTAATTTTAAGAAATAATATACTATTGAATATTAGAAATAAAAAAAGAAAAATATTAAGATATATATGTATTTTCAATAACAGTTTAAGCTGAAAAACATTAACGTTATTTTAATTTTTTAAATTTTATAACATAAAAGTTTACAGAAAAGAATATAATACTATTAAATATATGCTATAAATATAATATTGTCGAGGTATGACCTATAATTGTAAGTACAATAATAGCTCGACTTACATTATCCCAACATAGGCGAAACCGAAGTTACGCGATTTTCAAATATTGTCGATCCGTCTTTTGTTTGAGGAAAACAGTTGGTGAAATTAGTAATATGATTGAAGAAGTTGTCGATCTTGTCAGGCACAAATAAATTCAGAAGTGGAAGTGATGGCGTTCAAGAACTGCTGTATTTCCACCATAAGGAGCTGACAATGGATGAGCTCATAGAAATACATGAACAAGAGCAAAACATTGTGAACCTTGAGTCTAAAGACCCAGTTTGTGGTAACGTTCGGTTACCTCTTACATCCGAACCATTTTGTCTACCTGTAAACCCGGCTAGATGTGTGGGAGGAACTTAATAATCCACAGACATTATTTCCAATCTAATTTTATTTATTAATTCTTATTAACAATTGTCATACAGACACAATACAATTCTAATTAAGGCTTATGATTTAAGGTAGAGTGCGGAGGTGAGATTCTATAACAATTATTCTACTATTACAAACCCTCAACTGAATCTAAGATAGCTTAAATAAGCTCAATGACACAACTACGTCTCACCCTAATAACTAGCTTCTACTTAATCAAGTGCACAGTACCTGAACCTTTAATGCATCGGATCCTACACTGGAAACCTTTAGGCACTCTCTTCGGCTTGATTAAATGACGATGGCTTCACGCTCTGTAATCTTTAATGAATTCCACTGCTTTTCAATCTTCAACTAGCCACTAATTCTCAAACTTCTGTTAAACTCCTATTTGCACACATCTAACGTATCCAGTTCAGCGTGTCAACAACAACGTGTTAACAAATGCCTTCCTTTCTTACTTTCTTCCTGCCAACTCACGTAAACCGAATTTATATAATATACATTTACATAAATCACATTCGCTTTCTCAATGAAAGTTGGTTGAATTAAATATTTTATTTAAAGAAAGAGGAGATATTGGTGGAACCGTGTATAGATCCGTCACAAGTTTAGTCAGAATATCAAATTGTAATGCTTGTCGGTTCCTGCTTCCCTCTAATCCCCTTGTCTACTCTCAGCCCCGGCTAGATGTGTGGGAAGAACTGAATAATCAGTAGACATGATTCACTCTAATTATTTTATTGTCACCAAAATATCAAGCAAGCACAATAATAATTTAATTAAGATAAATAATCAGATAGCAGAGCGCGAAGGTGAGACTCGTTAGCCTGGGGATAATATTACGGACCCTCAACTGATTCCGCTATAACTTATACAAGCTCAATATAAACTACGTCGCGCACTAATAAGCTAAACTTCTATTTAAATAAGTAACTTCTATTTAAATTCTGTTAAAATTCTAATAAGATGCCTGTACTTTTATAAAGTCGAGTCCTACAGTTGAGGCCTTAAATGCCAGCCTTATCCGGATTTAATCACCGTCGAATGATCCTCTCTTAGACTTCTTCAATTCATAAACTCCGCTTTGCACTTAATAATTTCCCGATCCTCCATTCACCAACTAACTCTCAAAACTTGCGAATACAAAATTTATATAATATACTTAATTTGCATAATCACGTTTCCTTTCTTCGGTGAAAGTAGGTTGGCAAAATTATTGTCCCAGAAAAGTCCCCAAGGGGTTAGTTATAGACGCGTATAGATCCGTCTCAAAATTACGGTTGGGAATCGGACAGAATGCCTCAATATAATTTAAAAAAGGTTCCTAATTATAGAAAGTACCAACTCCAATGAAGAGCATATTTTTTTCAAAAAACCGAGGGGGGGGGGGAATTATTAGCATGCTAACAGGAAACTTTACGGTAGAGAAAAAAATATATATTTGAGGCGGCAGACTGCTTTGTTAGACTTTATGACTAGCTTCGGTTAGTGATTTTGTATTAGTATTATCTAAGATTTTATTAAACATTTTGCTTTCAAAAGTTATTATTTTCTTCCATCTCCAGTCCCAATTAAAAATAATTTATTTGTATTTATATGCGAGATTATACCCCGACTAACGCGGTTATCACTCAGTCCCCCCCCCCTATTGCGTAAGATTGGGTTATTACTGTATATGTTAAAATTTAAGCGTAAGTTTTCAGTTGTGAATATACAATCTCTAATGAAAAGGTGTTTGGATCAAGTATAAGTAATTATTTAAAAAAATAGTATCTCTGTTAAAATTGGACTCAGCTACAGTAACAAACTGGATACAGTCCCGAGACCAAAATTGTTTCACTCGAATCCTAGTGCTATTAAAGACTCGTCGTGTAGATCAGTTTATATAAAGTGATGACCAAAAATTGTAGACACTTTTGAAAATTCTTATATTTTTTTAAGCTTGTATGCTAATAGGAAATGCTACGTTACACAAAATGCAAAGTTGGTTATATCATTTTAAAGAAAATTTAATACTAAATTCAATATCAAAATAAATTCAAATATTTGGAATAAAAAAAAGTTATGCTCCAATTAATATCGATGTACATTAGATACTGATGATAGCAGTGGGTTACCAGTTCTTAGTGGGGTGTCCTTTATTTTTATTACAGCTTCACATCAATGTTTCATTCAGCTGGAAATAGTTTTAAGCTCTTCCTTCGTTATTACAGGATGCCAGGAAACAATTATAGACTCAATTAATTCATTTTTATTTCATGGGTTCGGACAAGGGTTTTAAAACGGCGCAACAAGTTTTCGATATGATTGAGGTCAGGACTGCTTCATGGCCAGGACAAAATTGATATTTAGTTAAAAACCAATGGCATCAAAGATATCAATCTATCAGTTCAAAAACAATCAGGAGAAGATTTTCAGATGTTAGACTGACAGGTAGAATTCTACGAACAAAGTCTTATCTTAATTTACAGCAGCCCTAAGAAAGACTACAGTGGTCAAAGGAACACATTAATTGGAAAAATGATTAGTTGCCACAAGTTATATGGAGCAATGAAACTAAGTATCGTTATTCGGTAGTGATGGTCGAAAATATATAAGACGTAGAATAAGAGAAATGCTACATCGTAACTGCTTCCAGGAAACTGTCAAGTACGCATATAGTCTTATGATTTGGCCATGCATATCCGCAGAAGGTTTCTGTCGCCTTCATGTCGTGGATGGGACACTGAATGCCAGAAAATACATTGACACCATTCTAGAACCCAAACTTCTAACTTCCATCAGGGACTTATTTACCAACAATGTTTCATTTATTTTTCCGCAAGACTCTGCTCCTAGTCACACAGTAAAGTAATCGAAAGACTTTTATCATTCTTAGATCACCGAATCATTGACCTGGCCAGGAAGCAGTGTTAACCTCAATCCTATCGAAAACTTGTGGCATCGTTTTGAAAACTCTTGTCCAAATGAGGTATCCATGAAATAAAAAGAAATTGAGTTTATAATTGGGTTTCCAAGTATTCTGCAATAACGAAGGAATAGCTTAAAACCTTTTAAGCTCAATGAAACATCGATGTGAAGCTGAAATAAAAAAATAAATACTACCCCAGTAAGAAATGATAGCCATCTGCTATTGTTAGTTCTAATGTATATCGATATTTATTGTAGCATAACGCTTTTGGATTCCAAATATTTGAGTTTAGCCACCCATCCGATATAGTGGCTAGTGACACTGACTGCGGTGTCGTAGGGCCTGGGTTCGAATCCTGGAGAAGGCAATGGTGTTTGTGTTGTAACTCTGTCTTCTTTTCTTTGAGTTGTAAGCCCCCGTGTGATACATAAATGTTCTCACGGAGTTGATAAGTGTTCTCAATTAAAAAAAAAATTTGAATTTTATTTTTTTATTGAATTCAGGTATTAAATTTTCTTTAAAATTAAATAAAAGAAAAGACTTTGCATTCGGTGCAACGAAACATTTTCTTTCAGCATACAAACTTAAAAACATAACAATTTTCAAAAGTATCCACAATTTTGGTCTCCACTTGATATTCTCAGTTCATGGCAATCAATTTTTTCGGCGTTTTTTCACCAGATTACTGTTACAAGACAACGTATTTGCACACATTAAATTTCATTCCTTCTACGAATCAGCTCAGAGAAAATTTAAGATAATTGCATCTCTCTCTCTCTCTCTCTCTGATTGATTCTAATTAAACAGAGATTCCGTTAATGGTAAATTTATTAAAAACTCATATTCTAAGTTTTATGTGTAGCTTGAATAAAGTCAAATTTTACTTGATGCAATATAATAATTCGTCTTGATTTATAGAGCTGTAATATTAGGCCACATTTTTTAATGCAGCAAACAGGAGATTGATATTTTCATCAGAAAATTTTAATATTATAAAATATATCTTCCCCTACATTTTGCTTTCCCCAACTAGTTTTTTTAGTTAATGCAGATTTATAACTCTAAATATTTCGAAATTTATACTACACATAATTTTTAAATTCGTGATTTCTTAGTTTTATAACTCGACTCTTCTTCAAAACTTCCTAACTCTTCTAACTTGTTTTATTCCATCTACCTGAAGTGGAAACTAACTTTTGTTATGTTTCTTAAACTGAAAGTTTGTAACTTAATTAGTGAAATAAAATGGACTGTTTTAATTCTTAGTTTTGTGTGATTGTCTGCTCCATACTAAATTCGAAACTATCGAAGTTCATTAATTCTAGACATAGACAGATGTCGTACCTCAAGCAACATTTGAATCCTAAAGTAAGAAAAGAAACTACAGAAGGAGTTTTTTTATTTTTTTTTTTTATTATTTTTTATGAAGCGCGATATATATATTTTTAGGTTTTCTATTTTTATTTCACCTTTTCCATGCACATGGGGGGGGGGGAACTAACTTAAAACACTCTATATATTTTGTGTCGGAAGAAGATTATGAGACATTACGGGGTTAAAATTAGCCTTTGTCATATGGCTGCAGCTTTAATATATACTGTATCTATTCGGCTACAAATGTGGTGACGATTATCTGGAAAAGAGACTATTCGTCATATAGTGTGGCCACACACACACACAGTGAGATCTCCTGAGTTTAGTCCTATAGAACACTTATGGGCTGCGCAAAGTATGCATACCAAAACCCTTAGGACGCTACAGGCGTTAAATTCGGCTATTTTGGAAAAATGGGAAAACTGCCACAATCGTTGATCAATAGCCCTGAAGTGGCACGCTGAACCTTAGATTTTTGGATCCAATACCGAGTAACCTAACCACTACACCAAAATGATCACCATGGTGCGGAGGTTGCTACTGGCGTATATAGATGATATCACAACACACTCCCCTACCAGAGAGTTGGTTAGGCGAACGAACGATATAGTTATTAATAAAAAAAACTGACTCCTCCCATTATTATTTTGTCTGTGTGTTGGATGAGTTGCGTTACTTTAATCTGACGAGTTTTTTTTCCTGGATTGCTCTTTTTTTCTGGTAGATGACGCCACGACAGATTAGTATAAGTTTCGCTTTTCTTAGTTAAGCTAGGGTCGCCAAATAAAGTGGCGTGCTTATCCGGAGGACAGAACCCGGGACCTTTGGATCCGATACCGAGTAACTTAACCACTACACCAAAGTGATCACCATGGTGCGGAGTTTTTTACTGAATTTTCAGATGATATTGCTACAGTCCCATTAACAGTATGAGAGCACTTTGAGACGCTTGCACAGCTGCACAAAATGGCCACAAGATCTTATTAGATGAGCAACTCAAAGTTATGACGTATCCTGTTTTGACAAATGTTGGCGACATTTCCCACATTAGTGCACAAGGTATAGTACGCCAAATTTCCACTCATTAAACATAATTCTCTTGAAGTATGTCATTTTTTATACTTGTAACCTTAATTTTGGACACCAGTGCATATTCCCATTGTAAATCTTAGATTTTGACACTACTTTGTCGGATCCAAAATCATTTTTCGAAAGCTTATAACCTTACACTTCATATTTTCCACCAAAGAAATTTTCATTTATTTTTTCATGTATTATATACTTGAAAACAGAAAGTAGCGATTATAAAGTTTCGGATATTATAAAGTAAAAATACGACACGCTGAAGCCCTCCCAAAACTATTGAAAGTTTTTCAACGTTAAATGGTTCTTGCTGTTTCATTGTATGGCCACGGTAGCCCAGTGATCAGGATCGCGAACTCTTGGCTAGAGTTGCGGGTTCGAGTCCTAGTACCACTGAAGACTTCCTGTATAGAGAATCTGATGCACGTTAAATATCTCTCATTTTCATAGTGTGAATGTTAGGAAAGGGATGACAATTATTGTGTCATCCTCATCATTTGACCGTAATTCACAAATTACGAGTTCCATTCCCGATAGCCCTCTTGTTGCTTCAGATTGCGACGTAAACTAAAAATCAAAGAGTTCAAAGCAAGCCACTTCGTTGTGTGGAAATTTAACTGGTTCCATCAAAAATGTTTTTGCTCCTTCACTTTTCTTCCAACTATTCCTAGAGTAAAGTTCTCGAAATATATTCACGATATAGTTGAAGATAACACAATCTATTTTAAATGTCTCCTTCTCTAGAAAGCCAACGGAAAAGATCGGAAAAAGTAATGCAGTTGGCGATGCATGTTAGATGGAGGGGATTCGATTAATGAAATGGCCATTTATTGTGATAGAAATCGTTTTTTATTTTGTTATTTCACAAGGAATACGATTCATTTTCAAAAATACACCTTCTGCGTTTCTTTTGTACGTGGTAAAGTATGTTTAAGTATTACTTCAATTATCGTGTGAAGATTATAAGTGAAGTTAATTATTATTTTCAATGCAGGTTATTTTAGAATTTGTTTTCCATATTTTTCACAAGCAAATGCAGTAATGTTTCGAGATTAAAAAATAATCATGCACTATATGGAGAAGGGGAAAGCGGTACAGTAGTGCAAATAATAAAAATACTGTTTTTTTGCTTGCATTATCAATCAAGAGGACAATGCTATAAGCATATTCTTCACTATAATATAAAGCTTAATGCTGAGACTTAAATAACAATAACTGAAAAAAATGTATAGTCTTACAATGCCACGAAATACCCAGCGAAGTGAGCAAGTTGCAATTAATAATATCTAATTCACTTAAAATTATGTGGCCCATCCGGTATAATAGTTAGCGACGCTGACTGCTGTACCGTAGAGCCTTGGTTCGAATCCCGCAGAAGACATGTGTATGTGTGTGGCATGGGGGTACTCTAAGCAGCCGTCGAGCCGAAAGTCTTTTCGTGAGGATGGAGGAAGAGAGGTGAAAGGCGCCTGACCCTCCCCCAGCGTGTTCTGCCTCAAAATTGGGGGTAAACCGAGCTAAATAGTACCATCACCTGCATGGGGCCCAAGGCTATGACCAACGACAGGCGTACATCTAGCCCTTTGCTATGATGAAATCGTGGGACTGGATCTAAAGCATTCGAGATCAGGTGGCATAAGAAATAACAGCAACTCAAAATTAATATACCCTTACGTATCATGTAACCACTAGTGGATGCACGGTATGTATAGGGCAAAATCCCATTGTAACCTCATGTGGATACATGGCTTATTTAGGGTTACAACCAGGCACAGGAAACATTATTAGATTTTCTTTTATTGGAATGGTATAAAATTACAAAATTTAATTTACAAAATGTCTGGGTCACAAAATATTGAAAAAATAGGAAATTTAAAATTACTTATCTTTTTGAAATTGCTCAAAATGTGTTGGTACACTTCCGCTCTTATCGTTTGTGTCACGCTTTCATCACTTCTACGACTTCACTCACTCCGAGCGGACTCCCGGCGTCCTATACGACGAAAGGGCCTCTTGTCGTATTAAGTGCCTCTTTGTCTTAAGATACCTTAATTCCAAAATATATTGATAAATTGTTGACACTGATTGCCTATGCTGTTGATAAAAAAATTTGTTGTTTGTTTTGGATTAAAGTTCATTTTTTTTCCCATTTAAACTCTATCGACGTTAAGTTTAATGCTGGTATCCTGCCGCGTTTAGGCCTACCGTCCCCTATTTACAAAATGTTCCTCGGAATAAAAAGCTTTCCCACATGCGTTACATAAGTGTATTGTCATTTGGGGGTTCCATTTCTTCATCACAAATAAAGTCTGTATCAGAGTCACTGTCGTATTCATCGGTTTCCGGCAAATATTTTCATTCAGTGTCTCTTTCGCTGAAATCCAACGACGATGCCTTATTGACAAGAAAAAGTAAAAATATTATAAAGTATTAAAAGTATATTTCTATAGAATAATTTTTTCACTCTTTCCTCATCTGGCCTTTATTGAAGATAGGTAGTCGCTAGAGGGCGCTTTTGCGCTAAGATAACAAAGATCACACAAAGGATAAATATTTTTAAAACTATGATAAATGTTTTTTAAAATCAAATTTTCATTTTAAAATTTACAACAAGTTACAAAATACATTTCAGTGCGGAAGAGAAGAAATGTCGGTACTTACGTATTATCGCACCAATTGCCAACGATCAAGATAACTCGCCAAGTTGGAAACTCCAATTTCGGAATGTGTCGAATGCGCTGAATTGGCAATCATGTGCTTCATTTCATATGATCATGTCGCCAATAGGTTGAGATATTACCGAAACGTCTATTAAAGTAGAAAAAGCATCTTATTTTTTTAGTTTTCCAATAGATATCCAATACACATCTCGAAATTCACATTTTTCTTTTTTTTTACCTTCTTTTTACCAATATGCCATTCCCACGCTATCTGTAAATAAAAATCATTGTTTCATCATAGAAAACTTGGGCAATAATACACCCCGTTATAAAAACTAGCGGAAGGCTAATACGAAATAAATAAAATAACAATAAAAAAAGCGTAAATTGCTTTTACAAGATCTTTTCTTAATCTTTCTGTAACTTTTAAGCCCAAAGAATTTTTTTTTTTTGGATTTCCGTTTTGCTTTTATTTGTGTTTACTGCTCCGCCACAAGTTTCTGTGTAGAAAGGTTTGGAAAATATGATTTATGACCAAAATGAATCCCTATATTTTTTTGTGATGTTGTTAACATAGTTAGGCTTAAGAATTTAGGAATTGGTGGTCAATGATTTTTATTTGTTTTACTTGTTCCTTAGTTTAACTTTCAAAAAAAAATTACGTTTACTTTTCGTTTTTATAGATCATCAATAAATTCTTTGCAATATAGTTTTAAATGGAAGAAATGTCGATAAAATAGTTAAAAAATTCCGTATTTTTCTGTTCTACTGGTGCAAACCTCGCCAAGTTGGAGACAACACACAATATACCCATAAAAAATATTAAATACTAGTTCTCATTGGTTTTTCATTCATTTTTGATGTATTATGAAAAAGATGTTACTGATAGAAAAAAAAATTGCCTCGATTTGGTGACTTTTTCGTTCTAAGTTTCTTTAATTTGTTTTTATCTTATTATCATAGCTAAATGTCATAAAACATAAAAATGCTTTTAGAATGAAAAGAGTGTATCTATTTTTTAAACTAATATCCCATAAAAATACAAGCAAAATTCATGAAAGCGTTTCTCCGCAGATTGGATAGAATTCATTTTCATATACCGAAAAAAGGTCCGGAAATAAGCAACCGAGGTAAAAAAAAAGAATCAACAACCAATACAAATAATAGGAAGAATATCAGAACCTCAACATGCAAATGAAAATTTTTTTAAACGTACCAAGGTATGAACTGGAGGCTGGTTTTTGTACTTTTTTTTCTCATATCCCACTGACCGTTTCTTCCCCTTTCATTTCACTTTAACTTTAGAAATGAGAAAAGGTACGTTTTTTGTTCTGTTGTGTGCAACAGTTCGTAGGTCACTGTGAAACGTTTGTTTCAATCAGAATGAAACTGATCGGATTGTGTAAATAAAACGCATCTTGCTTTTCAAACCGTAACAATAAAAATAATAAATGTATAGTGTTCTAAATTTTAAAAAAATTTATTATATAGAAACCAATGTGTTTAAGGGGTCACTTCACGCAGCCTCTCTCTCTCTCTCTCTCTCCGTAATGTTAAAAATGACCAAATTTAAGGAACATTTTTGAAAAATTGACAAGTTGTACAGTCATGAATTTTTTTTGTAGATTTATTGTATTGTTTTTATTATTTTAATGAGAGCATTTTTCAAAATTTTGATTAGTTTTTTTTAAAAAAATCATATTTAGAGTAACACGTCAAAATTTTTAAAACAATAAAAATTCTTGTACATTTTAATCCATAAAATTCTTTTGAATAATTTTTTTGACAAAATCTCTCATTAAAATATTTATTTATATAGTGTTAACACATGTGCAAAGTTTCTCTCAAAGCTATAAATTAAGTAGTTTTTTCAAAAATGTTCCTTCAGTGTTGAAATTTACACTTTTGAGAAATAGTGATTTAAGGTAAAAATTTACTATTAACTAATATGTGCCAGAACCACAATTTGGATTTCTGGTATCATCTGCAAGGTCATCTTCTTGTCTACATTTTAACTGTTTGTTTTTAATTCTAACTTCTATGGTTCATTGTAAAACTGCCTATTTCGCTTTCTTAATAGGCGCATGATCTACTTCTTCCAACTCTCGACATTTGTAAAATCTAGGGGTTGAATGTTTAATACATCTAAAACTTTTAATTTGGTAATGAAACCTTGATTATATAAAAATGTAGCTTCATATACTCTAGTTTTTTAAGTTTCCAATTTTATAAATACAGTTTTTGAAACTATAAATCAAAAACGATTTAAGTTTTCATTGAAATTTTAAGTTTTACATGAAAGCACCTAAAAAAAAGTTCAAGACTAGAGAAATCTCTAAATACTTTTTTTATGCAATTGCTAATTGCAATAGGCGAGTTGTGTTAAGCTTATTTGTGTCACCTTTCAGTATGAACCTATTATATTCACACCACGAATCACCTCCCATAGGGCATAAACCGTGTTGTATTTTCAAATCTGTGGAGAGTTTATGAAAAAAATATAGCCCAAATAGTTTGCATCATGGCTGACAAGTTTTCTGAGTTGCTTCGAATAGCCACACAAAATATAGTATCTTTAAAATTTGTCTATTCCTGCATCTGTCAATCTATAACGACCTCCTAGAGATTTTTTTACTTCAAGTTTTTTGCCTTTAAATTTTGATTTTAATGCCCTGTCATGTCTCCATCCTTTTCTCAACACGACCAACACATTCTAATGTTTTAATGTTGACATCTTTTTAAGGTTAAGATTCTAAAACTGTTTGTATGCTTTAAAGCCCTCATCTCCCAAATATTTTGTCGTAATTTGTGTATCGTAAATTGTGCCGTGCCTCTGAGCAATGGAAGATACAAAGTGCACCTTCAATTTTCATTCCCCTACTACTTCCGAAGTAATTTGCCGAACACTCTATGTTATGTACATTGCCGTTAAAATTACATGAGTATTTCCTTTATAGTATTTCGGCATCAACAACTTTCCCAGTGTTCACACTAACTGCTGTAATAACACCCTTCAGAGAAACATGACCCCTTTTCTTGCCAAATGCCATAGACAAACACTTGTACATTAGGACTTGCATTATTAAATGATCTTCTTTCGGCAGCAGCTAATACCATAGACTGGCAACTTTCTGTGTCGTGTTATTTAATGCATGCATGAACTCGTAAAACCACTTTGGTGGAGTTGACAATTCATAACTCTACAAAATATTTTCGCAGCTGCTTCTCTTTTCCAATAAAAATAATAGCATATGAAAGCCCAGTGTATACTTCATATAATTTTGTATCTTTTTATATTAACTACTGTTTTAGTAAACTTGGTATTAAGAAATGTTTGAATAACACCACAAAAGTCACAACATGTTGATGACATGTCAACAACTTTAGAACCAAACTTTGGATTTGGCGACCAAAATTTATGTGAATATCTTGTTTTTTACATTTTATTTATAATAAATGTGGTTTCAAAGCACAAGAAAACAGTAGAATATCAATTATTTCAAAAAAACTTTCAAATGAATCTAAAAAGGAAACATACTCTTTATTTAACTTACCTAACTTATATATATAGCTTTTAAAGTTGAATTATTCATGAATAATTTGAATTAAATATTCTGACATATGCGCGTTTAACTTCTCGAAAGTTTGGGTTTTTGTACCTTTGTTTCTAAACTTTCGTTTTTTAAACGTTTTATTATTAAACCAAGGCTTGTTAAAAAAATGTTTTTGATGGAAACAATGTTTCCAATAGCAGAAATTCGTAATACACTCATGTCCATAAATTGAGGATAATTCAGAATCACACAAACTGAACCCTAAAATAAAAATTTCACCTGTAGAATTATCACACACATCTTGAAGAAGAATATGCAAATTACAGGAAACCACCAGAGGGCTCGGATAGTACGCCACAATGACAAGAGTGTAAGAGAGGGGTATATAAGGAATGTTGGCAAAGAAGTAAAATTGTTCACAATCGCTTTAAAAGCCTTTCAGTGCAATAACCGCATAGTTATGGCACAAAGGAAGCATTTGAATGATTTTTTATGTGGTAGAATTATCGGACGAATGGAATGTGGACGTACCCAGCTGGAAATATCTGAGGAACTTGGAATCACCCAGAGTGTCATCTCCAGACTTTGGCAAGGATTCCAAGACGATGGTAATGTGAATAGATGTTACAGCACAGGTCGCCCCCGAGTTACAACGCCGAATGAGGACCGGTATTTGGCAGTTACTACCAAAAGAAACAGACGGAACACAGCATCAGACCTGTCTCGTCAGCTCTCTTCAGCTACCGGTACGACAGTTTCAAGGCAGACCGTGTACAGACGCTTAGGGCACATTGGTCTATATGCTCGTAGGCCTGTCAGATGTGTTCCCCTTACCGCAACTCACTGTCGCCTGCGATTTACCTGGAGTAGAGAGCATGCAGTGTGGACACCGCAACAGTGGTTTTGTGTGATGTTTTCCGACGAGTTCAGGTTTAGTTTGCAGTCTGATTCTCGCCGGAATTTCATATGGAGAGCGCCAGGTACCCATTACCACCAAGAGAACACCATTGAACGACACCATTACGGTGGTGCCGGATGGCTCGTTTGGGGAGGAATTATTCTTGGTTCCAGAACTGACCTGCATGTTCCGAGCTCAAAATGCGTTTATCCGAACGTTTATTACCCGAAACGTCAAATATCCGAACCAAAGTCCGGATACGTTTTCGAACAGTGCAATGCTAAACATTTGTTTCCTGTAAGGCCAAAAGTGACCACAAAACCCAAGGTGAGGGATATTTGGGGAATTTCAGTTGTGTGATTTGGTAAACATCTGCGCGGAATATTAGGTCAGTTTGTGAAGGGGTGTATACGTGTTCTTTTGTTGAATTTTGTTGATGTAGAAACCTGGATAGCATGCGATGCAGAAAACTGTAGATTTCAAATGCTAAATGATGACGAGATTGTGGCTTCCTTGTAAGAAGAATCTGACCCTGTCGACGATGAAACGGATGAAGAAGAGGACAAGAACAACGAAAGTAGCAAGGGTTTATCAAATGCTGACGCGTTTCTGCGTTAGAGACAGCTATGGAGTGGTACAAACAACAATCAGAGTGCTGTCCGACTCAAGTACTGCTGGTCAAGAGAACCAGAGACCTTGCATTGAAAAACGAAGGTGTACAATGGTACAGCGAAAAATAAGTGATTATTTTCCACAATCAAGGTAACATTTCGACGTTTAGCACCTATTTTGCTTTTTTTTTTCAAGCACGTTTCCCGCATGGGATGATTTTCAATATTTGTATAGTGTCCAGTATCCTAGACTGCATGGATCGCATTCGGTTATTCGATCCATCGAGTATCTGGTGTCCGGTCCCAATGGATTCGGATAAACGACGTTCGCTATCTCTCTTTCCATGCTATTGAGTGTTGACATTCATTCACGGTGTTCTAGCTCAAAGTGCCCATTGGGTTGGAGGGGAAAGAATCGAGTGAGATCTCCTGGATTGCTAAAATTCCCCCCCCTATTGAAATACTCAAATCTTCTATAAACTGAATCTTCTACTGTATTCAGATTTCCCCTATTTTGGGCTGATTTCCAGAAATCGACAGTATTCTGACATAATATTTCGTTATTAACCCTTTTATTCCATCCAAAATAAAGCAAAACCAACATTTAACGATTAAGACAAATCATGACAAGCATCTTATAATTGTTTCTGTGTGTTGCAACCTGATTCATCACTTCTACATATTTATCGCATTGGATACAAATATTGTTGCCTCCAGCACGCAATCTACTCATTAGTTTCTACAGCAAATTCAATGTTTCAAAATCTTTCTACCTCAAGAGACATTCTCAATCTTCTCCCACGACATTTATCGTCTCAAACGGCTTAAATTATGACTGATGAGTCCCGATTACCTTAATCCCCGTAATCCTCGAAACTTCTTAACTGCCCGTTTAATCGACTTCGGTAGAAACATCAAACCTCTTGTGTCTTTGTCCCAAGTGCGATGATTTGTAGAAGTGATGAGTATATTTTTCTAAGGAATGAAATGATCCATCTTAAATATTACTTTCCCGAGAAGGAAAATTTTATATCAGTTTGTTCAACTGAGTTTAGTAATTCTAATGCTTTATATTCAGCAGAATTAAACAAAAGAGTAATGATAAATGGATTTGTTACATTAATAATTAAACGTTGCCCACACGATTCGCTGACTATTTTGTCATGTTGTAAGACTGTTTGCAAGTCCTAGAATTGCGCGGAAATACATTCTTATAGTCCACACCTGTTGATTTAAAAATGACAGGACTTGAATTTCTAGCGGGAAATTATATTTATCTTTTACACCTCTATAATTCTACGCTTAGAATTGATATCCACAAAATTTATTCTTAGTGTAGTACTTTTGCTCAAAAAAAAAATGTTTCCCGAATTTTTACTCTGTAGGTCTAACAATTCAAAGAAAGGAATTTTTATCTACAACTTTCCCGTAACCCTTTCTGAAACCTCCTTTGGGAGCCGATTTATGCAAAACCTGTTCTTAAGAGATCTCTACTCAACAAACGAAACATGTTTGCCAAGTTCCAGCCTGTAGGTCTAATAATTTAAAAACGGGATTTTTTTTCTTGTTTGAACACCCTTGTTACCCCCTTGGAATTTTATTTTTACTAAACTCGTTCTGAACAGTACTGCACTCAATAAATAAACATGCCAGCCAAATTTCTATTCTGTAGGTCTTATTCAAAAAGGGGAGTTTTTGTCTTTAACGCCTTCTTGACCCTTCTTGGCTCGATTCCCCTAAACCCGTTTTTAAAGTATCTGTACCAAACAAAAGAAACATGCGTAACAAATTTCAAGTCTGTAGGTTTAATTTTTCCGGAGGTCTCGTGATGAATGAGTTTGTCCCTTTTTTTCCGAAACATAAATGAACATATTTCCTTCTTAAATCTAAAGCATCTATACTAAGGTAAATTTGAATCACTTTGTGACGGATCTATAAGCGTCTATAACTAACCCCTTAGAGATTTTTCTGGGAAAATAATATTATCAACCAACTTTCACAGAGTGAAGAAAGCGTGATTATGCAAATTAAGTATATTATATAAATTCTGTATTCGCGAGTTTTAGGAGTTAGTTGGTGAGCGAATAATCCTGATGTTATTAAGTGCAAATCGGAGTTTATCAATTGAAGAAATCTAAGAGCATCAATCGACGGTGATTAAGTCCGGATAAGGATCGTATTCAAGGCCTCGACTAGAGGACTCAACTTCATAAAAGTACAGGTATCATGATCCTCGTTTTAATAGAAGTTTAGCGTATTAGTGCGCGACGTAGTTATATTGAGCTCGTATGAGTTGTAGTGGAATCAGTTGAGGGTCCGTATTATTATCCCCAGACTACTGAGTCTCACCTCCGCGCTCTGCTATCTGAACTTTTATCTTGATAAGATTATTATTGTGCTTGCTTGATATTTTGGTGACAATAAAATAATTAGAGTGAATCATGTCTACTGATTATTCAGTTCCTCCCACACACCTAGCCGGATCCGAGGTTAGACAAGAGTGATCAGAGGGAAGCAGGAACCGACAAGCATTACAACTCGAAGCATTTGAGTGCTAAGACGTAGGGAATAAAAAGTGTTGTGAAAACTGTTTTTCAAGAAAACTTTCAATCCTGCTGTCTCTCTCTCTCTCTCTTTCTTTTACTAATTATTAGCAGTTCCAATGTTGTTAGACAATAAGAAAACGTGTTGTTCACATTTTAGCATTGGGGACGATTTGGGTTCGGAAAGGAAAGAGGAAGGAGAAAACTTCTCGTTTTGAAAACAAGAAAATTCGGTCATGTGATTAATACTGGAAGGAATTTAAAAACCACGTGACATTTAGAAAGCCGTTACGATAAGAATAGACTAAGTGCCGCTAAAGACCCGCTGTGTAGAGGTATTGATGCTCGTTAAAACTATTGTGGATCAAAGTCCTCCCATTTGCGTGATGTGTCAGTTCGGAGAGCGGAGCTAATTCTGGTGTCTTCGTCACATGACCATGGTTGAAAATTACGAGGTACGTCGTTAATACCCTCTTGTTACTCCATAGTGTGATGTTAATAAAACACACACTCCCCACAAAAATAAAGAGGCACGACATTTGTCATGGGAAACTTTTTTTGAATTTCTAACTTCGAAAAAACTCATTCTAAAAATTCCTTATTCTTCGTATAAAATAATCGGGAAGGATGCAAGAGCTACTCCCTTTCCCATTCATAAACATGCATTCTTCAGGAAAGGGGTGCCAAATCTCGTCAAGGGGAGAGGTACGTTTTCCAATCTGTGATTGGTCAATGAGCCGAGTAAGAGAGAGAGACGTATGGGCGAATTAGCAAGTGGGATGACTTGACACGAAACATCCATCAAAGAGGGGATTGAAGTGACAAGATTATCTGGCGGTGTGGCTTTGGAAATCGTTTTGGATTTAGGAATTTAATGGCCAACTCAATGTGGCATCGGCAGGAGGGAACTGCGTTATTGGTTTCCCCAGGTCTTCAGGTGGGTTAATATTCTAATATCGCGGAGCGAACGGAACGGATGATATTTTCAACCTGTAGAAAAACATGATAAGGATTGATGGGTCATTTCTTTTTCAAAAAATAGAGAAAAAATTAAAGAAATGAAAAAAAAAATTTCAAAATGCATCTTTTTCATTTCCGGTATTAACCAGATTTTTATTGAAAACATGAAAACACATTTACAAAGAAGAGATGGGGAATATATATAGAATTTTAAAAGTAATGTTTGGCTTTTAAAAACAAGCTTTATGAAAAATGTACTTTTGTCTACAGATATTGGGTAGATGCATAATTATCCAGCGTTTTTCCAACAAATTTTATTTAACAAAATCAATAACAATATTTGACAAAAACATGTTTAAATGATTATTGGGGAGCGTAGTTACCGTCTACTTCAATTACTACTTCCCACTTTTTTGGCAGACGGTCGATTCCACGAGCGAAAAAGACACGATTCTTAGAGGCGATCCACGCTTTGACATCGGACACCAAATTATCTGATTGTCAATCTCGAGCCTGATCTTCGAAATCCTATGGCCGACCTCTTCTTGGCTTATGTTCCATGCAGGTATCACCTGATATGAAACGGGCAAACCACTCCCTACACTGACTTTAGCTGATTGTTCCTTTGCCAAAAAATTCGTTGAGATCGCGAAATGACTGTGCTGCTTTCCATCCTTTCTCGAAGTGGTAGAGCATAAAAGGGAGAATATGACCATGGTTTTAGACACGTATTTTTTTAAAAAAATAGAGAAAATTACTTTTATACAAAAATAATAAACAAGACTACTTTTCACTGATGAAAAACGCGCTGATATAAACGCTGGATAATTATGCATCAACCCAATAAGTCTTCTGTTGTTACTCGGGCCACGATAGCGTGGTGGTTATGGTCAACAACTTGTGGCACATGTGTGTATGATTCGAATCCTGGTGCCACTGAAATATCGTCATGTAAAGGAAATGAATTCACGTTAAATTTGTCCCGAGGCTGAAAAGCCTCCCGTTGTCGTGGTGGGGTAGTTTCGAGAAGGGATCCCAAATCAAGTATAGTCCTCGTCCCTTGACATAGGTTCAAAACTACGATTGCGTTTATGTATCTTTCACTCACTCTGTTATTACTCGAAAAAATTAAACTACTCATGAATAAAGTATTGAAGTCTGTTTAAAATAAAAATTTGAGTTAAGGATAATTTTAAAATAGTTTCTCCTTTAAGTTTAAAAATAGGGAATTCAAGTGAAAATCCAACAAATTAATATTTTAACCTATTCTCATTTTTTTCCCCCTGTTTTTCATTCTTTTTTTTTTTATACATAACTCTACAATCATAAAATAAAAATTTCAAAATTCGTTTGAATACAAAGTAACGGAATATCCGATTAGAAATCAGAGTAAAGAATTGCCCAATTTAAAGTCAAACGTGAAAAGATTATTCAATTAATTAACCGAATCAAAAGAAGGAGAGATTGGGGCGGCCCCCACGTGGCTTTGCGGTGGATTAAGGGGCGTAATATATAAATAATTTCGTTTCTAACTACTTGACCTACTGCTTGAAAATTGGTAAGCATGTTTCTTTCATGGAGTAAATATGCGCTACAAAATGGGTCTTGGGAAAATTGACCCCCAAGAGGTTTTGGGGGAGGGGATGGGGTTAAGGGGAGACATAAATAAATATTCCGATTCTTAAACTATTAGACATACAGTATTAAAATTTGGTAAGCAGATTCCTCTAATAGGATAGAGATACGCTACAAAATGCGTTTCGTGAAAATCGATCCCGCAAGTGGCGTTGCAGGCTTAAGGGGCGTGTTATAGAAAATTATTTCCATTTTTAAACTACCGGACGTACAGTCTTAAAATATAATAATCAGAATCCTTTCATGGATTAAAGATCCCCAATCCAATGTGTTTTGTGAAAATCGACCCCCAAGTGGCGTTGTGGGGGGTCAAGTGGCGTTATATATAATTATCCCTATTTTTAAACTATTAGACGTACAGTCTTGAAATTTGGTAAGCAGATTTCTTTTGTAGAATAGAGAACCGCTACATAAAGGTTTTCACGAATACCAACCATCAAGTTTCCTTTCGGGGGATTAAGGGGCGTAATAGATAAATATTTCCGTTTTTAAACTGTTATATCTACCTGCTTGAAAATTGGTAGGCATTTTTCTTTCATGGAATAGTTTCTCTAACAATGAGTAAAACGAAAATCGACCCCCAAGGAGGGTTGCGAGGGGTAAAGAGGAGTTATAGAAAAAAATTTCTGTTTTTGAATTGTTCGACCCACTTACTTGAAATTTGTTAAGCATGTTTCTTTTGTTGAATATGGATTCACTAAGAATATATTTTACTGAAATAAACTCTTGGGAGAAGAAGGGGGTTACTGGGGCGTATTGACAAAAAAATTCTTTTTTTTTTTTAAACTACAAGGACTATAATAATGAAATTTAGTTTGCATTTTTCTTTTGCTGAATTGAAATCCTCTAAAAGAGATTGTTTTGGAAAATGACTCTCAACGGGATTACAGAGGTATTGATGGTAAAAATTTCGTTTTTTTCCCCCTGAGAGATTTAGACTTGAAATTTGGGTGGCATGTTCATTTTACGGAGTAGAGATCCACCGAAAATTGGTTTTGCGGGAATCCACTTGGCTATAGGGTTACGAAAGTGCAAACATCATTCTATACTTCAACTTTTGAGATTTTTAAAAAATACAAATTGAATGAGTTCAGCCCGTATTTTTTTTTTTTTTTTTTTTTTGTATTATTTAGAGGCGTCAGTTGCAGATATAAGTGGATTTTTCAATACGATCGAATTCTAAATGATAGAATGAATGAATTCTTAGATATCAATAATTTATAAATATATATCTAAACATTATATATTTATAAAACATCATGAAATACCCAGCGAAGCGGGTGGGTAATTGCTAGTATAAAATATTATTAAAATTTTTGCAATAGTACAACATTTAATTTGAGTGTTTTATTTACATCGTGTGGCCGCGGTGGCTTAGCGATCAAGATAACGGACTCGTAGATGGCGTGTCATGAGTTCGAGCCTTGTGCCGCTAAGACCCACCGTGTAGAGAAGGGATGCACGTTTATCTGTCAAGCGCTCAAACGTCCTCCCATTGATGTGGTGTGGTAGTTAAGAGGGGGTGCAAGCTCAGGTGTCGTTCTCGTCAATGGACCATGTTCAAAATGACGAGTTCCGTTGCCAAAAGCCCTCGTGTAGCTTAACACAGCGACATTAATATTCTCTCACTCGCTTTATTTATGTCGCTCTGCAAAGCAACACAAAAGAGCTATTGGTGGAAAACCTCGTAATTTTTAAACATGGTCAAGTGGTGATGACGATACTGAGTTGGCACCCCCTCTCCGAACTTTCACGCCATGCCAAAGAGAGGACTTTGAACCTTGACAGATTAAACGGTTATCGGACTTCAATGGCATTACTGCTCGAACTGATGACACGACGGTCAAACAATAGTACAGAGTATAAGTAGTTAGTTTAAATGCTGATGTTAGTTTTGGTTCAACAAAAAGCGAATAGACACAAAGATTGCATGCTAGATTATAATCTGCAGAGTTCAAAAACATGCAAAAATTGTATGCTTTTGAACTATGCAGAAATTGATAGGAAAAATACATGGCAAGTAAGTGTGTTCCGAGGAATAATTGCATAATGAGTATAAGTGTTCCATGGAATAATTGATAGAACGATGTTATTTACAGTTGTTTCCCTGGTGTGAAATGCTGCATCATTTATTAGAAATTTAAACACAGTGAGTCATAAACTTCAAAAAATATCAAAGCCATGCCCGAATGATTATTTACTAATTTATTATTTGTATTATTTTGTCATATTTTAAGAATTTTTTAGCACATTTATTGTAAAAGTTTCTGCATCTTATACCGATTGCTATAATCTTCTGACGAGAATTTTTTTTTCTGTTTGTTATAGGATGTCTATTTCCAAGAAAGATGCATTTCACTAGATCGTCTTCGGAACGTTTAAAACTGTAAAGGGAGGAGGTAAGTACCAACCAAACTAATTAAATGCAGTTTTGATTAGTATTCTAATATAATGACTAATATAGTGACTATAAATACTGGGTTGTATACGTACAAAAAAACAGTTTATAGGGAAAGGTTAAAAAGAAAAATGTAAAATTCTTGTTGTAAATAGTAACTCGCAGTGGGTAGCCTGTTGGTTAGAGCATCGAACTCCAGACCGGAGGGTCTGGGTTCGATACCACCAAATACCCTCCGAGTACACACGGAGTACGTGCTCGTTAAATCAGAAGATCCACAAGTCTTGTGGGTGATCTCAGCAGAAACCACGAGTGCAGGGGACTGAAGAATATTTCCCTCTCCTCCAGTTCTATGCCTAAATTGTGGAGGTGGAGATAGGTGGTGTCGCTATCTAGCGTTAAGAAGTCCAACCTGTCTCACAGGCTCTGGCAACTTTCATTCCTTCCCTTCAGGAAGGACACGACAACAACAACAACAAATGGTTACTCGGTGGGTGAATAATGTATTTCTACAAATGATATATTTGTGCAGATCTCTGCTCCACAGTTCCTTTACTCCTCACAATGCTGGAGGAGTATAAATTTTGATTTAGAAATATGCTTTATAAAAAATATTGCTCTCTCTGAATTTAACTTTTACTGAAAAAGACTATTTTTATTCTAAAAAGAAGGTGTGATGGTGTTATATAATAATTCCCTTAAATTTTCTATCGAAGAATTTTATATCATAACAATCTAGACTCCTCCAAGACTTCGTGTGATAATTAATTTTTAGCTCCCATTTATAACGGGAAATATATCAACATGCTTATCTCCTACGAAAACTACCACATTTGCTTTTTTAAAACCAGGTGATGGAATATTAGCGAATTTGTTTATTCTTCTACAAACAACATTTCAATTGTAGAAATTTAAATTCAGCAAAATATTCAAATATTCTTCGTTTTCATAAAATTTTCCTTTCTTTCTTAAATGCTTAACTTTGGTAATCAATTTTCTTCAAGAGTACTACTTATAGAAATTGCATAAAAAAGGAGGAAAGAATATATGATAAGAATGTAATTAGATTTTTCACCTCTTTAACGGAGAGAAACGCATCTAAAAGCAAAAGCGTAATTGCGTTTTTCAAAAAGTAAATAAATTTTTTTGACTATTTTTAGCTTCGTTCGGGAAGTTCGTGACAATATTCCAGCAGCACTGAAATACGATTCAAACTATTTAAGGAGACCATAGAAGAAGAATAAAAAAGTTGAATAACCCAGATGTATTAAGAATTGGTTCAGATAATTACATTATGTGCTAAAAATAAGATTATGTGTTTATAGTAAGAGAGTAAATGACTGTTTTTTTTTAAATCCTTGTGCCATGAACTGTGGGTATTTTTCGTAGACACATATGAAAAAACTTTGACAAGTTCTATCTGATAATGACGCAGTTGTATTTGAATTAGTACAAACATATGTTACAGATTTATTTCTAATAGTATATTTTAATTAAAATATTTACTTTTTCGGTAATCGATAAATAAACAGAATGTCTGTTCGAAAAGTATCCGACTTTTAGCCCAAAAATAGTCACTTTGTGGACGCTGGTTACCAACGTGTGTGACAACTTTTGAATCGGTTCAATCCCTCCTTAATTTGTGTAACCTTCATAGCATTGTCTCAAAACAGGGAATCTTATAAATTGTTTCACATCGAGAATCATCAAGCTTTTGACAAAAAATGGGATGCAGTAGTTCTGCTCAAGTGGTTCAGTCATCTTTAGAGAAATAAAACTCCGACGAACATATATCTCCCATCACCTGACTGCCTGCAAGAAACGACTGGTATACGGGAACGACGAGAAAAAATTCAAGCATGTGCATTAAGCTGTCACCTCCTACTGTGGACAGTGGCGCAGTTTCAGAATCTCTACCACAAGCGAGAAAATTCAAAGTTGGATACTTTTTAAATATACCTTGTATTTAACCCAAAATTATGTCAAGAATTCCAAATACGTTATTTTAAATATTATTTAAATTAGTAACACATTTAATTGAAAAATCCTTTTAAAGTCTGATTATAAATATTGGTAATTGTGAGAAATAAAAAAAATGATTGGTAATAGTGAGAATCACTAAGAAATATTTCTCCTGATACACTTTTAATGAATAATATAAATGTGCGAGTACCTATTCAAAATATAAGTTAAATGAAAACGTGATGATATTTGCAACTGATACCTGTGTGAAATTTTAAAAGTAATTTATGAAGATACACATATACACAAAGAAATGTTTTTTGTCTTAATTCATTTTTCACCAGTAGCTTCCTACAAGTGAAAAATCACGTAGCTGTAAAATACATTTATGAAATTCGAAATGTTTAATGTGTGCAGAAATAATTATGTAAATTTTATTTATTTTCTTCATTTAATTATCTATTTATATTTTATGTAATTTAAAAGCGTATATATTCTGTTTTCTAATTTACTATAAAAAATACTTCTGTAGCAGCCATTTGCGTTTTCTAATAGTTATAAAATCTTCATTTTCTGAAAAAATAACAGTAAATGACCATCAAAATGGTTGGAATTAATGTTTCCTGTATTCAAAAACGTAGTTTATGGGTTATCAGGAAAAAACTGCATCAAATTCCTGATAAATATAAATGGCAATAAAAGTATATTTCAAATCATGTTTAAACATTTTGAAAAGGGTATTATGACTTATTTATGTAGATTTCTTTCCCTCAAATGCTATAACACGGAGAGAATCTTTTTTCCAATTCACGGAAACATTCATAGAAACATATTTTTTTAATGTATTTTATTTCTGGTTTTAAGCAAATGCACTGCATTCTGAAAAAGTATAATGACATTGAATAGATTAGATGTTTTTTAATGTCATATTTACTGAATTACCACCGTGAAGAAGGAATGACGTGCATCAAATCTGTCGTGGCTAAGATCCTCACATTAGCGTGACGTGGAAGATTGTAGAGTGAGATGCTCAAGTGTCGTCCTCGTCACTTGAATGAAGCTCATGATTACCAGGTTCACCGTAAATAACACCCGGGTTGCTTTATAGTGCGATTGGTAATAAACACTCAATCTTTAACTAGAATGTATACTATTTCAGAATAAAAATTTTCAATAATTCAATACAATTTTCTATAATTTCTTCATCTCAATCGAAGTTTTGTGTGGGGGTGGAGAGTGATCTGAATTCCTGGGAAAATAAAAAAAATCCGCATAAAGGTTTGGTCATAAGTGATATTATATAAATTTATCTTGTTAAAATATCAATAAATACAAGAAAAGTAGATTTACGAATCTCCCCCTTTTTTTAAGGTATCCAAACACGTTCGGAATACTTTTTTAAAAAATAGCATACTAAAATATTACAAATGCTTTTTGTAGGGATCAATGCCAATAAATACTAATATTGAACTAGTTTTTTTTTTTAAATTATCTAAATTTTACAAAAATCACATTTACAAATGAAATAATTTCAGCAATATTTTTAAAAAAATTCAGAGCAATTAGAGAAAAAAATAATAAACTTATATATCAAAGTATTACTAAAACATAGCAGATCTTTATCTAGAGATTATACTGAAATTTTAATGTTTTATTAGAAATTTAAAAAATTTAGAGCTGATCGAGTAAATGTTATAAGAAATGTGACATTCTCTTTAAGAGACCATTTTTGAAACTACAGACCACATAAGTCAAAAAATATTCATATAATAAGAAATATTTTAGTACATTCTCTAGAAAATAATATAAATACCATGTTCACAGAAAGGTTTATAGATATACATTTGTAATATTTTGAGTTATAAAACTCACCCTGATAGATTTTAAACAATTTTAAAAAATACCCATTCCTAGTAGATTAAACATCTACTTCCGGTTTTTAGAGTTTTATAAAATTGATTCTAATTTGGTCTCTAGGTAATGTAAAAACAAAACAAAGCATTTTTGTAAAGCCAAAAGATGGCTCTACCCAATAAAATAAAAATAAAAAATATATGTTAAGACCAATTTTTTTGCAATTTCAACGTGTTCCTAAGAAATATGTATTTTTTTAAAAATTATATTAGCAATATAAACAAAAAATTTCCCTTAAATCATTTTACTAGGGAAACACTATAAATCAGCATGCTAAACGTAATTTTTTAATACTTAAATAAAAAAAAATTCTTTAAAGGATTGCAACTCCTTTTAAAGTAATGAATTTGTCTCAAATGTTCATGCCATTGAACATGTAGGGTAAAAACACAAAAAGAAATTTTCATAGCTAAAAGTCAAAGACAATTTTTATCTACCTAACAAAATATAAGTAATTAACAATAACAATATTATAAATCTTTATCACAGAGGAATAAAACAAAGAACTTCGTAGCTCAAAACTTTTTCTCCAATAATTTACCAAACATTTACTTTCCTAGAAATGTTCATGAAACTTCTCCCGTTTTACTTCCTGAACCTTATTTCAACTGAAATAATACTTGAAGATTTGGCATCCTCCAGCCAATTACAACTTCTTAATTATGAAGAAAATGAATTTATTTTCATCACTTCTTCACCTGTTCCGTTTTTAAAAGATTATTTATGACTTTCTCAGGTAAGCGATATGATTCCCCTTTTATTTGGCACACTTAACCGAGTGTAGCTGACGTTTCAACACCCAAGAACACTTTGTCTTTGAAAAAAAAGAAACAAAGAATTACGCAGAAAGAAGGGGGAAGGACGTGTTACATAACTCCTATTTTATGCCACATAACCGAAGAACTTGGCATCCAATGCTTTCCTTAAACCGTGAATGAGACAGATAGATCTGGACTTGTACTGAGGAAGACGCTTGTTGCCATTATGACGGAACTTGGAAGTCAATGTAGACTTTGAATGTCTGCTCGAAATAACATTTCGTTCTTTTTTTTGCTATTCATCTTAAGCTTTTTCTAATCCCCATTGTATCAAGTGTTACCCGAACAAAGAGTTGTAAATAACTGAGTATTTACGTGCGGCTGTATTTTAAATGTTATCGCTACCGTTGTAATTGCATTTTTTTCATATCTTCTTTTCAGGATATTTTTATAAGCTTTTATTTAACTTCCAATGTGTATGCATGTATGTATGTATGTATGTAATTTGCTCGGGTGGAATCTTGCAACTCAATTTTGAAGCTGATATCTTCAACCGATTGAGCTGAAATTTTGTATACACGTTTAGTTTGGATGACAATGCATGTTTTGACTATTTATATTCCAATATTGCAATTAGTCAAAAAGATATTAATTAAAGTCTTAAAACGCATAATTGTTTTCCCCTGTGCGTCGTTTATTTCGCTATGCTTGCGACACAAAATGAAGAAACAAGAAAGGATTTTTTGTTTTTTTTGTTGAAGTTTTGACGTTTTTAAAACAGCAATCTAATTTTTTTTAAACTCAGACAAAAAATAATTACAGAATCAGAAAGATCATTTATTTCGTCACGATACGGTATAATTTTTTTTTGCAAAATAATATTATAAAATATAGTTCCTGTGTGTACCGAGATTTACCTGTTTACTAACATAGTACCTAGATTTACCTATGTAGATTAACAAGTAAATTAAATAACTTGATCGGAAATTAAATAACTTAAATTTCAAACTAAGTAAATAAGAGTACTTAAATCTCGCGACGAGCTTTTATATCATATAAATAGTGTAATGACGTAATAAGTTGATAGTAAAAAAAGTTTTAAAGAAAAAATTTATTTTATTCTTTTTAGTGCTTTTAAATAAAAGCTTGTTTTTAAAAAAGTTTTTTACTTTTAATTTATTCTCTAATACAGTCGAACCCCGATTTAACGAATTCATTCACCTTTTAGCAATTCTATAATAAACTACACAAAGAAAAATATCCATAGTTAGAAATTACACACTTTTTATTCAACAGCTAAAAACACTATTAGTGAATTCTTAATTAATCTGAAATTTGAAAATACTGACTAATAGATATTAGACAATCTTTCCGATACCTTACCCGAAAGAGTTCTCTTTTTCACTTTATCCAGAGAAGAAAATACTGCGTGCTTTACATCCTGCTGTATGAGGTACGTTTTCACAGTTACCAAACATTGTAAAGCATTTGAAAATGTAACAATTTTGATAGGAGTTCCAGGAAGGAATTTCCTGTCCCATTCAAACCTCATGCGGTAGATTATACTTCTGACTCGTTTGTGTCTGTAAAGTCTAATATTAGGTTGTACCTTTTTCCGTCGAAACTTGCTGATTTCAAGAACATTCTTTTTATGTTGCAGACAAAAAGGATAGGTGATTTGAAAAGAAATCCAATTTTTTCTGATCAAACTAATAAAACGTTTTCTTCGCCTATTGAAATAATTCGTTAATTTGGGATTCACACACACATTATTCGCTAAATAGAGGTTTTCGGCTTTCATTTTAATCAGCGAAGAGCTAAAGTTCGTTAAATCATGAAATTCATTAAGTAGGGGTTCAGTAAATCGAGGACCGGCTGTATTTTGGTTACCTTTATTTTTAAAAAAAAATTTTTTTAAAGAAAAAAATTATTTTGCAAATTTTGCTTTTACTCTGACTAACATATTCAAATAATTTGTTACATTTAAAAAAAGTATAATCTTAAGACCCAAGATGAATATTGTGTGCAGAATTTTGTGCAGAGGATAGTATATGTTTCAAATATTTTGTTAATTAGCATAGTTATTAAAACACGTTTTAGCAACTACGGTAGACTAGTGATTAAGGTCAATGACTCGTGGGTGTAACATGCCATAAGTTCAAATCTAGAACCTCTAAAGATCTACTGTGTAAAGGGTGCCGAGGCTGAAACATCCTCCCGTTGTTGTGGAATTTAGGAGAGGAGATGAGGGGTTAGCTCAGGTGTCGTCCTCGTTACTTGATCATGGATCAAAATGACGAGGTCCATCGCCAATAGCCTTAGTGTAGTTTTACAGTACGACGTTAATGTAACTCTCACTCCCTTTCAAACAGTTTTTTATTAACAATTATTGAACATTTTTTTAACTATGTCGGAGAAGATATTATTAAAAAGTAATACGATTTTAATATAAGTATTTCGTTAGCTTTTAGAAAAATTGATCGATTTTTTTTATTAACGTCCCATTTTAAACTACACGGAAGGTATTTTACGACGAACATAATTTTGAACCTCGACTAAGAGATGAGCCCAACGCCTGAGTTGGCATTCCATTCTCCAAACTTTCATATCACGCCACCGTGAGGACTTTTAGCCTTGACAAATTTAACATGAATCAACTCCTCTACCTGGAGTAACTTTAATTATACCATAAAACGAATTCATGACTCGACAGAAAAAAGCGCAGGGCAGTTTAGTATCATTTCCATAGGTTCATTTAGATTTATTTTCAATACGACTAGGGATTGCAATACCGATATACCAGGATACCGAATACCGGTATTTTGAATCATTTAAGAAATACCGGTATTCACAAGTTTAAATACCGCTCTTTCGGTATGTACTAGAAATGTTTTCAATTATCTCCACAATATGTTCAGGAATAGCAAAATCGTATACGTTTTTCTTTTTATATCTCTTTAACGGGCAAAATGAATTAGACTGCGAATACAAAGTTGCATCTTACAATCAAAAGAAATGATAAAATATGTGAATCTTCCAAGGAGGCGGGTCAAAACTATTCTATTACAGCTCAGAGCGATATTATACGCGTGCAGGATTCGTAGTCTCATATTCGTACCTGTGAAAATAAGGTTGTAGTCGTGAAGAAAGTGCGTAATATTTCGATATTTTTAAAATTGGTGAGTTTGTTACCCACATTGCATTTGCATTTCATACTTCAGGGCTCAAAATATTTTTCTGATTTATTATATATATACTCATAAATAATAACCCATAATAATGAATAAGAATAACTTTAAAGAACATAAAGAATCATTTGATAATATTTCGGTTTGGTTTCATTACTTATATGATGAAAACTACAGACCGCAGTCTGAATAGTGATAATTACACTTTTTTGTGATTTAAATAAATAAGATGTTCCTTTACTTTTTTGTAATTCTTTATATACTGTTATAATTTATAAGTTACACATTATTTTTGTGATATTTACACTCTTTATTAAGACGGGAAAATAAAACAAAGAAACACCTGTGTTTTCTTTCTGTTTCTAAAATGTCTACAACCGATATTAAAACCGGTATCCCGGCATTAAGACCTAAAAAATACCAAATGCCGGTATTGAAGTTTTAGTTCGATACTGCAATCCCTAAATACGACTAATATTTAAATCTTTTCTTTAAAAAAATACATTGAAACAGCTTCCTTAATTACATTTACTCAATTATCGTGCTGAATTTTAATAAAAAAATACATTGGAATCAACACAACTTCATGAAAAAAAAACGACGATGTATGTATTATATCCTTTAAAAGGTCCGCACCTTTGATAAAAGCACAAAAGGGGAAATACACCAATAAAAATAGCAAAGGAAATTTCGATTCCTCAACACCATGGAAATTTATGTCATAGAAACGTGCTTCAAATCTAACACTCCTCTAGAGATCTATTTTTATGATTGTTCATTTTTTCGTATATTGTAGACTATTTTACTTTTATTTATTTTTTTCTTTTAGAAGAGAGAAATAGTTTCATTATTTGCAGAGCACAACTATTGGTAAACTTGTGAAAAGAAGCAAAAGCAATGGAAATACAAGCAAAAACTGATTCTTGTTGTTGAATTTTAAAAAAAAAATTAAGGGGAAAGTCTAGTAAAAATCTGTAATTTTAGATAATGTCTTTTTTTCTGAAAATACGTCAAATAATGGAGTCAGCAATTTCTTACACCAATTTTGATACGAGAGAGGATAAAAAATAAACTGGGGAGTTAATAATAATTTAAGGGGGTAAAATTATTATTAAGGTTGCGATGCAATTGACAAAATTCTGTCAAAAAAATAAAATCTAATTTTTTTAGCCTACATTATCCATTATTTACTTTTTTATAATCTCGCAGAATCTGAAAGTTCAAAGCTTAAAAAAACGTAGAGTTTTACGTTCGTTTTTATTCACATCCCAATGGCAAATCAAAACTTTAAACTGATTTATCTCAGAAAGATAAAATATCTAGTTTGTCTACGTTTAAAATCATAAAGCTTTTATTCTGTTGCACCAAATGCTTTAATAATTTTTCTAATTGTTGCTAATAATACATGTAACTAAAAGCGGGAATGCATTTTTAAATTAAAACAATATTTATTCTTTTTTAAAAACTTGAATTTAGACTTTTTTTAAGAATTTTCAATAAACATTCATAAAAAGAAGTATTATATGAATACCATTCGCATTTATTACACAAAACACATACCAGCTTTTGCTAGTTTGACGTAAGCCAAATTTCATGTGTGTACGCCAGTTTTTGTCGGAGTAGCATTTTAAAATTACTTCATAAATTTTGCGCATTTTTCCTTAAAAAATTAAACGGTTAGCTTTTTATGAAATTTCAAGCTCAAATTCTGTTTTGCGTAACGTTGGGAAAAACCAAAAGAATTTTGAAAATCATTAAATTAAAAAAAATTGTGTAAATCGAACCACATGTCCCCTTAAAATTTTTTATTTAAGAAGGTAAAATATAAGAAATTATTTTTCCAAAGTATTTTTCTGAAGTATTTTTGCAATATGTCGACAGTTTTATTAAGCCTAAAAATGATGGCGGGTCCCGAGCCTTTTGGAACTGAAATGCGTTTAATGCTTTAAATTGCTGCCCGCTTCAAACCTCATTCATCTGTGCAAAGAGACTAAGTTCCCATGGAGACAAATCGGGACCTTAAGGAGAATTACCTACTAACAGTGAATCTGCTCAAGTTTTTGACTCATGAAGTTCTCGCATAGAGTTGAGTGTTATCATGCAACAAAATCACATTTCTAATGAAAATACCCTTTTTTTCCCTTTACAAGTTTAACTTAATCTAAAAGGGGGCAACAGCATGCATCTGTTATAAAGGAAATACGCAGCGTTCGTTTACTCATTACATCCGAACCCTCTTGCCCACCTGTTAACCCAGCTAGATGTGTGGGAGGAACTAAATAATCCTCAGACATTATTTCCAATCCAATTTGATTTATTAATTCTTATTAACAATTATTAAACAAACGCAACACATTTCTAATTAAGGTATATTAATTATGGTAGAGTGCAGAGGTGAGATTCTCTCTTATTATTCAAGGATACTATTACAGACCCTCAACTGAATCTAAGATAGCTTAAATACGCTCAATTATAACTACGTCGCACACGAATAACTAGCTTCTACTTAATCAAATGTACAGTACCTGAACCTTTAATACATCTGATCCTACACCGGAAACTTTCAAGCACTCTTTTCGGCTTGATCAAAGTGGCCGCGGTAGCCGAGTGGTCTAGGCATCAGATCGTTGCTGGTTTGTCATGAGTTCGATCCCAGTACCACTGAAGACACACCGTGCAGGGGAGCGATGCACGTAAAATCATTCGAGAGCTCAAACGTCCTGCCGTTGGTGTGGTGTGGTAGTTAGAAGAGGGGGTGCCAGCTCAGGTGTCATCCACGTCACTTGACCATGGTTCAAAATGACGCGGACCGTCCCCAAAAAGCCCTCGTGTAGCTGAACAGTGGGACGTTAATATTCACTCACTCACTCACTCGGCTTGATCAAATGACGATGGCTCCACGCTCTGTAATTTCTAACTAATTCTCAAACTTATGATATTCCTATTTGCACACCTCCAACGTATCAACAACAACGTGACAGCAACTCGCTTTCTTCTTCACTTCTTTTCTTACTTTCTTTCTTACTGCCAACTCGCGAAAACCGAATTTATATAATATACCTCATTTACATAAATCACGTTCGCTTTCTCGATGAAAGTTGGTTGAATTAAATATTTTGCTTAAAGATGTGAGGAGATATTAGTGGAACAGCATATATATCCGTCACAATGTGGTTCTCAATTCTTTTTTTCATTTTCTTATTCGCCTGCAAACAATACGTGCTTATGAGATACTTGGATCATCGTTAATCTCTTATCTTTAACCCCTCAACAGCCGATTAAAAATGACGCGATTTGCTCCTCTGTGCCACCATTTTTCACACAGTTACGCGTTGCGGTGTTTTTTTGGGGGGGGGGGAGAAAAGCATAAAGGAGCGAATGTTTCACTGAAATAAATACTCACAAACGCAATCAATGTCATTTTATTGCATTCCAGAGACTTCGGAATAGTTTTACTGATCGCAGAGCAAATAAAAGGATCATATTTCGGAAGGACGTATATAACTGCTCCCGCGGCACTTAACGCACTAGTTGAGAGAGATGTTATACGCCGGCTGCAGTAAAGGGATTAATTACTGATAATCTTTCTTTCAATTGTTCTGACATTTTAAACCTTAATATGTCAAAAGATTTGTAAAAATGTATCGCAGCACTGGAAGATGTACTTTATTCGAACTCATTATTGTCCAAACTCGAAAAAGTAATTTGTGGAGAAAAGTAACAACCCTATCAACACCTCTTCGCAACACATGAAAACACTATCTTCTTAGCATCTAGCGTATTTTTCTTTAAAATTCCTGTTCATTTTTTATCTAACTTTGTATGTCAGATTCTGAAAAAAAGGCAACAATTTATTCAAGTTTTACTTGAAATTTTAAGTTTAATTATACGCGCTTTAACTTTTTTCAAACTTATACGTTATAAATAGGGAAAAACCATGCACTCATACAAATTATCAACACTTTAATCGAACTTAGAAAACTAGTAAAATTATGCACATCAGGCAGGTTAGGAATTCTTGATTCTGTATCCTTTATGTAAGTTTCATCTTTAATCAGCCCTCGTAGATAAAACTTTTAATTTTTGAAGGAAGAAATTAAATACAAAAAGTTAATGCGAGTAAATTTTTGTATGCGTCTGTGAAATTTATTTGAATATCTACATAAACAGCAAATTAAATTTAAAAAGTTTAAAAACATTTCATGTTTTAAGAAACACTTTTGGAAGGATTATACGAAAACGAATAATACATGATACCTCAAATTTGTCTATAACTTGAGGTTGACGTTATTATCAGTGGCGTAACGTACACCCCCGCACTGCGTGGGGGCCGAAGGCTTCTAGGGGCCCAAAGCCTGACTGACGCCATTCATGTAGATTTTCTCAAAATTCGCTTTCCATTTTTTAAAATCCAACTTTTAAGCGGTTTTTCAATTGGCGATCCAACGTCAATCAAAATCAAAATTTCGATGAGCTCATTAGTTATCTTTGATCCAATAACCAAATCAAAAAACATTTTGTTTGATGTACTGTAATCCCAGCGACGAGAGATACTTCTCTTTAGTAGTATTTTTTTCAAGCCCAAATTACTAACAGATCAAATAAAAGTCATATGGAGAATCGGGGATATAATGCTAGGAGGATAGAGAAATTCATCACTATTTATTATAGTACTAGCTTTCATGGCCCGGCGTTGCACGGGCTTTTACCGAGGGTATAACTTATCCCCATGTTAATTTCCTTCTTTCTTTCTGATGCCTTCACTTTTATGTGGGTGTAACGCGTACGATGTGAGTGCATGCCCCTTGAGTGCGTATCATGGCTTTCTCGTTTAACACATTTTCCCTTCTCTTCACAAAATCAGCACATCCAATAATATTTTTCGAAATTACTTTGACTTCTTTGTTTCTTTCCTCTCCCCAGGCCCGGCGTTGCACGGGATTTTACCGAGTGAATAACTTATATATATATAATCCCCAGGGGAATTTCCTTTTTTCCCTAATGCGATAGCACTTATGTGTGTGTATGCGCGCGTTGTCAGTAATTTCTTTAACTATGTCATTAAAACTCCCTTTTTCGAAATTTGTTCTTGTGTTGGTGTGGTAATTAGGAGAGAAGGGTGAAAGCTCAGGTGTCGTCCTCGTCTCACTTGACCATGGTTGAAAATTCAATGTCCGTAGCCAAAAACCCTCGAGTAGGTAAACAGTGCGACTTTAAAAATCACTCACTCACTTTTCAATTCTTTCGTTGCAATTTTTTAGCCCCCCGAAATGAAAACGTAGATTTCTTAAAAATAATTGTATGTTGAAAAAAGACAGAAAAATTGAAATTTTTGAAATAAAAAATTTCACTACTACTTTAAATCTTGAAGAAAAATTCAGAGGATTTTTTTAAATGTTCGACACACGGGAAAAAAGTTTCATGCAATTATCTTTTTTCAATGAAGAAATTATTAAATGATTGATTTAAGTATTTTGAGTGTTTTATTATAATTCATTCAAAAACTGAAACGTAACATTGACCTTCACTAATTCTACCGCGCATGCGCAAAAAACTCAAAAAAATCTTCCCAGTGTTTTTTTTTACTCTTCATGATCGCAAAAAACGGTACTTTACGAAAATCACGAAAAAAATTTTTAAATCCGTAATTTTTAAGCAATTTTTTCAATCTTCGTACAGATTACAGATGATATTTTTTTACACAAGAAAAAAAAGTTTCGTACGATAATTTTAATAAATAACGAAGTTATTCAACGTTGAGTAAAAATTTGGTCTAATATTTAAAAAATCGCAGAAAAAAAAGTTTTGGTCATTTTATTTTTTAAATTAATGGATCTAAAAGAGAAAAGCTTGAAGTTACTTAGTGTAGAATATCGATTTAATAACACGAAAATAAATTCATACGCAACGATTTAGAAATAATGTTCATAAAAACTCATAAAACTATTCTGATGCTTGATTTAAAAAAAATCATTTATTTTATAATAGATAGTTTTAAGAATCTAAAATAATAAAATAATTTTCAGGTTTTCATTAATCAATCAATCGTTACTTACAGTTAGCTTAAAAATGTCTCTCTAGAACGTATTTTTATTCTAATGCAATAACATACTTTTAGAACTGGGACAAAGATTTCAGGGATAAACATTGTATCCGAGGCTTCGGATGTCCCATTTTTTGCTTATATTGAAGATTTGAAACATCAATCATCAATAGAACAGAAAAAAACAGAATTAAAAAACTATTTTAATTTTAATTCGTAGAGATCTAGATCTCCGTGATTCTACAGTATCAAAATTCTGTATACAGATCCAAAACAATGTAAAGAACAGGAGAGGGTTTCAGGAATAATTGTCCAAAATTAATAATTAAATAATTCGCTTTCAAAAATGCTGTCAGAAAAACCATTCTTAAGAACGAATTCAAATTTTTACTGAATACGAGGCGTGACACACACACAAAAACGCGACTGGTCCAATATAAATTATTGTCCTTACAGAATCAGTTCACCGCGACCTTCAAAGTAGCCCCAGCATTCACGCATGACTGCGTTAGCCTAGTGGCCAAGATAACGGATTCATATGGCCGGCGTGTCGTGAGTTCGAGCCCTGTGCCACTGAAAACCCACCGTGTAGGGGAACAATGCACATTAAATCCCTCGATAGCTCAAGCGTCCTCCTGTTGGTGCGATGTTGTAGTTAAGAGATGGAGTTGCCAGCTCAAGTGTCGTCCTCATCACTTGACCATGATTCAAAATTATGAAGAGCGTTGCCAAAATCCCTCTTGTAGCTGAACAGTGCGTCGTTAATATTCGCTCACTCACTCACTCAGCACTCACACACTTCTGCATTCGATGCTGCCATTGCTGTTGACAGTTCTGGAACGAGGGTTTTAGAAGTCCCTTTAGGAAATTTTCCGTTTTTGCTTGAACCTCTTCAACTGAGGTACAATGGGTTTCCTTCCAGCAAGATTTAACTGTAGAAATTTTTTTAAAAAGTCTCATGTGGGGCCAAATCAGGTGAATAAGGAGGATGCCCTATCACAGTAATGATTTTGCTGGTCAGAAACTGCTTGACATATAGGGCCGAGTGAGCGGATGCATTGACTTGGTGCAACAGCCATCCATCACTTCCCGATTCTTGTCTTTGTTTCCTAATTTTTTCACTAAGTCTTTTTAGTACTTCATAGTAGTTGAGTTGATTAAAAGTATGACCACTGATGTGAGTGGAAAACCACTCACATCACAAATTTTGGCTCTGTTTTGTGTGTAATCGCTGACTTTGGGAGCTCAGAACGTTCATCATGTACCGCATGCTGATTCCCCTAAAAACCGCTTATACCATTCAAACACATGTACACAAGACAAAGTTTCATCTCCATAAGCACCAATTAATGTTTGAAATGTTCTCATGGCTGATTTCTTAAAGTTTCTCAAGAAACTTGATGTTGATTCAATATTTATCCGGCAGAATGCAGTTGCTCGTGTTCACTCATTGACGCAGTACTCTCAACTGACGTGATGGATGAAGACGAAACTAGCCACATGGATAAAGGAGGTGTGTGGGAGGACATCCCCAAAACTGTTATTACCAACTCCTCTCTTTTTTCAGGCTACACATTTACAATATATTTACTACTATATTCGTTTTTTTTGTTTCACACCTTGTATTATATACAAATTTTAATACGTTTCTTGATAATTTGTACGGTTTATAATTAAAGTCATATTGCAGCTTTAGCGTCAAGGTACATTATTATTGAAATCAGTTCATTGTGTTATTTTATGCAGGGAAGCGCAATGAAAATTATGATTGAAAAATGAGTCGCAAGTATTGAAAATTTGAGGAGCACTATTTTAACAGGAACTTTTTTTTTACTGAAAGTAATTGGTTAAAAAAAACTGAGAAATCTCTCTCTCTCCTTTCATTGTAATTTTATATCCTATTAAAAATATTTGATTTTAAATAAAGTTCATCTTTAAAATTCAGATATATTGGAATACAAAAATTAAATATTTGTAGTCTGTTTATAACCAATGCATTATTTTATTTCATAATTTTCAAAAAATCACTAACTTTAAAAATATGTTAAATTTTTTCAAAAAAAATTTCTATTTTTTTAATCTAATGATGATCAAAACATATATTTACCTCATTTTATCTCATTTTCTTAAATTTTTAGTAATGGGAAGAGATACGCCAAAAAGTTTAGTTATTGCCGCAGGAATAGAAAATTTTGTCAGTAATGACAAAATTAGTAAAGTAGTTCGAATTAAAATAAAAACAAATATAATCTTATTTATCAACGAGAGTAATTTTAATTGTAAATTTGATAGTCAAATGTATCTTTTTTCTTCAAAATTAAAATTTTTTTTATGAATAAAAATTCTTTTAAATGCTCCACGCATGATTAGAAAACTATTGCTACCTCTTCGTTTCACAGAATTAAACTCACTTGCCCCATTCTTAAGATAGTGTAGCAATTCTGAAAAAAAAAACAGTGGAGGATTTGAACTTAGAGAGAATAATTCAATATAGAACACTCAAACTCATCAAGATTTAGAGGGATTGATAGATAAGAAAGAAGTTGAGGACAGGGACAGCGTTGGAAATATGGATGTTCTACAAAAGAATTTTGACTAGGAATCGTTAAAAAGAAATGTTTATCTCTAGACGGACTGTGTTCCATTAATTTGACATTTCAAGGTCTATAAATTCGATGGGATTATTTCTCATTCTCGTGATTTCGAGACATTTCTTAATGGAACTTAAAATCTGAATCACTAATGGGTTTCTGTCACGACTGTTCTGAGAATTATAAATATGTTTTTGTATGGGAATCTACAGAACCTAGACCTTATTTTTTTAGGAATACATTGATAAGAAGACATTAAAGTGATAAGAAGAAATTTCTCTTTACTGTTATGTAGCTGATAGTTTATTAATTGTCGCTGAAAATATGTTTGTGTATAGAGAGGGAATATAAAAGAAATAATTAACAAAAAAATGCTGCAAAATTTAGAAAAGCTCAGCTTCTGTTTCAGTTTCAAAGTTGAGATTCTTTAAATTTTGCTTGTAACATAAATGTATAAAGCAGGATAATGTTAAGAACATCTAAATGTGGATTTAAAATATATGATATTTGTCAAAATAAGCTAAGAGAAATGGAAAAACTTTTCGTAAAAATTAGGATATCATTTTTTTAAAAATTTATACATTTAACTGTTTTTTCTATGAATATTTATAAAAGAAAATGCATTTGTGTAACTCAGGAGCAACGCAATGGGTATTGTCTCAAGTCCGAAGGGACCTCGTACTTTCAGCAAGTGACGAAAAGGATTCTTTTGAACTGGTACACCCTTTACTAAATTTCCACAACACGCCAATGTGAGGACAGTTTGAACGTGAATCAGGCCCAATATGCGATGATTCTTTAGTGTTATCAGGTCTCGAACATATTAACCGACTACAACAAAGGCACCCACGTGATCGAAGCCATAACCCCTCTGCTACGACAGCAATATTAATTCAGTAAGGAAGTAGAACCTAGAAAGTATAAATTATGAATTAAAAAAGAAAAACACACAACACTCTCTCAGAAAAATACAAAAAAAAATCATTATTTTGAGACCATTAGCACTCTATTTTGAGGAGAATGTGGAGTTTTTATGCTTTAACCACAGTGGATACATTAATCTTCAAATAATATTCATGAGGTACAGTGAAAAAAAATTCAGAACTATAAGTTTACAGAATTTATCATACTAGAAGAAACAAAAAGTTATAATAACAATGCCTCTCTCATTAGCTCTCGTCGTATTTACAGTATTTTAATAAAATAAGAAAATTTCATTTCCCTCTCAGTAAAGCTTGTTGTAATTAACGGAGTTGTTATTTGTGAAACTTGTTTTAAATCATGAATTTAAAATACGCTCTATTGGTGAAGTAATTTATTCCCGATTTGACTAACATTCAAAGGTTAGTTCAATTTATATTGACTGTTTTTAATTCTGTACGCAAAAAAATTACAGTGCAGAGTCATCTCATTAGACTAACACTTTATGGAAATACTTATCAAGTTTGATACTCGGAGGGTGAGCAGAATGCCTGGATGCGACATTGTATTCTACCAAAAGGGATCGTCATGCCTGGGAGCTAAACATATGTTGAGCTGGTTTTAGAAATAGCTTTGATGATACAACATCTCTTCTTTCTCCGACTTCCAAATGGATTTAGTGACAACAAGTTGTAGAAGGGATATTATTCCTGTTGAACAGTTTCTATTATTCCGTTCCTTCGAACATATGCTTTGCGAATTACTTGAATGAAGAGAATATCACTGTTGAGACATTCCCAAGAGGATATTCTTAGTGTCAAAATGACAGGTCTATTGATAGACCCTCCGTATGGTTTTAGGGCAACGTAGTTGATTTCAGTTGCGACGGCCTATTGACTCAGGAATCAATGCCTCTTGGACCAAGACAAAGAGTGCCAGGGGCAGATTGACTAATCAGAAATTATTAGGGGAGTGAAAGAGGCCCACCAGGGAAGATTCAAGGGTCGGTTTGAAAGGTGACGACGCTAGAGAGGTGGCGGGGATAGTGGCATCCGAAGAATCAAGAGAAAAGAACTGCGATGTCCTTTTAAAGACAGAGTGATGGAGTCTACAGAACTGCTACTCCAGTAATTGATCAGGGGCGATACCAACGAAAGGGGTTGCGGGGACAGCCGCACCCAGGGGATAATCCTCTGAAGATCTAAAAACATTGTTCCGGTGTCGAACTTTTCTTCAACGAAAAGCTGTGAAAATCAGCATAATTAATAATGAATTTAATTTTTTTAAATTAATTTATAAATAAAGTGCCTTTTGTGGCCAAAAACTGTACGACCCCTCTCGCAACCAAGAAATGAAGTAATTTTGAGGGCTCACTACATCACTACATTTATCATTTCCTGTACATTTCAAATAATATTTCGTTCACCCACATCTACCTGTTGATTAAAGAATATGATTTCCTTTTCCAATTCTCTTGAGAGCACTTTTTAAAACTGATTGCCATACACCAATTAACACAATTATCTCATATTAATTTCCAATTCATGAATCATGGAAAACTTTATTTATTCCAAAGACATCACTAACGAGTTAATCTGGGATAATTATTTACCACTTATTTTTGGACAGAAAAATACGATACGAAAATATACAAAAATTTTGGACAAATATTTTTATAATATTTTATGTCTCAATGCACTTATTAAAAGAAATTTGCTAAAAAAAGGAATAGTCCGAAGATTATTGGTTTTGAATTTTTTTAAGCAAATATAGAAAATATCCATTAAGTGTTATAATTATTCAACTAGTTTTCTGAAAAAAATTTATCTTAAGACATTCTTTAGAACAGTGATTTTCAAACACTGTGCCGTGATACGTCTGTGTGCCACCACATTTTTTTAAAAATTATTAATTATACTCTGAGAAAAAATAAAAATAATCCTCAACCAAATCATTTGACCTTTTTATAGAAATAAACTTGTGGTAACGGTCGGTTACTGCTTACATTTTGAACCCCCTGTCAACCTGTAAACCCGGCAAGAGGTGTGGGAGAAACTGAATGATCCTACAGACATGATTTCAATCTAATCAATTTATTAATTCCAAATATCAATCAGACACAAAACAAATCTAATCAAGGAAGATGATTATACAGTAGAGCGTGGAGGTGAGATTCTATAACACGGGTATACTACTACAGACCCTCAACTGAATCTAAGATAGCTTAAATACGCTCAAATATAACTACGTCGCACACTAATAAGGTAACTTGTACTTAATCAAGCTCACAATACCTGTACTTTTTATGCGTCAGATCCTACACTGGAAACTGGCAGGCGATCTCTTCGGCTTGATCAATGTCGTTGGATCCACGCTCTGTAATCTTTTTCCTGGACAGCTCCAAGACCTCTAACTAATTCCACTCTCTTTCAATTTTCAACTAACTCTCAGACTTTATGTTAACTCCTACTTGCCAACTCCAACGTGTCAACTGACAATCTCGCGAAAACAGAATTTATATTATATACTGCATTTACATAATCACGCTTCCTTACTCGGGGAAAGTTGGTTGAAATAATTATTTTCCTAAAAGAATCATGAAGGGATTAGTAGAACCGTGAATAGATTCGTCACAAACTGTTCAAAAAATTGTTATTGGCCATTTGGCAACATTAAAGAAGAGAATTTTTTTTATTACTTCAAAATTTTAGATATGAAAAAATTGATTGGGTTTGTAATCCATTTGTGATAACGGATACATATTTATACTAATTACCTTTGAATGAAGAGGAAGAGATAATTTCACCCTGAAATAATCGAGATTTAATTTCAAAATATGCCGAAGAGTCAATTAATTTATTTTCGATTAAAATTAGAGGCGATTATCCAATAACATCTAAAAAAGCTTTACAAATATCGTTACAATTTTCTACGTACACTTTTTTACGTCTTATTTGTGTGAATTTGGATTTTCAGCATTAACAAATATGAAAATGAAAAAACGATCAGATCTTTTAAATGTAAATAGCTAAATGAGAGAAGCATTTTTTACGACCAAATATAGACCATTAAATGTATTCTTATGATTAATTTGTAATTAATTACTCAGTAAACATTTTGTTGTCTTTGTTGTACATATTATCCTATTTAACATTGAAAATTACTAGCATGCATTATTTTGCTTAGTGATCAGTAAAAAAATTTTAAACTTATTTTATTCTGAGTGTTGTTAGAAATTGTCAAAACAACAACACAAAAAAGTGTTGAGGATCTCTGCTTTAAAAGATCGGTTGTAAAACCAGTCTCTACAATACTACAGTCGGAGCCCTATTTAACGAATTCGTCAAGACCGAACATTTTGTTTGTTAATTCGGGGTAATTCGTTATATCAAGGTCCATACAAAATGTAAATGTTTTAATTTATCTTTTGGAAATTCCATAAGCAACTACACAAAAGTATATACATAGTTAGATGTTCCAGGTTTTTTATTCAACTGCTAAAAATACTATTGGTGAACAATGACGCACTAGCTAATTGCAAATTTTAAAATACTGACTAATAGATGTTTGAAAATTTTAGAAGAGTTCTTTATCGACTGTATGCAGAGAAGAAAATACTGCATCATTTACGTCCTACTGCATGAGAGAGAGATATGTTTTCACAGTTTCCGATGTCAAATATTAGGAAATGAAACAATTTTGATAGAAGTTCTATCATCTATATCTGCATTAGAATAATGTTACTTCGATCGGGGTTCGAGGATTTTATGCAAATTCAGTCTAAACAACAAGGCAATTCTTGAAGAGCGATGAGTATTTATTCTCGAAAATCAATCCTTGAAATACAGGATTCAACAGCATTATTCAGAGAATAAATACCAGAAGGATTTCACACCTTCAACGGCACTCAGACACAATAAGCAGTGTCTAAAATACACGTATGTATAAGCTTATTCACAAGCACCGCTCGTATTATTGAACAGCCGAGATAATCGCTAGTCTTCACGGTCAAGGCAAGTTTACTAACGCTAGTCAAAACCAGACTGCCTGTTGCGGCGAGTATCGCTCTATTTATAGCCGTGGCCGAAATTTCGAGAAAGATGCGCTCGCATCATAGATAGTGAAATGAGTGGATTTCTCCACTAATTTCTAGAAGAGTCAAGAGGGTCCCGAACTCGCCAACATGGTCGCCAAAAAGGATGCCAACTTGGCTCTATCGCAAATACTTCGCCAATTTCCCATTGAATCGCCATTACAACTTAAGGGACGGCGTTGCTTGTGAATATTACAATTTTGACATGAAACAAGTATAGCATAGAGTAATATAAATGCATTGCACATCCAAATACAAATTATTTACACAATTTTATACAAAATTCGTAACAATATCTATTCATTGGCTCCGACTACTAAACAATTTCTTCAACTTCAATTGTACAGACCGTCATCACACACACAAATGTATCGTAATCGTAAAAATCTTTAAATATCCCCTCCGTTGTGGTTTGGGGTGAAATAAGAAAGGAATTTCCTGTCCAGACTCACACGATAGGTCCCACTCATCTGCCCCCGTCATGTCTAATAATGGTCTTCACCTTTTCCCTTTGAAATTTGTTGCGTAGAAGAAAAGTCTTCTTTTTTCTGTTCCGTCTAAAAGTGACGTCATTTGAAGAAAAAATCATTTTTTTTTTCTAACACAAATTGTAAGATTGTTATTCCTTCTTCCCTTTAACAGGTCTAGGAGAAACTAAATGATCAGACGACACGATGAACACAATTTAATACTCTATATTTAACACAGACACAAATTACACCCTTATTAACATAAATTTGACCAACTAGAGCCCGGAGATGAGACAAGATAGCGTGGGGACACTATCTACGATCATGAGCATCTATCCTTACGATAACTTATACAAAGCTTGATTTAAGACGATTTTTAATGATTTAACCCTCTAACTTCTATTGAACTAAAGTTACAGTACCTGAATTCTTGCAATTCTTTAACTTTAAGACGTGACCTTGAACACTAATTGTTGACTTAAGCTCTTCTCAGAGATTCCAACTTCACGCGTCTTACACTGTTTACGTTCTACTGCCGGATTGCTAGCGTCTCATTAACTCATTTCACATCCAAGCTATCCTCACTTCACTAATCTACAATTCTCACTCCTCTAACCTTCGATTCTCACTTCACTAACTTTCAAAAACTCGCGAATACAGAGTATGCACATTAAACTTAATTTGCATAATCACGTTTTCTTGTCTTCGATGAAAGTTGGTTGAAAGAATGCATATCCTAAAGGAATCCCCAAGGAGAGGACGTGCATAGATCCGTCACAAAATTATTAAAAATATTTTTCAACTTCTGAAATAATTCGTTAATTCGTGGTTTATTATTCATTAAATAAGTTCTTGCCTTCATTTTAATCGGGGATAGATATAAAATCCATTAAATCATGAAATTCGTTAAATCAAGGTCCGACTGTACTTATATTCTGATGCAAATGTCACATCTAAAATACGTTCTCTGATTTCCAACATCCCTCCTTACGATTTTCCTCAAGCTAATCTATTTCATCTGTTTGTACGCACCCAGACTTGAAGCAAGGGAAGAAAAATGAAGGAGTTTTCCATTCCAAAATCGGCATCTAAACTCAGAAAGAATAATGCCACGCGGGAGTCATTTTAAAAATGGCTAGAAATTTCGCACGACGAATTGCTGTTGCCACCCCATTGCTTTGAAATTAAACAGGGGCGCAGTTAAAAAATGTTTTTCCCCTTTAACGATGCTTCGAACCATTTGTGGAGTCATTCCCCTCTAAAGGCTTACGATATAGTTAAATACTACTTAATCTGTTTTAACTATCTCCATCTATGAAAATCTTGCGGAATAGTTTATGGAAAGTAATGTGGTCGTTGATGCAAGTCAGCAAGAAGAGGATTTAAGGGGTTTGCAATGGCCATTTGTTTTAATTGGAAATAATTTTTGTTGTAAAATAACTCAACATTGCTTTCTCATCCTGGTTTTAGGAGTATTCAAGGGGTGTAATTCATGTTGTGCAGAGAGGTTTAGATTTCGGTTGGTTTTTGGATGCTATTAGGAGAGAGAGAGAGAACTGCATTCTTTTATAAAATAGTATTATGAAGCTTGCATTAAATGTGTATGTAAGCGTTGTTATAACAATTCAGGAAGATTGTTCAAGATAAGTCATTGTTTATAAATTGTATTTGTCTAAAATTGTAGATATGCTTCAATTTTTTCAGGTATCCGACAACTTGCGACAACTTTTTTTTTAAAAAAAAAAATGGAGATATGGGGATTTTTTGTTGTTTTTAGATTTGTTTTGTACGTTTTAAGAAAAATATGGAAAATTAAGAATAGAAAAAGAAATTATTATTACTAAAATGGGATAAAATGGGTAAAAATTGACAAAGAATAACATAAACGCGGCCCATTCTGTACCAAAAAATCATGAATAGATTTTTGACTTTTCAATTCTAATGTGTTGCTATGTTATTCATTTTTGAAATGACCCTCAGGATAAGAGATATTTGAATTTTTACAAAAACTAGAGCGCTTTATCTTTGTTATTACATGAAACTGCTTAAAAAAACAGTAGTTATATTCACATAAGGAACTGTAAATTTTGTAATAAAACAGTGATTGATAAATCTGAACGTTAAAACACTTTTGCTGTTACACTGAACATACACAAAAAATTTCAGTCAATTATTTTCAAATCTTTTTTTAGCAATCGCTGGCCCCGTTTGAGTATTTAAAAATAAACACATTTCGAGTAAAACGCGTTTTAAAATATGACATCTTGCTTAAAGTAACGGCATCTGCTTTTACCAAAACACTTGTAGTTTTTGTTCTAGTGATCGGAAAATAATAAACTTGGTTTTTTTATAAAACTAGTAAGATGGCCTATAAAATAAAATCATAAAAAAAATTTGTCAATTTTTAGCAAAATTCACAATTTTAGGGTAGTCGGATACCTAAAATTACTGCTCGAAAAGTTAAAAAATTCTTTATTCTTATAAAAAAATAACTCTACAAATTCTTATACTTATCTAATTAAAAATTTATTACACCTTTCACTTTTTATTTATAGAATGTCTCTTTAAGGGTGACACAGTAGATAAGTTCTTATAATAACAGATAGCTTACTCTCTTTCTCTTTTTCACTTTTCATTGACGCGTTACCCTGCAGAACATAAAAGCCTATTTCCATAATGGCATATGTCTTTTTTAAACTGATACAAAACACAAAAATACTTCTTTCATTAAAGAAGCGTGTGAGAATGCTCAAAAAGGATATCATTTGATAGTAAAACAGAGTTAGACATTACAATTAGTATGCTAGAATATAGAATTACTTTTAATTACATTTTACGAGTATGCTCTCAATCAGTATGTGACGGATCTATACGCGATTCTACTAATATCTTCTTTTCCCTTTAAATCAAAATATTTATTTCAACCAACCTTCATCAAGAAACCAAACGTGACTTATGTAAGTGAGGAATATTATATAAATTCGGTTTTCGCGAGTTGAAAGGGAGTGAAGTAAGAGGTCAAGTTAAGTGAAGTGAAGAGAGTGAGCGGTCGACACGTGGTTGTTGACAAGTTAAGCGAAGTTGATACGTTTGATGTGTACAAGGAGAAGTAGTTAGGGAAGATTGAAAAGCAGTGAAATTAAATATTACGGAGCGTGGAGCCATCGTCCTTTGATCCAGCTAAATATGGTGCCTGAAGTTCTCCGTGAAGGAACCGAAGCATTAAGGAATTAGGTGTCGTAAAATTGATTAAGTAAAAGCTGATTATTAGTGTGCGGCGTAGTTGTAAATAAGCATATTTAAGCTATCTTAGATTCAGTTGAAGTTCTGTAATATTATCCCCGCAATTGTGTATCTCACCTCTGCACTCCACCATTGTTATATATCTTAATTAGAATTCTGTTGTGTTTGTTCATAATCAATAATAAGAATTAAAAATTCAAATTAGATTGGCATAATGTCTATGGATTATTTGGTTCCTCCAACACATCTAGCCGGGTTTACGGATAGACAGGAGGGTTCGAATGTAAGGGTTCCCACAAGTAGTCTTGGCAAACTAGTTTTTACAAATAAATGTCTGTACTATGTGTTCATCCATTCAGATCACAGTTTCAGTTATTTGTTTGAGGACTGAAAAAAAAGGGAAAAATCTAACTATTATTTTGCTAATACATTTCTATATTATTTTTAATTAATTGTTGTGCCTTCTCAAAATGTGAGTTGTAAAAATCTATTTATTTATTTACTTATTTGTTTTTTTGTTTTGTTTTTGGAATTCGTACGTGATCATTTCACAACCAATGAAATGCTGCTTGCATCTGAAACGATGTAATATTTCTCCTACAAAGAGACTTTCCATAATAAAAAAGTTCCTTCAATTAAATGCGATGCTTTCTTTTTTGTACAGAGCTTATGTGTTTAACGAAAAGTTTTGAAAGTTTCGTCATTTTCATTTCAACAATTGCCTAAGTTCCATCAAAATTCTTCAAGTAATTCTTTTCGTATGTGATTGCTATTCTAGACTAGTGTTTAGTTATTTGTTGTCTTTTACTTTTTAGCCCTTAAAACTGTCTTTGTCTGATGCGCAAGAGAAAAACATTTTTCCGATCACAAAAAAATATATTAAATCAAGATTGCGTTTGTTTGTAATGAGCTATCTCAAGAGGGGTTTCCTCTTAAAATTAGCCTAGTGCTTTTGTTTCATGTTATTTCATGTTTTTCTAACTGCCACCTTCTTAAAGGATAAATTTGATATGTAAATATTAACTAATGCATTGTTATTTATAATGCCCTTTAAGAGATTTCGGAGCGCTGTAGTGAAAAAATAAGACAAATACATCTCAAAAGAACAGAACAAATTCAAGTTTTATTTACATATTTTACAGGTGTTCTATCTGAAAAACCTTGGTTGCATGACATACATCAATGCTATATAGTCCAGTTCTTGTCCTACTCTAATAAACATGGTATTATCAATACTATAGACAACTCATTTTATCCTTTCCATAGTATTCGAAATCTTGGTTTTAGAAAAAGCTAATTTTTGTACCCCCTTTGCCACATTATGTAGCCGTACTACATGAAAAGTTAACATGTACTGTTAATAATGTGGACTAGAGTGAAGAAGAACTGGATTACATTACATTGTACATTACACATTACATATATACCTTGCCCTAATAGAACACTTCTAAAATGTGTAAATAAAACTTGAATCTTTTCTGTAATGTTGTTTTTGCAGTATTACTCTTAGTTTTTTGTATTACACCACTGCAAGACCTTGAAGTGAATTGTGAATAAACCTATATATAAAAGCGATTGATGTAGAGTTAGATAAACGTGAATTGCTGCTAGACGGACTATATTGCCAAACATGTTTTTATTGCTTCCATTTTCGCATTTTTATTGCTTTTCAAAAAGGTTATAATGACTTACGAGGGGTGATCAGAAAAAAGGTTATGAGTCAGATAAAGAAATATTCATTAACAATAGACAGAAAGTACCAAAGGGAATTAAGAGGCATACGGGCCTATCACGTTTCGACATAATCATCAAGTCTATTTAGGCTTTTATCAGAACACAGAACCAACTTGTTTAACCCGTCTTGGTAAGAAATCAGATCCCTGTTCACATTGAGCCAGCTATCGGCGGATGTTTTGAATGTTTCTTGGAATATTGCAGCACACCAGAAACGATATGCTGTACGCTACCATAGCTCAGTCCCAGCTCTGAAAAGATTTCGCTCGGAGTTACCCCTCGATCATTTTGAATCATTTCTTCAATTCGTGCCGTGTTGATTTCTGTCGATGAAGAACCTGGCTTCCTACCCTATGACGGTTTTCGACATCCTGCCTGCCTGATTGAAAAGAGTGGCACCATTTCGCTACATGTTGTCTGCTCATTTGCTCTCTCAGATGCGGACACATTCTTTGCCCATAAAAATCGAATCAGGCTCGCACTTCCAAACGAGACCAATTTCCTAAGCACTTGCCATTTCAATCACCCCGAACCGTCTGGGAACTTTCACTACCTACCCGCAAACCAGCTCTATATAGCTGTAGTAGCACCATTTGTCTCCACTCTGGAGAAACAAAATTTCTCTACAATATGTAGTTTTCAAATGCTTGTAACCTTTTTTCTGATCATTCCTCGTATTAATCCTAAATAGTGTGGATGCTTCTAAGGATAATTCCTGGTATCCTGCGTTACTTCTGATTTCATTTTTTGTTCAAATTCACTAACTGGAAGCAATATAAAGCTGTCCGATAGAAGAATTACCATTTTTATCTATCTTCTCTCTAAATCATTCCATATAGTACTACTCGTCTGCTCATTAGGTTTCCTTCTCTAAAAAAAGTACCAGTTAAAAATTTCCTTTAATATCAAAGAAAAAATCGAAGTTAGCTTTATGGGGGAAAATTAATATTAGATTATGGTATAATTGTGTGAATCAGTAAATTGAAAATAACCCATTCATAAACATACATATTAAAAAAATAATATTTTCGGGAAAAAATTAATTTTAATTCTTTTTTAAAGATTACATTATACTTTTCCATGTAATGTTATTAACTTAAAATATTTTATCACTAAATTTTTGTCGTCGAAATATTTTTAATAAATACCAGCTTTATAAAATTTACCTGAATTGTGCCTTAAAAATGACAAAATAAAAAAAGGAAGGCCTTAAAAATTTAATCTTCATTCCTAAGCAGCTACATCTAACAGCTTTAGTTAAAATTGCTTATTTTTTATTGTGTGTGTAAATACATTTTTTAATATTTAGTTTTCCTTTAAATTTTTTGTAATCTTCTCAAAATAAACAATATATATAAGAACAAAGAAAAAAATGCATGCAAAATTTTTTTATAAACATAATAAATTTCCTTTTATGTATAGGAATACTCAAATATGGTTCTCAAATCCCTGAGAATATATTAGCTCGTTTATTTATCTGTTTTATCTCTTGATAATAAGTTAATTTTGAAACATTTTTAACAAGCATATAAGCCAAAGTTAATTGAAAAATAGGTGTAATTTGTGCTTTTCGTGAGCTAATTAAAAAGGAGTCCTTATTTTGTATTATTTTCTAACAATTAGCTTTTAAACTTAGGTAATAAGGGAAAATGAGAAAAATTATTTAATTATTATTGCTCTGCTGCTTTTTAAATTTAAATAAAGTTACATTGTTTTATTTAATGTTTTGCTTATATAGTTTTATAGTTTTGAATTGATATTCTGTTTATTCCCAAGGCAATAACATACCTTATTTCAATACATTAATATTCATTTTTTCTTGAAAAAACAGCATATCAAATATTTGCTCATGTATTAAAAAGCATACTGATGGGGAAAATACATTTATATAAAAAAATTTAATTACACATGATTCAAACTTAATATATATTTGAAGATAAAATATAACATATAGGATATTATTTTTCAATGCAAGCTATAAAATATTAACTTTTAAACTTCTATAGACTAATCGAGGTCGTGGTAGCTTAGTGGTTATGGTTGGGAACTCGTAGCTGAAGTATCGCGGATTAAAGTTCTGGTGTTCTTGAAGACCCATCGTGGAGAGGGGGCCGATGCACGTTAAATCTGTCGAAGCTGAATGTTCTCCCGTTGGTGTGGTGTGATAGTGAGGAGAGTGAGGTGCCAGCTCAGGTAATGTCGTCGTTACTTGACCGCAGTTTAAAATTACGAGGTCTGTCGCCAGTTAGCCTTCGCGTTTGCTTTATAGTTCGACGATAATATAACTCACACTCTCTACAAGCAATGTGGCTGCGGTAGCCAAGTGGTCAAGGTATCGGATCATGGCTAGCATGTCATGAGTTTGAACCCCAGTACCACTGAAGACCCGCCGTGTAGGGGCGCGATGCACATTAAATATGTCGAGAGCTCAAGCGTCCTCCCGTTGGTGTGATGTGGTAGGAGAAGGGGTGCCAGCTCAGGTGTCGTCCGCGTCACATGACCATGGTTCAAAATTATGCGGTCCGTCGCCAAAAGCCCTCGTGTAGCTGAACAGTGCGACGTTAATATTCATTCACTTACTCTACAAACAATATCAATGTTTTGTTTCTCTAATCACGGTAAAATGATTTAATTTGAGTTTTGGGTCCGAATCCTAATTCCTTTCACTCATTTTTCATTTGTCAAACGTTCTGCATTGCACAGACCTCTGGAGCGGAATGGTGGCCATTGTGGCCGAAGGGTCAACTCGCAGTGTGGTTACGGACCCTAATCGAAATACGTGCTGGTGCACCAACAAGTATGAACCACATGTTCTGACCGGAGTGGGTGGTACTCCCTGTAGAAACTCTGGGAGGACGTTATGTAGGTAAACAAGGTATATTGCTTTACGTGTAATCGATGTATTTCTTACCTCATCTTTCCTCTTTTTATTCCACTCGTCATCCTCCCTTACCAATTATAGCAAATTACTCCTGAAGAACAACGTGGTTTGTGACCCCATATTCTGTGGTGATTTGTCATTCCCATGCTGCCTACTATCACCTTTCTGAAATTGTTGGTCAAATTGGACAAGGCCCTGTGTACAATGTTACATAATATTTTTTAATTCATCCTTTAGAAACACCACCAAGAAACATTATAAAAATAAATAAATAAAAACATTCTATTTAGTTTATAATATTAGTCCCATTACCTATTTTAAAGAAAATGTTTCGTTCTAACTTGAGTATAATCCAGGGCTTTGAAAAGGTAATTTTTTTCGTTCCGGGGTTCAACCAAAAAAAATATATTGGCTCTGTTTCGGTTTTCGTTTCGCCAAAATTATCGGTTTGGTTCCGAATGAATAATTTTATTTTATGTTTATACTTATTTAAACTAAAAATATGTTTCTGTCATAGCAAAAAATGTAATTCTATTAAAATTTGAAGATTTTATTCTTTTTTAATTGGTACTCTTTATGATAGAATTAATCCGCATATATGAATCGAGCGGTGAACAAAAAACGGCAAGCATTGGCATCCCTTTATCAAAATTGCATTTGACCACAAGGTTCAGGATTCTGGTTTGTCTGTCTAAACCAGCGATACTCAACCCACTGATCACGGGCTGCATGTGGCCCGGAGATCATTTCTGATTGGCAGGAGCATAGTCCATTGCACTAAAAAATTCTATTATTTAAGAGTTAGCGGAAATACCTATCAATCAAACAATCAGATCTCTCAAGTTTGCTGTCGATGTCATATGAGTATTAACAGCAAGATTTTTTTTTCTATTTGTAACTGTAGCGGTTAGTAATAATAAAAAATATTGAAGTAACGAATTGAACTGGAGTAGTGGCTATTTTATGGGTAAAACTTAGTTTTATTTATGTACAAATTATACTGACTTCGGTCTGGGATTCTGTCAAAATTATCTTTGCTGCCATTCTGCACTGATAAACAAATATTTGAAATAAAAATAAGAGAGGCATTGTCAAAAGAAAAAACAAATTATCAAGTGGCATAGTAGCTTTGTTTTTATGACAGTAGAATGTAAGCTAGGGGCTTGGTCATGGAGGAAAGTAAGTCGAAACTATTCCATAACTCCAATAAAAAATGCATAAAACCAAAAATTTGTGTGTGTTTGATAGAGATTAACATATATAGTATTAAAAGCCAAAAAGGGCGTTTTAATATTTGAATCAATTTCCCACATTTTAAATTTTTTCATTAATCATCTTGTTGCGGTGCACGTGAAATATCGTTCATATGTGTGTGACCCGTAGGAAAAAAGGCAGAGTAGCCTGATCTAAACTGTTTATACAAATATCCGTGTATGATTGCATGCTGAGATGCGAAAAATAAAACTCGGACTAATATTTTTTTTAAAAAAATAAATCAGCGATATCAATCAACTGAATTAAATCTGTTTTCTACAAGTAGTTTCATACGGAACTGAAACAAAAAAGTACTAGTGAATTCAAAATAGGAAATCGAGAAGCAATGCACATGCATTGATGATAATTATAAGGTTGACCTTAAATTAGAGAATATTGATAAGTTGGTTACAGTAACAAAATCGCTGAAGATATATCGAACATAAATAAACCTATATTATTTTTCTGTTCAGTTCCAGTTCAAAGCCCTGATATATTTAATTAAGGTTCTAGTTAGGCAAACCTTTCCAAGAAAAAGTACTTTAATGGTTCGATCAAAAATAATAAAACATTGATTAAAGCCAACTATTTCTGATTACTCCTGACCCAATGGTACATGTAAATCCTATTCCTCCATAAAAGTAGAGTTAGAGAACTGGCTCCCTAAGAAACCTACAACTAAGAAAGTACCATACTGTCGAATAATATGTATTTGAAATTCAAAATTTTTTTTCAAAAGAAACACCGCGTACTATAGGAAGACCGTACAAAGTATTTGGGTTTAACAACAAAATTTCAATTACAGATAGCTTTTGCTGTTTGGTAAGCTGTGTCACTTAACAAAAAACAAGTCACCTTGGATTGTTATTAGAAAATGGCGATTCTGCAACCGCTCATGTCGTAACTGCTACTAAATACCTTAAGTGTCAAAAGGGCCCCTTGTGACCACAAAACTTCAGTGAGTGAATATTAACGTCGCAATATTCAACTACACGAGGGCTTTCGGTGACGGACCTCGTAATTTTGAACCATGGTCAAGGGACGACGACGACCCTCAGTGGTTGATATCGTCGGGCTGCCTGATCTTTCGTCATCAAAGAAAAAAGTGCTTCCCAGTTTGAAGCGCTCTATTTATTCGTTGATCTTGCTTCGCGATAAACAGCTGCCACCATACAGTGCTTGCGTGCGACAAATAATTTTTGCAGGTTTCATAATTTCTGTAAACAAAAATGAATCAATGCCTTCCTTTCCTCCTTGGTACAGATCAACAATAGAACTGACTTGTTGAAGGGTCTTCTAAATTTCAATGACTACAAGGAAAGACGAGTGACACTTTGCATAGAAGTGTTGCTGACTACCCTCATTGACCGCTGGACACTAGCACTGATGCCAAACCTTGGAAAGAGAAATTGCAAATTCCCTTTACTTTTTGACTCTCCCTCGTACTTTAAGCAGAATGTTTAAAAAAATCTGGTTGTCACTTTTCTCAAATTCTGCAGCAGTAAATATTCTTCCAGATTTTAATTGAATTATAAATATGTGAATACTTTTTTTTATCCAGAGAAAAAAAATTAAGGGTAGCAAAACAACAATTTTTCAGAGAGTGAATATTAACGTCTCACTATTCAACTCCTCTAGGGCATTTGGTGACAGACTCGTCATTTTGAACCATGGTCAAGTGAAGAGGATGGCACATGAGCTGGCACCCCCACTCCTAACTTCCACGCCACATCAACGGGAGGACATTTGAGCTCTCGACAGGTTTGAGGTGCATCGGCCCCCCTCTGCACAGCGGTTCTTCAGTGGGATTAGCTCGAACTCATGACACGGTAGTCGCGGATCCGTTACCTTAACCACTAGGCTACTGTGGCCCCATCCAACTTCAGTACAGGCCAATTGAGGAAAGAATATTGTAGCTATGAGAGACCAGCCATGTCTTTTGTCCTTGATTTTTGTTACTTATATTTTGTCTTCATATAATCTAACCTAAATTAACAAATAATTGTTATATTAAAGGAGTCTTTATTGAAATCAACCCTGAATCTACCTCATTTGGTTTATACTCTATAAAGTGCAACACTCTACAATTGAACTTAATCAGTAAAACTGAACAAAAAGTTTACAATTAATTTAAAAATGACAAGAAAACACTTTTGTCAAATATTTCACATTATTCATGCCTTTCAGTTACATATTTTAAATGCATTTCTCCAAATGAACTATAAAAATGAAAATATAAGTGGAAGGAAAATCTTTTTTCCTTACTTTTCGGAATTTGACACATTTGACGGATCTAGACGCGACCTTCAATTAACTCCTTTTGGGAATTCTTTTGAGCCAGTAATTTTAACTAACCTTCTCCTAAAAGAAGAAAACGTGATATGCAAATTAAGTTTAATATATATTTCCTACTTCACGTGTTTGAGAGTTAGTGAATTGTGAGTAGATGAGAAATGAAGTGAATAATGAATATTTAGCGAAGTGGCAGTGAAGTGTATACGTAAACAAAAAGTAGGGAAGCCAGAAGTTTGTTTAGATAACAAGGAAGTGATACGATTAGCTAACCAGAAGTGTTAATGTCAACTTGAATGAAATAGAAGACTGCATGAGTTCAGGTACTGTGATCTTAAACTATGTCGATGCCTAGAATGTTAAACTAATAGTGCGGTCATTAAATAGGTAAGATCTGTGTAAAGTAATATTAAAGGTAGAGCTGCATGATTGAATATATTCTCCCCAACTCAAATCTCGTCTCCCTCTTGCTCTATTACTGATTTGAATTATCTTATTTAGATTGTCATTTGTGTCTGAGTTGATTATAGTGATAAATAAAAGAATTGGATTTCATTATGTCGTATGATCCTTTAGTTCCTTCCACACCTTTAGCTGGGCCACAGAGTAGAAGGGATGTAAACGCGTTTCAAGGATATCTGAGAAAACCTTAAGATCGGCTTCCGTTCAACATCGAAACTTGATTTGAAAAAGAACAAAAAAGCTTTCATTGCGCTTTTGGAGAACAAAAAGCGATATGTGAAAGGAAACATTTAAGTACATTTATTCTTTCTAGAAAACTGCAATAAACTTTGTAAAATTCCATTTTTAAGCTCTCTCCCTTGTAGATACGACTTGCCCTCGCTATCAGTAGCTAGAAAAATCACTACTTTTTTAGAGCAGAGACAATCATAAGCAATAAAAAAATTCGAGTGAGGTTAAAACAATAGGAAATAACACAATCTATAAAAGAAAGGAGTAGGCAAGTGCCCCTGCGAGAGCGTCTCCTAACCGTTCCGCAAGTTTTAACCTCAAAGAAATTTCATTTTCTTTTATTCTTACTTCTTTCTGTTATTTTAGTGCCTGTTGGACTACCAGGAGGATGCAGTCTCTGAAGGGTTTGGAAATATAATTTATGACAAAAGTGAAACCCGGTTGTTCCCAAAAATAATTTTAGACTTTAGAATTTCAAGAATTTTGTTTTAGCCTGTATGACCGTTTAATTTTTATTTCTTCAGAACTCATTTTCTCCCTCATCTTTGATTCAAATTCCAGAAAAAAAAGATACTTTATTATCGTATTTATTCTCGAATCGAAGCCGCCATCGATTCTAAGCCAAAAAAACAAATTCTCACACGTTTTCGTGAAAAAATATATAAAGATAATGTAAAATATTTAAGAAATTTAAAAAAAAATTTTAATGGCATACGAAATTTAAAAAAAAATATTTTCATGCCATACGAAATTAAAAATAATTGTATTCACAATATTTACGAAATCAAAAAAAAATTTACATTGCGAAGTAATAGCAAATATTTAATTAATTTATTATATCGGTATTAAAAACTTGTAAATACATACATGAACCATTAATTGCCCAAATAATTAGTATTTTGTTCAATTTTTTCCATCCAATGTATTTTTCCACCTTTGGTTCTACGCCACACCCAATTTTGAGTAGCATTGAAATTGGAAAAGATGTGCGGCTTAGATTCGAATAAATACGATTTTTCCAACGTCCTTCGAATTTTCTATTTTAAAATCAAGTGATTCAAATTGTACAATTATTAAAAAAAATGCAATAAAAAAATCTGCATTTTTTAAAATTTCCTGTAGCATGAAACAACCAAAAACTGATGCAACTTTCATTTCCCTATCTGTAAGGAGTTTGGAGCAAATTAAATGTGTGATTATTTTTTCGGAATCAATTATTTTTCCTCGTGAAATATTTCTTTTATATTTGTTTCTTTCATCAAAAGTAATTTGAAACTTTTTTTTAAAATGTCCATGCAATTTGACATACATCAGTACAATCAGAAGTTTCAAACCTGCAATTATATATTTATTTTATCTAATTATAAAATCAATAATCTTTAAATTTACGAGGTGGGACTAAAAAGTTCGTGGAATTTGGTCACCCTTGACAACAAATGTCTACAAGTAAAGCTGTTCGTTTGAAATACATTTTTCAATCACTCTTCTCCATTGTTCAGGATGAATTTGTCTATGCTATCTGATTGAACTGCACACGCAGATTACTCATCTGTGTGATGCAAAATGGATGGATGGATGGATTATTAGCTTCATATTGAGAAACTACACGAGGGCCATTGGTGGCGGGCTTCTCTGACATGGGAGAGAGGCAACAGTACTACTTTAAATTTTTACAACGCTTAGAAAAAATATCTGAAGAAGCATTAGAACTGCTAAAAAGGTTGTATTAATATTCTAATCACGTTCATATTCTACGATGTCGAAATCAAAGGTGTAGGAGTGGTATGTGATTTTTAAAAAAAGGAAGATAATCCTTCGATGAGGAGCATTCTGATTAATCTGTGAATTCCTGGAATGTGGAAAATATTAATTCACTACTGAAATTAACACTTAACTGAAGCTTTATCTAGGCATTTTTCGTCATTTCAGGGAGTGTATTCAGCATAAATGTAAAAGACACTCTTTGTAATACAACGCTACTACTTGCACATTGATTGCAAAGAATCACATCATTTTTGCACAAAAGATAACCAAAACTGAAGATTCCAAACCCCAACCCAGTAACTTTTAATGACGGTGACGCCCGACAGTACAAAACTGCATTTATTGATGATTATCTGGAGGAAGAAATAGTCCCCATATAATGGGCCTGCGAGGTCCCCGAGTCAAAATTCAATAAAGAATATATGTGATGTTCAGGAAGAGCCTTCCACTTCATCCAAGAACCCATCAGGCGTTAAAATCCTCATTTTTGGAAGAAAGTGAATTTCTGTATAGTCGTTGATCCTCACTAGCAGTACCCCCAACTTAAGGGGTCGCTGAGACTGAGTGATCAACGGGAAAATCAAATTCGATTCAGTGCAGTATAATTTCGCTTATAAATACTTATAAATTAAATTTAGTTGGGACCGGAGATGAAAGAAAACAACAATTTTAAAAAATGTTAAGTAAAATCTTAGATAACACAAATACAAAAATGCATAGCGAAGTTATTTTATTATATAAAAGGTTTCATAAAATCTCTAACAATGTCCGTGGCTGAAAGAATTTTCTGCACCAAAATTTTCTCGTATCATTCTAATAAATTTTTTGTTCTTTGTTTTGTGAAAAAATACGCTCTTCGTTAGAGTCTATATTTTCTAAAACTTGTAACCCTTTTTTCAATTAAACTGAAGCCTTCTGTCAATTTCCCAACTATCATTTGATCTTCCAAAATGAACTGGATCTGATGACTCGAGTTCTTCAATGCCTTGCTCATGCATTCATATGAGCTCATAAACTGTCAGCTCCTGATTGTGGGAATCTAGCAGTTCTTTAGCGTCATTAATATTCCTTTCTAAATATAATTTATATTTGTAATCCTTCATAATCTCAAAATTTTTTTATCTTCTTGCCCGTGGAAAAATAAAAAGAACTTCTTCAATTACGTTACCAATTTCATCATTTTCAGCTACAAAGGAAGCGGAGAGTGAGTAATCAAGTTGTGTAGCTCTCAAACAAAAGACGAATCGACGAGATTTGAAAATCGTGTAAATAGGAGAAGCGTATGTCAGGGTATTACTGTTTCTGCTTGTAAGTCTGTACGAGAAGAATACACATCAGATTCGTTTCACACGAGGCAACTTGGGGGGGGGGGGTCAGCCTATTTGGCACACTTCTATCACCGTCTTGCCTACCCAAAAGTGTGAAGAGGGGGGCAACTTTACCAGCAACTTTAATAATAACTATTATTTTATTTCTCTTTAAACACACTTAAGCAATCACAAGTAAAACTACAAAAGGAAACCCTAGGAGTGATATATAAAGTGAGCTATCTAATCTCATGAATAACTCTAAGTAAACCCGACTACGTGAACTAGACAAGGAGAACAAGCGCTAATGAACCGATAACTAAATCTAATTTCATCCATCTTAGATGCTCAATCTAATAATTTAATCTCTTAGCAACTACTTCCTTAACTCGCGTTAGGTTTGTGAAATATTTAACCTTATATTCTCATCACCGCAACAGCTCTCCGGTCCCTTCTATATTACATCTATAAAACCTAGACTTTATATAGTCAAACCAATTTAAATATCAGGGTTTCTTCTTGAGAGGCTGTCAATTAACGTGAATGCTAGCCCCAAAGTTCCCCCCCCCAAGAGGATTAGTGGAAAAATGACACATATAGATCCGTCAGAAACTTTGCCACTCAATTTTCTGTCACCATTCCTCTCGCAAAAGGAGAGGGAATTCCCTTCATACGGACACACAACTGACTGAAAAGGGATTGCGAAATCTGAATGGTTCAGTCATTGAGTCCAAAGAAGTTATACAAACTTTTATCATTTTCAATGCACAAGTATCCGTGTGTGAAAAACGTAGCTTTCAAATATCCTTTTAGTTGAGATTGCAACGGGTCTATCCACGATTCTACTTATAATCCTCTTGGGTAAAATAATCTTTTAACTGCAACTTCAGTTGTTTACCGCTTTCTGTGAAGAAGGCAGGGTTTATGTAAATTAGAACTTTTTTTCCTATTTAAGTGTTAGTATAACAGAGTAGGCGAGTGGATGATGGTTGAAAGTGGATATAGAAGCGTGAGTAAGGTAACGACCTGAGGTCATATAGTTTAATCAAGAAGATATCCAAAGATTATCCAGGTAGTGGAGAGAAGAACGCTCAAGGATTAAGATAAGTGTTCTTATTTCCATGATATTTAAACTAATTAAATTTGATTGCTCCTCTGGTTTAGTGTTATATAAGTGCCATTTCCCCTTGTTTTTTCTAGAGTTATTAAGTGAAATAACCAATGAAAGTGTGTTAGTATTATAATGGCTGATCTTTACTCGAACCCCCCGACACCCGCGTCCACCGGGACGCGACAAAATAATTAGTGGGGAAGAAAACGTGGTTATCGAGAGCTTAAGGACTTGGTACAACTGGGAGTGCCTGTTGACCACATGTTAAGTGACCTAGGCGATTTCTATTCAATCCAGATTCCGACTTTCACTATTTTAGTTATGTATACTTCAAGTTGACTCATTTGAAAGGGCTCTTCTTATTTTGACTAATGATGCTCTCATTTGCATTTAACTTTTGCTGTTTTGTTCGGTTGTTTGTTTTTTTACTACTGTCTGTACATCACATTCTGGTATACACAAATATCACTAATTAAAGTTTTCGAGATATCTCAAACTTTATATTTGTAAACGTAATTTTGCGTCCAAGTGTACTAAATTTATATGAAATAAAAGCATAAACATCTAAATATAGGTCACAAAAAATTGTAGTTTTCTTTGCAAAAATAACTGGTTTTTTACTATATTATTAATTATTTTAAAAACTGTTGCTTTTACTCAAGTTCTAAAATTTTCATTGAAGAAAAAAAATTCTGAACAAGAAAAAAACTTTTGGATGCTTAAACATCATAACAATTTTCAATTAAATATTTAAAATGCTTATTTATTTACTCATTTTTGTCAGTAGACTTAAATAAACGTCTTGAAAAGTAATAAAAAATAGGCGAAATAACAATTATATTGTGTAAAAGCTTATCTTCAAAAATATACAAAACTAACCTTTAAGAAATCTGTTTTTTGGTAGTATCAGTAAAGTTGTTTATATATGCATACAAAAGTTCTTCAATAAATAGTGAAAGGAACAAATTTTCCGAGATCGATAAAAGCATCAAGAAAAATTTCAACATCTCAAAACCATGGCAATGGATATCATCGGAACGTGCATAAAGTTTAACGATACACTAGAGATTACATTTTGTATTTATTTTCCTTTGAGTGTCATAGAATTTTTTTATTATTATTTTTTTCATTCCATTTTTATTTTTTCTAAGGGAAGAAAGTTACATTTTTTTTTTTTTTTTTTTTTTTTTTTTTTTTTTGCTGTTTCACGCAACGATTCGTAAATTAAAGAGAAAAATTTGTGTCAACGAAATTTAAACTGACATAAGTACAGATGGGAAAATGATGAATGCGATATGTGTTGTTATGTAATCGGTAAAAATGAAACATGTTTTATCTTAGGTTTAGTAAAGTTCAAACAAATATTTTTCTGACAACAATAATCAATAAAATTAAAATTTTAACTAATGATTTGTATTATAATGAAATTTATTTAATTTCAAAATATCAATAGCTTTTTTCTACATATTTTAATACGATTATATATTATTTATGAAATAACTATCAAATATACCTATTATATTTTGCATGGATAGAATGAAAAATATGTCATCATAAAAAAGAAAAATATGGGGTGGTAAAATATAATTGTTATTTTAATAAAATTACAAATAAAACTTTGGAAAAAAATACTTTAGCAAATAAAATTGCAAAATGGAATAAATAAACCTTGCTTAATTACCCAGTTTCATCTGTCAATCAACATATAAAAATGAAGTAAGTCAAAAAGTATCATCTTTGACGCCACTGTGGAGGACGATTTCGGAGAACCCATTCATAGAAAATTTTCTACTAAACAAAAGAAACATTCCTACCGAATTTCACGTCTCATAGTTCAAAAACGTGGAGTTTTCTCTGTAACAACCCCGAAAACCTCCTTGAGAGTCGATATTCCAAATCCCCGTTCTCAGTAGACCTCTATTCGTCCTAAGTTCGAACAAATTATAAGTCTTTAGGGGTAAATAAGGTTCTAAGTAAGGCTCAAAAGTTGTAGGGGAAATAATGTTTTTTATCTGCTTCGTTCCCACAACTCAATCTACTTATCCTCAGTAGGGTAAACACCTTCGGGAAGTCGATTTTGAGTTTTTGATATTTCTAAAATCCCCAAATCTGGACCTTTCCAATGATGTACCGTACTTGCCATTTTACTAATTAAAAGTATGTTAAAATGATTTTCAAAAAATAATCAGCTGATGAGCCACGCCCCCTTTGACAGATAGAAATGTAAACATTGACCTCTTAAATCTGGGAAGCTTTTCCAAAGCCACTCTCTGTTTTATTTATTCATACGCAATTAACTGTAGATTAACTGCAAGCGTAACCGTCAGGGTTGTTTACCTATTTTGGAGCGCATACACGTTTTTATCGTGTGTGTTTGGGTTTTTAAATTAAATATATAAAATTTCTAAAATTCGGAAATTTTGAAATTTCAAAGTTTTTGTTTCTTTATTGGCTAAACATAAAAAACATAAAGGTATACTGTGGATGAAGAAGGTGCTTTACAGGATTTTAAGAAGGTAACATAGTAATAGTTCAATAATCATAGTAAGAGTACTTCAAATACTAAAAGAGATATGTATATCCTCAAGGTTGACATACACATGACTCAAAGGAGACATGTGCAAAATAAAGTTGGATTAGAGTTTTTCTTCTTATTAAAGTAAGTATTAAAAATACCATCATGATTTAAAATATTCTTGCATTTGCTTTCAAGAATTAAGTTCATTGTAAAATGTGTAAAAGAGGTTTAGACATGCAAGTTTTAAAAGGTAAGTTTGGGCTGGAAATTTGTCCTGAAATGTTGTGCTTGTCCATATGATGTAGAATTCTCTTTTTTAAATATTCATGAAGGAATGCAAATTGCCACAATAAATACCAGGTTTGTATATGCTGCGTGTTCCATTGGGAGATGTGCAGAAGCTGAGAGAATGTTTTGCAGCATAATGAATCTTCGGCAACCACCTACAAGGTTTTCTCCTTACGGTAAGCGAATCTCAAATGATGTAAAACTTGTTTACGGGGAGTCCATTCAAAATGCTGCGAGGGAAGCTATTTGTGAAAATGAAGGTAATAATAACATTGTGGACATGGCAGAAACACGGTTACACATTATCAAATGGTGGAGTTACTGTGACCAGCATTGACACAGGTAAGGTGATAGATGTCAATATTCTTTCGAAATATTGTATATGAAAAAAATGGGCACATAAAAACATTGTTTATGACTTGTTGGTGAAAATTCATGAAATGGATATAAACAGGCTGAAGAATCGGGTAAGTCTTACAAACATAAAAAGTCTTCCGGTTGCTGTTGTAGTAGCAATGAGTTCTATATTTAGATATCTTTCCCAGCTTGATTTGTTGAGATAATTTTTGCATCGAAAAACACAAAACCCGAATGAAAGTTTTCATAATGTCATTTTATCACAGGTTCCCAAAACAACATTTGTGCACATTGAAACACTTTCACTTGGTGTTTATAATGCCGTTTGTTCCTTTAATGATGGTAATGTATCCAAATTAACAAAAACTTCAGGAAATGGCAGTAGGACCTGAAGAATATTCGGTAAGTGCCATGAAAACTCTCGATAGAGAAAAATTAATGAAAGCAAGCATGCTTTTTCTGGATGATCAAAGAAAATTAGAAAAGATAACAGAAAAAAAAAAGATAATATTAAGAAAAATAAGGTAAAAACCGGCTACAGTGCAAGATCTTTTTGATGAGGTAAAATTTTATATAAAAGCTACTGTTTTCTGAAAATTTTCTTTTCTAAACTGTGTTTTATCATTTCTATAAATTTACTGTATGCATGAACTGGAAATTTTTATTTTATATTTCATATATATTCTTGTGTATACTGAAGTGAAATTTTTGAAATATTCCTCAGACATTTAGCTAAAAAGCATATGTCGTAACACAGAAAAGGAAAATTTTTATTAAGTTCCTTATTGTACTCTGCAAAAATTATTTTTTTTAATAAGGCTGATCAATTTTTTAAAAAAAGATTTCACTTCTGTATAAAAATAAATGTTTATTTAATGCACACACAAATATATCTCAAAATGTGTTGCATGAAGCTTGTTACATACAAAAAATATCATAAATTTCATGTTTTAAAAACACAAAAATAGTTTACTTGTTGTTTTGGATACTATCTATGTAATATTTATATAATCTTTTTAATTCTTATATTTAAAGAAATTGTGTTTACATGTGAATATACAAAACACTAAAGAAATTTTTCGAAGTGCCATATAATCATGTATTACTGTCTTATATAGATTATATTTTTTAATTTGTGTCTTCTTTCTCTATAAATTAATTGTATGCAAGAACTGGAAATATTTATTTTATATTGCATTTATATTATATATACTGAAGTGAAATTTTTGAGATATTCCTCAGACATTTAGCTGAAAAGCAGATGTCGTAACATAGAAAAGGAAAATTTTTATAAAATTCATTATTCTACTCTACAAAATTACATTTTTAAACATACTGATCAATTTTTTAAAAAAAGTTTCATTTCTGTATAAAGATAAATGTTTATTTAATGTACACACAAATTTTTAAGCTTTGTTTTCTAAAGTTTCTTAGTAAAAGGTACATAAATATATCCCAAAATGCAATGCCCTTTTTCGTTGCACTAAACTTGTTACATACAAAAAATACACAAATTTCATGTTTGAAAACATAAAATCAGTTTTCTTGTTGTTGTTTTGGATACCATTTATGTAATATTTTAAGAATCCTTTTAATTCTGATACTTTAAGAAATTGTGTTTACATGTAAATTTATAAATCACTAATGAAATTTTTCGAAATGTCGTATAATTATGTATTACCAAAGCCATATTTTCATGTATTGACACATTTTTACATAGTATTTATTATGCTTATAGTCAGCTTGGATGAAAGTAATGTATCAGAACAGAAAATTTTTCAAAAATTGATGCATAATTTCAGAAAAATGATGCAAATGCTATAAAATATCTCGATAGATTAAAAGTGAAAAATGCTATACTTGTATTTTCTGAGAAATCTAAGTAAAAGAAGTAAGTAAAAAGTCTTAAAAGTTATTGAGAATAAGCTAATATTTAAAAAAATAGTGCAAATACAGATTGTAATTCATAATTTTTTTGATGAAGTGACATTTTATAATAAAAATGCAATTATCTCAAAACGGTGTTTTTAAAAATGCGTGTACTATTTCCTCAGAACCTATTCAACGGAAGCACTTGCACAATCTTCACTGAATATTACTGATATGTTAATATATATACTGAAGTGAACTTTTATTAATATACCAATAATATTTTTGAAAAAGTCAGTTATCGTGAAAAAAAATGACATTTTTCAAAAAATTCATAGTGATACATTACGATGAAAGTTTTTGAAAAAACTAAACAATATATTTGAAAAAGTTCACTTCAGTTTAAATAAAAAAGTCTAATTAATATACAGAAAAAAATTTAAGTCTGTACATTTAATATTTTATGAGAAAAAGGCACATAAAAATGCTCAATTTAACATTAGCGGGATAGGGGGTACCGACTTACCTTAAAAGTCCACAAATCCTACCCCTCAGGTGAGGGGAAGGTCCTTCTTTAGGTGAGTACGGGTGTCACAATCCCGAGATGCCCTAGTGATCTTTCTCTATTTTCGACCCTCCTCTTGTCCTCTCCTTTCTTTCTCTTCACGTCTAGACCACAGATAAATAATTTTAATGCATTTTTAAAAATATCTTAACAAACGTGTGGCGCAGTTTAGCCAAAACTGGCTCTTGCACCATTCAACACTCCACTCACTCACTACACAAATCCTTTTCTTAGTGTATCTCTTCTCATCAAAATTAACATGCCTACGAAATTTCAAGTCTGTAGGTTTAATAATTCTAAGACGGGAGTTTTTCTCTACATCACCTCCAAAACCCCTTATGAGTCGAGTTTTGCAAAATCCGTTTTCACAGCGGATTTCTTTCTAACAAAAGAAACTTGTCTTCCAAATTTCAAGTTTGTTGGTCTAATAGTTTCCAAGATCTCATGGTGAATGAGTTTGTGTGTGAGTTGCTTTTTTCTATCATATATATATATATATATAAAATAAATCATACAAATATAATTAAGCAATATATATATATATATAAATAACTGCTACTATAGTGAATTAGTGAAACCTGTTTCTAAATAAATTATCACCGATTAGGTAGTTAATCAAAATGTTTTTTGATATAAATATCGAGAAATAATTATAATTTATCATTCATTTTGAAATCTGACGTAAAATCATTCGAATGAATGTTTTCGGCTTTTAAATGGCTTGAATTATCTAACATTAACAAGCGCACAAAGAAAAAATTTATGTATAGAAAACATGAAAAATAAACCATGAACTTAAAATTTACGATAAACATTATTAAAAATTTACACTTTAATCAGTCAAAATATGTGAAAGAAAATTTCTTTTAGGAGTATTATTAAACTTATCTTGGAAGAAAAGATTGATTTAGTGGTGTTACACATATGAAAATCCCACTTTGATTAATCCCTCCTTCCCTTTAATGTTTTATAACTAATAGGTATATGTTTTATATTAACGAGTAAATGTATAAAATAATTGCGGTTATGTTATTTATATTATTTTACATATTATATACACATGCCTTAAAACAGAAATTTGAATGCATTAATTCAGTTACTGCGGATGAAAAAGTATTTCTCGATATTTCCTAACTAAGAATTTTTTTACAAATGCAGTCTAACTTTTTTAACAACAGTAGAACGTCGTTTATCCGAATCAATTGGGACAGGCACCGTTCGGATAGGCGAATGTTCAGATAACCGAAAACCAAATGCGATCCATGCAGTTTATGAAACCGGACACTATACGAATATTGAAAATCATAACATGCGGGAAACGTGCTTGAAGAAAAAGCAAAATAGGTGCAAAACGTTGCAATTTTACCTTGATCGTGGAAAATAATCCCTTATTTTTCGCTGTACCATTGTACACCTTCGCTTTTTCGCTGCAAGATCTCTGATTCTTTTGAGCAGCAGTAGTTGAGTAGAACAGCCTTCTGATTGTTGTTCGTACCACTCCATAGCTGTCTCTAACGCAGAAACGCATCAGCATTTGATGGACCCTTGCTACTTTCGTTGTTGTTGTTATTCTCGTCTTCATCCGTTTCATCGTCGACAGGGTTGGATTATTTTTACGCGGAAGTCACAATCTCGTCATTATTTAGCATTTGAAATCCAGTCTTCTTCATGGCTTGCCATCCTGGTTTCTACATCAACAAAACTCAACCAAATAGCACGTATACACCCCCTCGCTTGGAAACAAGCTGACCTAATATTCCGCGCAGATGTTTACCAAATCACACAACTGAAATTTCCCAAATATCCCTCACCTTGGGGTTTCCTGTCACTTTTGGCCTCCCACGAAACAACTGTGGAGCATTGCACTGTTCGAAGACGTATCCGGACTTTGGTGCGGATATTTGACGCTCCGGATAGTAAACGTTCGGATAAACAACGTTCTACTGTAAATACAAAAATATTATTTTTATTTGGGACCGGAAGAAAATAATAATTTAGAAGGGGAAAAAAAGGTTTAATAAAAGCTTAGCTAATCCAAATAGGAATGGAACACTGAAACTAGTTTGAAGTACAAGGTCGCATACAATCTAACAAAGTAGTATGCGGGATCAAAGATTTTTCTTTTCTCAACTCAAAATTTCCTCGCAGCTTTCTAATAATATTTTTATTCCTTGTTTTGTTGAAAAACACGCTCTTCGTCGGAGGATGTATTTTCTAAAATTTGTTATCTTTTTTCAATTAAACCCTTTAATCTTTCTGAGATGCCCAACCGCCATTCAATCTTCTAATTGAAGTGGGTCTAAAGACTCAAGTTCTGCAATGCCTTGCTCTTGCTCATGTATTTCTGTGAGCTCATCTATTGTCAGCCCCTGATTATGGGAAACCAGCAGTTCTTGAACGACATCACTACACATTTCTGAATTTATTTGCCTGGCAAAATGGACAATTTTTTCAATCAGATTATCAAATTCATCAGGCTTTGGCACTAACTCTCCATCTGAGTTTCAGTGAAGGCAAAAAAAAAGAAAGAAAAAAGAATTGACGAGATTTAAAAATCGCGTAACTCCGAATTCACGTAAGTCGAGGTATTACTGTACTGGTATTTTATATGGATTGATACTACGAAATTATACTGCCTTTACACTACTACAATTATAATTTGCCAAAATAATAAAACAATTACAATTTTCCTAAAAAATATGTAATTAAAGTATAATAATTTCAATAATTAAGTAGTTTTTTTAATCAAATATTAATTCGTTTGAAGATGGATTTTGCGCGCGAAGTAAAAATAATTAATGTAATTTTTCAAAATATTTTATGCAAGAAAGGGCGCTGTAATGGTGTAAGTTGTACTAACTTACATAACAAATAGAGTGCGAATACCGACAGAAATCAAAATAATCTCAAAGAATGCTCTTCGTGAAACAATTTAGAATTGCCATCTGCAGTCGCTCATCCGGTATAACGGTTGGCGACGCTGACTGCTGTGCCGCAGCGCCTGGATTCGAATCCCGGTGAAGGCATGTTTTTGCAAAATGTATAGTGCCTTCGCGCGCGTCATGGAGATACTCTAAATAGCCGTCTAGCCGCAAGTCCTCGCGTGAGGTTGGTAGAGAGGTGAGAGGGGTGGGAGGCCTCTGACCTCTCTCAGGGTAGCCTCCCTCAAAATTGGGATAGAAACGCGCCAAATCGTACTGTCACCTTTGTGAAGCTCAAAACTAAAGCTAGTGTCAGGCGTCACTTAGCCCTTTGCCAGGATGAATTTCGTGGGCCTCGATCTGGCCTTGGCCGATCAAGATGTCAACAAAATAATAACAACAAAACAACATTTTATAACAATTAATAACAACAATTAATAACAACAAAAAAAATTTAAACTAATATTGTACAGAAATATTTGTGAAAACTTAAGTTTGGATTAATAAGAAAATAAATTACGTGATGACTATGGCCACCAGTTCGTGTCTGGTACTCCACTAAAGAAAACATAGAGCAGCTGAATTTTGTTAACTCTATCATGGTAGTTTGGAGAAGAAGGGGGGAGTTTCAGCTCAGGTGTCATCCTCGTCCCTTGACCGTGTTTCTGAATTAAAAGTTATGTCTGCTATATCCATTGTATTGTTTCATAGTGCATTGTTATTATGTTAAACACTCAATTACTGAAGAAAATAAACAAATATGTCACATGACAGTTTAAAATTAATTTAATAAAAATGCCAATGTTGAGAGAGAGATTAAAATTAGACCTCTTGGAACGGATTTATTTATTTCCTTAGGTAACACTAAAAGACATTTATTGCCATGCTCTCTCCCTTCCACATAATTTTTGTGAGAAATATTTCTTTGTTTCATTGCTATTTCACTGTCTCACCGTCGTGTAAAACAAATTTCATTGTTTTCACACAATGTGATAATATTTTCACATGATTTTGTACAACAGCATTGGAAAAAAACTATCAAGATAAGTATCTCAAGTAATAGAATTTGCTGATTCTCGATAATGCTGATAGTTTTTTATAATTATTTTCCAAAATTGTTTTAAAAATTCAATGTGTTAAGGTAAATTTATTACTTTAATTTTAAACGGTAAAGTGATAATTACTCTTTTAAGGATAGTAGCTTGCTTCTAGGGTTTTTGTAATAAAAAGTTTCATTGGTGAATTTTGAATACTATTTTTCATAATAATATCTCTTAGTTAGATTTTTAAGAGCAATATTTTTCAGCTTTCATAAAGTTTTATAGACATAAACTATAAAATTTTATCATTCCCGCGATATGTTGACATATTTTTGAAGCAAAAAATAATCTTGTTTTTTTTTTTTTTAATTTTATTTTATACATTCTAAAACATTTTATGAAAACTTTCTTCAAACTACGTTTATATAACATGATCACATGAAAAAGAAAACGTAGTTAAATATTTCCAATGTGCCTCTTCATAAAATAGTTTCGTGTATATTTATTACGATACTTCACAAAAAAGATGAAATTTTTCATTTTTTCTGGTAATTTTATTACTTTATTTATGCACCAACACCACCGAAATCTCTATTGTTAACTCTGAGGGTTCAGGTTAGGTGAATGTTTTTAGAGAGTATGTCCTCGAATTACTCTTGAAAAAGAAAATAAATTATCAGTATTAATTGATATGGAGATTCAGCCATAATAAATCGCAAGCGCACGTGTAACTAAAATTAATTTACTGGTTAAGTTACTTTAGTTAATGGTGAATAGATCTACGCACTGGAAAAAATTACTAGAATCATAAAACCTATCTATAAGACGGGATTCAGACTAGCTGGAACGTTCAACAGTCTATCACCAAAGTCGTTTCAATTTTCTTGCATTGCCAAAAGTACATTCTCTGTATTGCCCTCTATAAACGGTTTTTCCGGTTCTAATACTATTTCGGCAGTAAAGCAAACACAGTGCGAAATTTCAGTAAAAACGTTAGTGTTGTTTTTTCTAATGCCGCCTGATCTCGACTACATCACGAAATTCATCATGGCAAGGGGTTAGATATATGCCTGCCTTTGGCCGTAGCCTTGAACACCATACAAGTGGCAGTGTGATTTAGCTCGGTTCCACTCCACTTTTGAGGGAGAACACCCTGAGAGAGGATCAGGACTCTCCCACCTCCACCAACCTCACGAGAAACTTGCGAACTCGACGGCTATTTAGAGTGCTCCCATTGGCGCAAAGGCACTATACATTTGCAAACATCCATGTCTTCTCCGGGATTCGAACTCAAACCCTACCGTACAGCTGTCGCAGCGTCGCTAACCACTATACCGGATGGCCCAGGGAAAAAACGTTAGTAAACAATTTTACTAAATCATTTAATTAACAAAGCGTAAGACCATAAAATATTAGTTAAATTGTCCTCAAAAAATGATAATTTTGAATGAATTTTTAAAACACAATTTAATCTATAAAAGTAATATCCTTTATCGTTTCAAGGAAATTAGTTAACAAGAATTTTGTGATATTTGTTAGAATTCTCTGTGGGGTTAAAATAACTTACGAATTTCTGAGAATAATCCGTTTTTAAATGTAACTGATTTTCAGTTGAAGTAACTTAAATTTAGTCGTATAGAAATGAATATTCACATCTGAATTAAAAATATATTACGAGTAATAATACAAAAGAGCAGAAAGGGAAATTGAAATATTGAAGTCGGGTGGAGTAACTTTTCTGTACCATTAAATACCCATATCTTTAGATATAAGGAAATATCTAAATATCATTAATTAAATATCATGGCTTCTTCTTGAAAGGTTGAGAATTAATGTGAATGCTAGCCTCAAAGTTTCCCCAAGAGGATTAATAAAAAAATGACGCGAATAGATCCGTCACAAATGAAAAATTTTAATTCTAAGGTACTTATAAATATTGCTTAGATTTTCAAAATTCTCTTCCATATTATCATCGTCTGCTTAAATCCAATATTTAACTCCGGTAACTCTAATTTATCTGATTACTTCATTTATTTGCTGAATCGTTTGTTGTTAAAGTCAGGTTGCTTAATTTGGTATCTTTTATGATTATTCGAAAATTACGATGTTCAGTTGCAGAAAAGAACTGTAATGCATAATCGAGGCTATTTGAACTTAATATGAAGTAATTATTTGTACATTTTCGAGATAGGAAGAGAAAAAGCTAAGGTTTTTTTTTTTCGTGTGTGAGATCTGACACTCTTACATAATTATAAACTGCTTATGTATCGGAAGTTAATCTTCTATGCTCACGAGTGAATGGAAAATTTGCCCATCCTTGCGTAACAGGGAGAAAACGAACGGAAGTAGTGATTTCTAACGCCATCTCCCCTAAATAGTCGCAATGGAGAGGAAATAGCGAGCGGGAGGAAAAGACAGCGGGGTCTGGAATATATTATTTTCCTCAGAACCAGCCTAGAGGCATCTAGGCTTCTTCTTCAGTTAGCTATAAAAAAATAGTGAATCTATGAAAGGGAGTAAAGAGTGAAAAAAGAGAGGGGTTCCCCTTTGCTAAAAATAGCATCAGCGGTCAGGAGTTGGTGGGGGGGGGATTCGTTTCAGTAGAAACGAAGAAACTGCAACTTTTCTACATTCGTTCTTCACGTGGTTGGGTTTTCAATTCGTTTTGCTCGATGGGAGGGGGGGACACCCTGTGACTTGCGTCATATCCGTGAAAAAGTTGGATGATTGCTTTCCAATTTGTCGACTCCCCCCCCCCACCCTTTTCTCACCAGACCAGGGGACATTCGTCAACGGTTATATGTGTTGCAATGTTTGCATTACGGTGTAGACAAAATAGCTCTTGGAGCAAAAGCGTGTGTTTTTAGCATATTTCCTTATATTGTTGGCCACATGGTTATGTTTTCGGCAGCTAATTTGTTGTTTTAATTTTCATTTGCGTTGAATTATTATTGATTCTATTCATAATGCCTAAACCAAATGCACAAAGAGGAAAAGAGTTTCGTGAAAGAAAAAGAAAAGAAAAACCTGTAGAAAGAGTTCAGTCGAAAAAGTGATAAAAAAAAACAGAAAAATAGTGCAAATTCATCAAGTGCTACTGCCAAATCTCGATCAGAGTACATGAGAGAATATCGAGCACAGAAAAAAAACATTGCAAAATATTCTCTTAATGCCGAGTTTAATCACTGATGGTGGGAATGCTATTGAGACTCATCTAATGCCAGCACAGATTAATACGGACTTTGTGAACCACCCTGTGCAGTCAACAAGTACAGAACCCTCAACAAGTCTAGTACGTGTTGGAACTGATGCATGTGAATCGATGATAACTTCTATCTTACGTTACAAAGACTATGATTCCCATAAAAATGCTCACAAAGATTTCCAAAAGCGATTCGTTGATAATCCTTTCCGTCACGGGTGTTCGATTTGTGATAGATTATGGTTTAGAGATGAGTTGAAAACGCCTGTTGCTGAGCATAAAAATATTTTACAAAATATTTTAACGGGAATTAATTTAGAAGACGTTAAAGCGTGCTACAATTGCTGACAAAATTTAAATAGGAAAAGTATACCAAATTTATCAAAATATAATGGTTTTGTATACCCAGATATTCCAGCATATCTTCCTACTTTGGATATGGTATCAGAAAAATTCATTTCTCCACGAATACCTTTCATGCAAATTAGGCGATTGAGACATGTACACGGTCAGTTTGGAATATTATGGCAGGTAATCAATGTTCCAGTATCCGTCAATACAATGCTTAATCGACTGCCACGGAATGTTAATGATGATTACTGTATCAATGTTCACATCAAACGGAGGAAAATTCACAGCACCAGTTATCTGATGGGTTTGGTACTAAAAGAAAAATCAAAACATGGTTGCAATATTTAGTAGCTACTCCACTGTACAGAATGTATGATGTTACAATCGATGATAATTTCTTCAATTTCAAACAGAGTTCGTCTCAAGTTCTTCAAGATGAAATCAGTGAAAATATAACTATTGAAGAGAGTCTTACAGCCCAGCAACAGACGTGTTGTTATGGAATGAAGAGAAATATCTTCGTATTGCTCCTGGAGAAGCGAATGTACCAAGAAGTTTCACTATTATCGCGTGGCATTCCACGCACCATTTTTTTATACATGATCATACACCCCAGCGCCCAAGGTCATGAAAACTGAGAGCACAGTAGACCTTGTTCCTCCAATGGTGTTTTGCAATATATTTGCAAACTGAGAGTTTATGTTCTTTATGATAGCAGGTATTTTAAATTCTAAAACATATAAAAATTTTAAGAAAATAAATGTAAAAAATTCCGATGAGAAATCAATATTACCGAATTAAATAGAAATCTATAACGAGTTAATTATTTTAGGAACTATTTACTTATGACAATGCAGTTTAATAATCATAGCTCATTTTGAACATAATTTTGTTCCATTCGGGATATTAACAACGGTATCATACAATTGTTTTCTTAAGTTTTCGACATAAACATTCATTTTATAAGTTTCTACATTTCTAAACATGAAAAGAGAACAAAGAAAACAGGTATAACTGATGATTTCGATATCAGAAATGAACTGAAGAAGAAACGTCACTTGGGGAGACATTTAAAAAATGGAGAAAGATTTCGAACGACGAATCGCCTTTTACCACTTCATTGACTCGAAATTAAATCGGTGTTCCATCAAAAATGTTTTCTTTCTTTAATGATGCGTTGGTCCATTTGAGGAGTCATGTTCCCCCCAAAAGGTTTACGATATAGTTAGACTACTTAATCTATTTTAACAAGAATTAAGTCTGAATAGCTAGTAGAAAACTATGGGGAAAGTAATGTAGTTGACGATGCGTGTCAGTAAGGAGAAGGGAATTAAAAAGCTAGCTGTGATTATTAATTCTCATAGGAAACGTCTTTGTTGCGAAATGGCGCCACATTTTTGCTGCCTTCTCTCCTTTCTGTCTCGAACATAAAATTATTCACAGCGGGGAATTATATATGTATATAATATATAAGAGAGAGAGTGAGAGATGATTTTTATATATAACAGTTTATTCCTGAAATTTAACAGGAATTGTTAAGCATTTAACAATTTCTGCTCTACATGTTCTTTTTGTTAAGTCTTTTATGAGAGAATTCTGAAGTGAAAGATTTTAAAATTATGATTGAAATGAAGGATTGTATTGTTATTTATAGAAATTCCCAATTGTTCAGTTTCCTGAAATGTATATTTTGTAAGGAAGTGTATTGTTTATATTCCATCATAATTTTATATATATATATATATATATATATATATATATGGTATTTTCCATATTTTAAAACAATGTATTCGTTATTTGGTGAGTTTACTTAGGTATTGATAGATAGATATGTTGTAAATTTAATATTATATGTATAGATGTTGCTGCAAGTCATCCGAGAGATGTGTATTTTGATTGGCTTGTAGAGTCAGAGTGTATATAATATTCTTTGCTGTTAACATGCCTTCTGTGTTTGTCATCCAATAAACATATATGCCAAAAGGATGGACTGAATTATTGAAATGATGTAAAATATAATGGAAATATAATCGTCTTACTGACGATAAAATTAGGGAATAATGAATTACAATAATATCAAAAAATACTTCATAATCAGTACATAAATAGTCTAAAACAAGTTACTAATTACTTGTACTTTGTAAGTCAATTTTGGGTTTTAATATTTTTATTTTATTTTATTTCTCTCTATTTCCCAAAATAAATGCAATTAGAACATCGGTTTTAACAAACATGTCAAAATTAGATGGCAATTTTAATGTCAAGATACAAAATTTTCTCTTTATAAGCAGCTTTAAGAGTACTTTTAAAATAATTCTTTTTCTAAACATGTCTTTAAAATATGCAAAGAATTTATAAATCCTCTGAATGATATAGATCCAAAACAAAAGAACAAGAATAATTAAGCAAAATTTCTATGTTTTTGTATAAGAAAAATCGTTAAGAATTTTAATTAATTTTTAAGGAATATATTTTTTAAAATTTCTTATCCTCAGCTAAAATAAGCAAAAAAAATTTTTAATGAAATGGTATGTCAGCAGTTTTAGTTGTTCCTAGTATAAAGTATAATTTCTTGCTTAGTTAATTATTTTTTTAATTCTACAACCAAAGTAACAACCAAATCAAACATATTAATTTTAAAATATAATTAGATAGCGCTCAATTGAGGTATTTATGTATGTAAAAAAATGGTGCGTGGAATGCCATGCGATAAAAGTGAAACTTCTTGGCAGATTCGCTTCTCCAGGAGCAATACAAAAATATTTATCTTCATTCCATAACAAAGTCTGTTGCTGGGCTGCAAGACTCTCTTCTATAGTTATATTTTCACTGATTTCATCTTGCAGAACTTGAGACACACTCTGTTTGAAATTAAAGAAATTATCATCGGTTGTAACATCATACATTATGTGCAGTGGAGTAGCTACTAAATATTGCAACCATGTTTTGATTTTTCTTTTAGTACCAAACCCACCAGATAACTAGGTATGGGAATTTTCCTCCATTTGATGTGAACATTGATACAGTAATCATCATTAACATTCCGTGGCAGTCGATTGAGCATTGTATTGACGGATACTGGAACCATTGATTACCTGCCATAATATTCCAAACTGACCGTGTACATGTCTCAATCGCCTAATTTCATGAAAGGTATTCGTGGAGAAATGAATCTTTCTGATATCATATCCAAAGTAGGAAGATATGCTGGAATATCTGGGTATACAAAACCATTATATTTTGATAAATTTGGTATACTTTTCCTATTTAAATTTTGTCGGCAATTGTAGCACGCTTTAACGTCTTCTAAATTAATTCCCGTTAAAATATTTTGTAAAATATTTTTATGCTCAGCAACAGGCGTTTTCAACTCATCTCTAAACCATAATCTATCACAAATCGAACTCCCGTGACGGAAAGGATTATCAACGAATCGCTTTTGGAAATCTTTGTGGGCATTTTTATGGGAATCATAGTCTTTTTGTAACGTAAGATAGAAGTTATCATCGATTCACATGCATCAGTTCCAACACGTACTAGACTTGTTGAGGGTTCTGTACTTGTTGACTGCACAGAGTGGTTCACAAAGTCCGTATTAATCTGTGCTGGCATTAGATGAGTCTCAATAGCATTCCCACCATCAGTGATTAAACTCGGCATTAAGAGAATATTTTGTAATGTTTTTTTCCGTGCTCGATATTCTCTCATGTACTCTGATCGAGATTTGGCAGTAGCGCTTGCTGAATTTGCACTATTTTTCTGTTTTTTTTATCACTGTTTCGACTGAACTCTTTCTACTGGTTTTTCTTTTCTTTTTCTTTCACGAAACTCTTTTCCTCTTTGTGCATTTGGTTTAGGCATTATGAATAGAATCAATAATAATTCAACGCAAATGAAAATTAAAACAACAAATTAGCTGCCGAAAACATCACCATGTGGCCAACAATCTAAGGAAATATGTTAAAAAGGCACGCTTTTGCTCCAAGAGCTATTTTGTCTACACCGTAATGCAAACATTGCAACACATATAACCGTTGACGAATGTCCCCTGGTCTGGTGAGAAAAGGGTGGGAGGGGGAGTCGTCAAATTGGAAAGCAATCATCCAACTTTTTCACGGATATGACGCAAGTCACAGGGTGCCCCCCCCCTCCCATCGAGCAAAACGAATCGAAAACCCAACCTTGTGAAGAACGAATGTAGAAAAGTTGCAGTTTCTTCGTTTCTACTGAAACGAATCCCCCCCCCCACCAACTCCTGACCGCTGATGCTATTTTTAGCAAAGGGGAACCCCTCTCTTTTTTCACTCTTTACTCCCTTTCATAGATTCACTATTTTTTTATAGCTAACTGAAGAAGAAGCCTAGATGCCTCTAGGCTGGTTCTGAGGAAAATAATATATTCCAGACCCCGCTGTCTTTTCCTCCTGCTCGCTATTTCCTCTCCATTGCGACGATTTGGGGGAGATGGCTTGGAAATCATTACTTCCGTTAGTTTTCTCCCTGTTACGCAAAACTGGGCAAATTTTCCATTCACTCGTGAGCATAGAAGTTTAACTTCAAAAATGAAAAGCGATTCATTCACCCACTAATTGCGATATCTCCAAATCTATTAATCCTACAAATATGAAATTTGGATTGCATGTTTCTTTTATTGAATAAAGATCCGATAAGTACGGTTTTATATGGAAATTGACTCCCAATGATGTTAAAGATGGGTTAGATAATAAAATACCCAATTTTTGGAATTGTACTAGAACCAAGTCAATTCTCCTTTCAAGTCACCCATATACTTCAAACTTCAAGCCACACAAAGACTTGAAATTTGGTAAGCATGTCTTTTTTAAGCAGATATCTGTAAGAATGTGTTTTAGGGAAATCGACTCCCAAGAGGAATTACAGTGGCGTCTTTTAAATAGTTTTAAAAATTCAATTTATTTTTAAATTAAGAGTCGTGTGCTATAAGCATTCTTTTTAATTCACAGGAAGTTTTAATGATAAACTTATAAATCTATTAGCTTAAAAATAGTATATATATCCCTACAACACCATGAAATACCCAGCAAATTGGTCGAAGCATGTGTAAGTTATAAACAAAATAACTGAATTCTGGACAAATAAAACGATTTGGAGAAAGAATTTTACTACTAATTTTTATAAAATAAAATTAAAAATAAAATGAAACATTATCAATTGAAACTGGGCTTTTTTTCTAATCTCCATAAAGATAAAAAATGTTTATTTTCTTAAAAAGATTTTCCTGAATATTCTGTAATAATAATAAGAATCTCTTTAGCACACACACACAGTTGATTTCGAAAAATAATGAAAATTATTATTACACTATTCGATGAGGCAGAAAAGAAAAAGAAAAATGAACAAAAAACATCAAAAGTCTTTTTTTTTTTTTTCATGACATTTACAATACACTTCCTTAACTTCGATCTAAACTTTTCCTTGTGTCTTTGCCATATATAGCTAAAAACTCCTGTATCTTAAGAACACACACAACGATAAGCAATAGTAAAAAAAGCAGATTTAAAGCTAAAGTAAATAAAGCAGCAACGACAATAACAAAAGGAAAGAATTGGAAAGTGTTCCTGTGAGATCCCTCTTCTAACCTCTGCAAGTTTTAACTTGAGAGCTTTTATTTCTTTATTATTTTCATCATTATTATTACTCGCGCTGTTTTTTTTCACAGAGCTGTGGTCTCTGAGGGTTTTAAAAGTATGATTTATGACTTAACTGAATCCCTTTTTTTTTGGCATTATTTTTTTGGGTGGTGTAAAGCTTAAGAATTTCGGATTTGTTGGTTCACAAACTAACCCCTTCAGCTTTTTTTATTATTATTTTTTTTCAATGATCGAATCTTAAAAATAACCCTTAAGTTTATCGTTTAAAACGACCAACAATTGAACTTTCTTTTTTTTTGAAGGTGAATTGTAAAATAAATAGAAAAATAAGGGAAAATACACACTATATGTGTGTTCCTAAATATTCCATACTGCATAAAAAGGGGACATTTTTATTCGGCTTTTTTTTAAAACATAAAAAACAAATATATATATATATATATAGAATGGGCTATTTTCCCTTAATTGTAATACATTCTATAACAGGGGTCAGTAAATTATGACACGCGTGCCACATTTGGTACGTGGTACAATTCTCTGAGCACACTACCAATTTGTCAATTTTTGAGTGGATGGAAGTTGATAAATTTTTGACAGGCCTACAGAATTATGGGCATTTGCGGAATTAAGAAAAAATCAGATAGATAATTTTATATATAAACTTACAGCTATTTTATAAGTTACTTGAATGTCATATATATATTTTAAGTCATTTATTTCTTATTTTAATAAATGTTTCAAAATACATAATGTATGCACAATTTAAATTTTTTTATTTATGTTATAGAAAAAGTTATATTTTATTTTGTTTATTTTTATGCTAAGAAATATCTTTAAATGATGCAAAATTATAGTAAGTATGACCTCCACTCTCTAACTCTGTATCGAGGGAATTGAACTGTTTCAAAAATATCCTATTGTGTGGTACCACGCTGAATTCTATTGGTAGATGGATTTGGTATACCACAGCTAAAATGATGCCGAACCGTGCTCTATAGCAAAGAAATCCACACATCATGAAGGAATTACCCAATTGTCTAGAAATTTCATATGCTAAACTATTTGGACCGAGCATAAAAATGATTAAAATTTGGTATCCAATAAATGAATAGTATTTACTCCTCCTGTTCGGAACTCAGCACTCAGGAATTGTATATAAGGAGCGATTTCCAACCTGATGGTCAAACTTTCTGTTGCATTTCGACTACAATATTATACGACGGCTGTAACAACACCTCAACGAAGGATTTGTGCACGTAACAAGCAGATGTCAGAGATTGAAAAAAGTCGTTCGATCGAATTGAAAGAAGCTGGTTGGACGAATCGCAGAATAGCTCGACATCTGGGTCGAAACGATGTGGCTATTAGGTGATACTGGAAAGAGTGGGTCAAGAACGACAGATATCAGCGTCAGAACAGCAGCGGTCGACCGAAATCCAGGTCAGAGCAGCTGTCAGAGCACCGGATACATCGTTAACAATTATCCACCGTGAGGACCTCAGACATGTGTCTAACATGACCTTCCACAGACCAGAGAGAGAGCGGATTTTACTTACCCGTTACTCCACCTACATCTCACGCCAGTAAACCGTCAAATCTGTGGCCTCAGTAACCTAGTGGTCAAAGTGGTGCTGGCGTATCATGAATTCGAGTCTTGAACCATTGAAAGTCCGCCTTGCAGAGGGGACCGTTAAAAGGTAAATATGTATATCAAGATTCAAACGTCCTACCGTTGGTGTGGTGTGGAAGGACGGGAGGATGCCATGGTCCAAAATTATGAGGTCTTTCGCCACTAATCCTTGTGCAGCTTTTTAGTCTGGCGTAAATGTAACCATTATTCCCTCTCTCCTCTCCAAGTCCGATTGCAGTGGTGTGTGTGTTTTTGTTATGGAGTGTATATAAAATGCTGTGTTGCCAGCTGTACTAGAATAACTGGCATAGCTTTCAATATCTTATTCCTTAACATGATCCTATATCTTACTTTTTAAGAAAACAGATTCTTTAATTTACATTTTGCACATGCATAGGATATATATGATTTAGCAGTGATTGGATTTTAAGAGTAAATTTTAAATATAATCCTAAAAGCAAAATGCAAGAAATAGTATATATAATTTTTTTGTTATTTACAAATACAGGGCACAGGGTGTCCCCGAATGCCGTGTACAAACTTGGAGGGGAGGTAGAGAACATCCTGAGGAACCATAATTACACAGGAAAGCATGGACAAGAGAAAGAGACACAAAGACATTAAGTCCACAATACAGAATGTGAAATGCTTTATTATAAAAACAAAAACAAAAAAATAAGTTAAAAATATGTCATTAAAATATCACAAGAGACGTTTGAAATAGCTGTCAGTGGCATGTACGACATTGACGCGACATGGATTGGTGAACATATTCGAAAATACCGGGCTTTTTGCGGATCGTAGCAGCAGCATTGCATATTCGTGCCAACAAGCCCATTTCAGAATGAATAGGGGTGTCGTCAATCGTGGCTCTGGAAGATCCATGTTAGGTCAGGTTCTGATGCACCCGAGCGAACGTTTGATGATTCGGTTGCCGCCTCGTTGGATATCTTTCCCCATCGAGCAGCAACATGACCATTTCCATTGGCTAGGCCGTAGATGAAGTGAATATCCACCAACTCGGCGTTCATGTAACGATTCATGTTCAGCACACGCCATTCTTGTCAGAAATGAGCCGACCTTGGGAGCTCACGAACAGCGCCACCTATCGCTTTCCTGTATAATTATGGCTCCTCACGATGTTCCCTTAATCCCCTCCAAGTTTATAGTGGTATTCATTGATACCCTGTATATTCTTTTAAGACATGTTGTATAAGAAAGACATTGCATGGCGTGGAAGACGATACCATGTGGGAAACTGGCAACACCGGCACCCATTCGGAAGTCAGCTGTGGCAATGGGAGGGACGATTCATTTTCGAAGCATAATACTGACAATTAGAGCGATTATAGGTTCATGTATGTATCTGAAAGTTTTTAAAACTGGTAAAATAAATTATTTATTAACTTATTATCTCTCATTTGTTTTGTTTTTTAATTTCTGAAGTATCGGATATCGGTGAACCTTTTGCACATTTGTTTTATTTTTTCGCAAAAACATTTCGAGAATTTAGAGTGCGGCTTAGATTCGAGTCAATAAGGTACTTGAATGATCTTCCATTTTTAAATTCTACGATACGAATGTTTCCTCGCTATCTGTCGCTTGAACACTCAGAAGCACATACAATGATAAGAAGAAGCATGTTTAAATCCGAAGTAAATAATAATAACAATAGGAAAAAACAATCGAAAGGTGTACCCGCGAGATCTTCTTGTAACCGTTCTGCAAGTTTTAACATGAGGTTTTATTTCATTTCTTTTTATTCTTCCCGTGGCCCTACCACAGGATTGGGGCCTCTAAGGGTTTTAAAAATATGATTTATGGCCAAACTGAACCCCGTTTGTTTCTTGTGATGTTGTTACCGGAGTTAGGTTTATAAGAATTCCGGATTTGGTTGGTCTACAAACCATTCAGTTTTTATTTCTCCGGATTCCTTTTCTCTCTATTTGTATTGAACAAATCGTAAAGAAATTCTTAAGTGTAGCGTTATCTTTTTCTTTTATCCGTCAATCAGTTGAATTTTCAGTTTCGAGAATGGGATTCTAAATTTATCTTTGCAAATAAACGAAAAAGCAGCGATCTTAAATGGTCTATTTACAAAATGGTTTTATTTTTTGGGGGATATTTTAAAAAGATCTAAACTAAAGAACTAAATCAAAACTAAATGTTCAACATAACTATACCTTAACGCAAACTAAATGTTCAACAAAACTAAAGCTTAACGCAAACTAAATGCTAAACATAACTATAGCTTAACGCAACAACGAAAGGCTTAACACACATGTTCATAGTTATAACTTAAATAGCAGCATAAAAGAAACATGAAATTATAATTTAAATATTATTAGAAAATATTTTTAATAAATCTAAGTTTTGTTTCTTTTTACTTATGATTATTTTCTGAATTCTTCTTTTTAATCGATACATTTTTATTGTTGTTGTTGTCGTGTCTTTCCCGAAGGAAAGGAATGAAAGTTGCCAGAACCTGTGAGAGAGGTTAGACTTCTTAACGATAGATGGCGACACCACTTATCTCCACCTCCACAATTTAGGCATGGAACTGGAGGGGGGATATTCTCCAGCCCCCTGCACTCGTGGTTTCTGCTGCGACCGCCCACAAGACTTTCGGACCCACTGATTTAACGTGCCCTTACTCCGTGTGTACTCGGAGGGTATTTGGTGTTATCGGGCATCGAGCCCAGGCCCTCCAGTCTGGAGTCCGATGCTCTAACATTAGGCTACCCACGGCCTACTTTTTTATTATAGGAATGTTACACAAATTCTAAATTTTAATTAGCGAGTAAAAAAAATATCCGAAAGGTTTGAGCTGTTCCGCCATTTTTTATTAAATAGAGTCCCTATACTTTATTTTTGAGCTTAAAGAGAGTGAGGGAATAAAATATTTATAAAAATATTTTGTTGTTTGAAAAGTAAACAACAGGGGAGAAAAACCTTCATGAATTCGTGTTTTTAGCAGATTGGACAGAGCTATATTTCATATCGCTTCAAAAGATCCTTTAATAAGTTGTGAAATGAAGCAATATTTCTCACCCCCAATAAAACAGCAAGGGAAATTCCGTTCTCTCAACAGCATGGAAATGGATATCTTTGGAACGTGCTTTTAGTCTGACGATTCACTGGAGCCCCATTTTTGTACTTTTCCCCTCCCTCTGATATAAACTATTTTCTTTATTTCATTTCACTTTTTCTTTGGAAGATAGAGTGATATGTTGCTGGGAGCGACGTATTCGTAGGCTAGCGTAAGACTTTTGTGACAAACAGAATGAAACTGGAAAAGTGGTATTGAATAAATATGAAGGATTTTTTTGGTAGTAAAGTCATAAATTTTTCAAAAAACGCAGACTTCATGAAGTAAATGTAACACTAATAGTGAAAAAATAAAAATAAATGTTACATAAAATTAACATTGCAATAAATTTAAAATATTATTGCAAAATACGAATCCTTTGAGCAATAACTGGGCTTTATAAAGTTTATTGCAACAAAGACTAGTTTATCAAACTGTCTCTAGAAATCACGTGCATACGGAAATCATTTACTACAACCAATTTAAGTAATTTTGAGGTTTATTTATATTTTCATTGTATTACTTTACATTAAGTTTCCTTTGTAATTAAAATTATTAGAACGGATATTAGAAGAAGATAAGAAGGATTATTAGAACGGATTTCCTTCGTTATTAAAATTATTAGAATAATTTCCTTCTAATAATAATTTTCCTTTGTTATTAAAATTAAGAGAAATCCTTCTCCCTTTAGAGGATTTTTTTTCGTCCTATTCTACTTACCGAGGTTAAATAAAAGTATCAAAACTAAAGTAAAATACATCTTTAAAGTTTTCTGTTCAACATTTCTTTTTGTGGCTGCCGTAACCTAGTAGTCAAGGTCAAATACTCGTGCCTGACATCTCATGAGTCAGAGCCTAGTATCACTGAAAACCAGTCATGTATAGGGGGCAGCTGCATTTTAAATCTGTCTGGGATCAGATATCCACATATTGATGTAGTCTGGAATTTTAGGAGAAAGGGGTGCCAACTCAGGTATCGTCCTCGGCACTTGACAAGGTTCAAAATTAAGAAATTCATCACCAATAGCCCTCGAGCAGCTTCTTAGAGATGTTAAGGCTGTTGAGGTCGCTGTTAAGGCCAGAGCACTCCTATGAAGAGCTGCGTTAGAACGACATTTGGAGGCTCATCACTTGGATCCTTGAGGGATCACTGCAGGTGTGAGAGTGAATCTGGAAGTCCATTGAAGAGAGAGTCTGTTGGAGCATGTTAGGACATCGTAGAGTGTTTTAAAGAGTGTAGAAGCATCTGGGTTTCCCCTTTTCATGTATCTTTTAAGATCGAATACTTCAAGCCCTTCCAAATCTCACGTGACGCAAAGTCAATTCGGTTTGTACGCAGCCGGACTTACTATTTGCCCATTGGTCCTTGTCACCACTTGTGCGGTGGACTTTGATGCCGGAGACTGGCGTGGGAACTGTGTTGTTCCCTTCTGTGTTGGCTGGATAAAGGTAGATCAAAGGCTGACTTGCCTTAAAGCTTTCACGTCGGATTGTCTAGTCTTGTATACTTTCCCTTCGACCCTACGTGACCATTGAGACGTCATTAGTTCATTAACAAGAAATTGGTCTTATGGTGGAAACCACGGCAGTGTGTTGTTAATATAAGTCTCACTCACTCAAAAAGTTTCGTTTAATACCTCGATAGTCAAGTGGTCATAATTACGATCTCATGACTCGCATTGTTCTGGTCAAAACGAAGGTTCGAATTATAAAACTACTAAACTTCCACCACGTAGAGGATCTGATGCACTTTAAATCTATTGAGGTTCAGTTCTCACACAGCAGTAGTTAGAAGTTTGGAGACTGGAGGGCCACAACTCGGTCATCCTACTATCTCTCTTTGACACGTGACTGTGGCTTAAACTTACCAGATCCCTCGCCACTAACTCACGAGTTGCTTCAAAATGAGATGTTATTAAAAAATCAATCGCTTAAGATTTTTCTCCAAAAAGCTGACGAAAACATATAAAAAATTCATAATAATTTAACAGTTTTTAAATTCGTGATAATTTATGAGACTTTTTCATAGAGATAACACTAGATAGATATTTGTGTATTTTGTTTTTCAGAAGTCAATTCGGATACAGTAGAGTCGCATCTTGTAACTGGTATCTTTCCAATCTATAATTAATTGTATTTTGTATACATCAAGAATAGAGAGAGGGAGTGTTGTTTACTTTTGTCTTAACATTTGTCTCATGTTGAGATTTTGTAGCCGCAGTAAGGTTGTACTCACGAAAATCTCAGGTTCAAACCCCAGTGCCACTGAAAAGTCACCGTATACAGGGTCTAATTCATGGTGAATCTATCGTGTATCAAAGTATTATCGTTGGCGTTCTAAAAGGGGTTGCCAACTGAAGTATGACGTCCACATCACTTCCCTGTGATTCAAAATTATCAGGTCTCTCAGAATCTCTGGTGTTGCCTTAGAATTTGAACATTGATAAACACTCGTTCATATGTTGAGGTTTCATTAAAAAATAACTATTAAACTTTATGACTGAATTTGTAGATAGAAATCTGTCAAACCAAACTAAGCTTTTTAAATTTTGCCAAACTCTGTGCATTATATGCAGGAACTTTTTAAAGTATTGAGCAAGAAATTCCTGTAAACTGGTCGTTTTCATAAAAAAAAAAAAAACTAAAACATCGAAGTATCGAAGCTCTATCCAATTGCAGCAACTTAGTAAAAGTGCAACATTGCTGTCTGAAACGTTGCAAGTTCTTGAGTTGAATTCCCTAGAGAACGTCTTGCTGAATAATGAGTGTTGACACATGGTTAAATATAAATACAGCTTGAAAAATCCCCACAGAGACCTTGGGGTGAAAGTTGTTACCAAATCAGAAATCTTCTTTTCCATCGTTCGGTGGTACATATTTTAGCATTAAAAATAAAGATTTATTTTGAAAAATTAAAGGAAGTTTTAATAAAATTATATTCAATTTTATATTTTTTACTGTTGTGTAAGTTTCAGTGTTCTAATTTATAAAAAAATTAAGTCTGCTCAGTAAAATAGAGAGGGCTCACATATTAACAAGACGTTTATAGAAGATTTTTTTGTGAAACATAACTTGCTGTAAAATTATAGACAGGTGTCATTTTTTTTAAATCTACACATTATTTCTAACAAATGTGATTTTTTTTTACAAAAAACGTCGAGCATTTACGAAGTGTACGTAACCACGTGAATTCCACGTAAATTCCTCTTTTTTCCATTTGATGAAAATATTTCTCTTCTAAATATTTCTTTAGTTTTTTTTTTAGATTTCCAAGCAAATGGTAATTCGAAAATGCAATGTTTGGGCCTTAAAGGTAATGTTCAAATTCGGTCCACGGAATTTTTCTTTTTTATTTATCTGTTACACCAGCTGTATAGATGCTGGTTTGACTTTCTTTAGATGCATCCTTAACTGCATCTAGTTCACAAAGAATAGTATACAATATGCTGCAAGTCCCCCAAAACACTCACTAGACATCTCTCGAATAACTGAAATTTGTTTTCAGTGGAATAGTTTCTTTTTTTTTTGCGTGCCAAATAATATTGTTTCTGTAAAGTTATTATGTACTTAGTTTTCTCCATGTTAAAATTCACGTCTAAAAAACGCATGTCCTTCAGTTTTCCAATTATTCATCAGATACTATAAAAAGGGCCTCATTGATATTTGATCTCCTTTTGTATATTCCATGCTTACTTATTTTTGCAAATTTATATTTATCCTCCGATTTACATTCTAATTTCAAGGCATTTACAATTCCACGGATTTCCAAAATAGAAACTGATTCCAAATAATGAATTGCTCCCTTCCGTAACTTCAGCTCCTTTTGTTAATGATTCATTACTTGTTATTCATCAGTGATCAAGAAAAAGATCACAAATTTCTCAATATTTTAGTTAAGATAAGCTTGTTCTCGGTGTCGGATTATGAACTAAAATTTTAACTTATCGCATGGATTTTTAAACACCTTGCGCCATTTTCAAATGTGATAAGTAAAGTAAATATAAAAGTATGCACAGTAAATATTAAACCTATGGCAAATTTCAATAGTTCTAATACATTCTTTTGTTCAAGAGTATAAACAATTGTTCGCCGCGTAACTGAGATAGGTACTTATTGTTAGTGGTTATTTAACTTTCTAGTGATTCAATAAAATAATATATGAAGAATACAAAGCTGTCAAACGAGTATTCGAATTTTAAATAACTTATCATTTATATTGTTGAAAGTAATATAAAATCAGCAGCCGCTATTAAAAAGGCTCGTTTATGTTTGATCCCCCTTCGTTTGTTCTATAGTGTGTACCAGTACAGCGGTTTCACAAACTTTCAGGACAGATAGCGTACAGCTAGATGATGGGAAACCACATAGTAATGCATGGTTGGACATGCTTTCGAGACGCAGTAGTGACGACACAAAATACAAGAAATACAGGACAAGAATAAGAGGAGTGAGTGAGTGAGTGAATATTAACGTCGCACTTTTCAGCTACACGAGGGCTTTTGGCGATAGACCTCGTAATTTCGAACCATGGTCAAGTGATGAGGACAACACCTAAGCCGGCACCCCTTCTCCTAACTACCACACCAACAGGAAGACGTTTGAATCTCGACAGATTTAACGTGCATTGCTCCCCAACACGGCGAGTTTTTAGTGATACTGGGCTCGAAATCATAACATGCCAACCACGATCCGATACCTTGACCACTAGGCTACCGTGGCCACACAAGAAAAAGAGGACAAAACTTGTTTATTATTCTTTTTGCAAGATAAATGCTGTTAAGTTTTTGGTTGGTATACGCGATATATGGCGTTACGTAAGCTGAAGCAACGTTGCATGCCCACATGCGGTATTTGCTGTTGCCCTCGCTGTGAACCTTCATTTTGCTTGTCGACAAAGTGGTAATGAATGAAACATAACACAAACGCTGAGATTGCTGATGTGCATCTAGCACACGAGACTGCAAAGTATGGCCGATTGTAATGGACAATCCTTTCAGAGGATCTACACCCAACGTAACTTAGAAGGCAAACTCCCATCCACGCCTTCTTTGTGCGCTTGCCCCTGAGATTGTCCGGCAGCGAATCCTTCAGTCGTCGTGGACACATAGGAATGTGAAGGAAGAGTAAAAACACCAAACAGCGAGTAGACTGTGCTGGATCTGGTACAGAACAATCCCAGTACTAATATGCTGGCTGTCATGTACGGATTTCTCATTTGACGATCAAGTGGATCCTGCATACTAACTGCGTGCACCCCTATCGCCTCGACATGAACCCGTACTGTCCCTAATGTTCTTTTTCTTATTTTTTTGCTGCAGCATGTCTTCTCTTTTTCGTGTCCTGTCTTTTTTTTTTTGTCGTCACTACTGTGCCAGGAAAGCATTCATTACCATGCTTTCCTGTGTCAGTCTACGTGTACTCTATCTGTCCTGACATTTTGTAACCGCTGTACTCACACATCATGTCCATCTTCTGTTTTACACTGCTAATTTTTAAGCAAAAATTGACATTTAAAGCGCTGAATGATTAATTAAAAAATTTGTTTCAATTAATTAAATTTGTAATGCTTATTGGTTCCTGCTTACTTCTAATCTCCCTTGTCTACTCTCGGGCCCGGCTAGATGTGTGGGAAGAACTGAATAATCAGTAGACATGATTCACTCTAATTATTTTATTGTCACAAAATACCAAACAAGCACAATACTAATCTAATTAAGAATGATCATCAAGCAGGGCGCAAAAGTGAAACTCGTTAGCCTGGGGATAATAATACGGACCCTCAACTGATTCCACGATTACCTATACAAGCTCAATATCAACTACGCCACGATCTAATAAGTTATTATTTAACTTTTATATAATAAGGAGCACGATACCTGTACTCTTGTCAAGTCCTACTGTTGAGGCCTTGAACGGTAATCTTTAACTGGATTCGATCACATCCGAGTGATCCTCTCTTAGAATTCTTCAATTGATACTTTTATAAACTTAGATTTGTACTTAATAAATTCACGATCCTCCACTCACCAACCAAAACTCGCGAATACAGAATTTATATAATATACTTAATTTGCATAATCAGGTTTTTTCCTTCGGTGAAAGTTGGTTGGGAAAAATATTTCCCCAGAAGAGTCCTCAAGGGGTTAGTCATAGACGCGTATAGATCCGTCACAATTTTATTTTAATGGTGGAACATTTCTTTCTATCTGAAAATACTGTTATGGAAATTTCGGAATCCAATTTGCTTTTTTCTGAAATGTCATTTTAGCCATTAATTCTTTCGATAATTGAAAATGAATAGAAGTGGTGGAGATCAAAGAAAACTTTTAATCACAAAGTCGCCAAACTTGGCGTTAAATTGAAATGCTTCCAGAAAAGTTTAGAAGCACTTACGTTGATTACTTAAAAAAAGCTCCGGAAAGTATTCATTACAGAAATTTTGTAAAATGTATTTATTCAGAAGAATCAAGCTCACCCTGAGTTTTTATAGCTACCAACTGGTACTCTTGGGAATTTAACCGTAAACAGAAGTGACATACTCAGTTTTGACCAAGGATTTAGAAATGAAGTTAGTGTCCACAAAATTCGGACTGAAGTTTCTAACAAGCAGCCAGCAATTTTTCTCATGATATTCTGAGTTTCTTCATTCCATACTCCCCGGATATTGTTCCAAGTGATTTTGGGTTATTTTTAAAGCTAAAAATACCATTGAAAATAACCCAATTTGAATTTAGAGGGAAGCTTATGCAGAACGTGATAGACCACTTGAGCAGTCTGTATGAATTTCTGCAAGCCAAAAATATTAATTTTTTAATACACCTCGTATAAGTATGAATACGTTATCTATTCGAATATTAAATTCCAAAATATTTTTAACCTCTCTTCAAGGTAAAATTATTATTTACTCTAAAGAGAGAAATAGAGACAGGGAAAGCGAAATATTTTTTTTAAATCTGTCTCCCAATGCGATCAGAAAAAGAGTTCTTGTTAGAAATCAATACATATTTCAAAATCAAGTCGTTATTAAAATCCATTTTTCATTTTCTCGATTTGGATAGGGTATATAATTCAATGTAACTGATTTAACTATTTCTTAAGGTTTATAAGTTAATTCTTTTCTGAAAATAAAAAAAATGCAAATAAATGACAAATAACCAATTACAAGAATTCAGCAACTGAATCTGAATTTTTCTTTAAAAAATAGAATCACAATTCGAAAATACAATTTGTAGTTCCTGGAAAATATTAGACTTCCATTTTATATACATATTTTTTTTTACTTTCTCTGTTATCCTGTTTCATTCACATTGAGAACATTACTTGCCAAATTTGAAAAGTTACAGGATCATAACGAACGGTAATTTGATTTTCCACATCATGATATAAACGAAACCCACTCTTAACTTCGAGGAATTCTTTGCTGCAGAAAGAAAATTTAAATTTCCACTTTAATATTTTTATTGAAAACAGTTCCCGAGGTACTGTGTAAGTTTAAATAATTCTACAAATATTATACCGTCAAAAAAAGCAAAGTGTTAAAATCCATTGAAATAATTGCATCTTACACTATTAAAATTCGAAGGTAAACAAACGTATCTATGTATCTATGTATGTGCGTCTATCTTCTCACGAACAGCACCACGCAGAAAGTCGCGGAAGGTACCAAAAGATCGGGAATTTTCCGGGGAAGCCGTATTGCCTATTTATATTCCGATATTGTAATTAGTTAAAAAGATATTAATTAAAAACCTTAAAACGCCGAATTATTTTACTCCTGCCGGTTGCTTACTTGGCGGAACTTCCCTTCCGTTTCGGCCGAGTGGTAATCTTACGTTTTCCACCATATTAAAATTGTCATCCGATTTTCGGTGTCGAAATTAGACAAAAAATAATTACAGAATCGGAAAGATCATTTATTTCGCCACAACACGGTGTAATTTTTTTTGTAAAATAACGATATTTTCTATTTTTTTCGAATTTTTTAAAATAGTGTTAAAACTGATGCGTTTTTATGAAAATTATTTCTAAATCGTTGGGTATGAATTACTTTTCGTGTTATTAAATCGATATTCTACACTAATTAACTTCAAGCCTTTCTCTTTTAGATCCATTCACTTAAAAAATAAAATTCACAAAACTTTTTTTTTTATAGAATTTTTAAAAAGTAGTCTTAATTTTTACTTCACATTGAATAACTTCGTCATTTATGAAAGTAATCTCACAAAACCTTTTTTCCGTGTGTACAGTAATATTATCCGTAACATATACGAAGATTGAAAAAATTGCTTCAAAATTACGGGTTTTAAAGGGAAATCAGTAAATTTGGCAAGTAAAAAAAAAAAAAAAATGCGAGTGAAAAAATTACTTTTTTGTCCTCCCATTCATTATTACTGCCTATTTTCATTTCTCGCTACGTGTCTCAATAGCACAGTCGGTAGCGCTTCGCTTCTCTCATTTACACCGTAAAACAGATTGTGTCTTTGCGAGTTCGAATCGTGGATGATCTCTTTTTTTTCATTTCTGCTAATTTTTCCCACGTAAATTAATTTTACTGATAAATACTTATTTTAACATGATCCTCTGTTATTTTAATGTACTTTTCATTTTTTTTTTTTTTTTTTTTTTTTTTTTTTTTTTTGCCTTCAGAAAGTTTTTTTTTCTGATTTTTAATCAAATAGTATTTTTTTCTTTTTGAATGTTTTTTTCAGTGAATGTTAGCATATAACTACGTTTTCCCCCAAAAGTGGATTTTTAACACTTATATATGTTTAATCAAACATCCAAACGTTTCAAGAGCTATCTGTAGAATTTTTTTTATTAGTATTTATTGATAATGGATTTAAATTAATATATTTTTTTAAATTAAACTGCATTCTCAATGCATTTCTGAGATTCATTTAAAATATTTATCAGTATCGAAATTTTTGTTCTCTTTCATAAAACTTATAGTTTACTTTAAAATAATGCGTAATTGCATGAAACTTTTTTCCCCGTGTCGAAAATTTCAAAAAATTCTCACAATTTTACTTCAAAAATTAAAATAGTACTGAAATTTTGTAATTTGAAAAATTTATACTTTCTGTTCTTTTTTCAGCATACAACTATTTTTAAAAATGCTACAGTTTCGTTTCCGGGAATAAACTATCTTTCTTTAAAGAATTTTATAGAAAAAAAACAACTTTTTTTTTTACAAAACAATGCTGTTTTGCATATTTTATGATTTTTTCTCATATGAATCAATATCGTTGCGCTTATATAAAAATGATTTTTAAAACTTTCTGAATCAGTGATTTAAAAAATAAAAAGCCGAAAACTTATTTGAACGAATTGTAATAAAACACTCAAAATACTTAAATCAATCATTTAATAATTTCTTCATTGAAAAAAAAAATTGCATGAAATTTTTGCCGTGTGTCAATTTCGCTTAAAAATTACGAATTTTAAAGATTTTTTTTATGATTTTCGTAAAATAAATTTTTCCGAGAAATAATATAAGCATTATTTTTGTAACCTTTTTTCTTCAAAAATTATTGTTGTTTCCAATCAATATGTGAAAACTTGGAATTTTCAATTAAAAATTGAGCCCTCAAAAATAATGAAAACTTTGAAGACATTCTAAAGGCTTTGCGCATGCGCGAGAACCATTATTATTCCCCCCCCCCTCTCTGTTTAACGCTCAGCGGCCAAGGTCAAACTTGCTGTTGCAATATTTTTTCCGTTATTGAAATGTGAGTGAGGGATTTTTAAAAAGTCGCACTGTTCACCTACTCCAGAGTTTTTTGGCGACGGACTTTGAAATTTTCAATTTAAAACTTTTAGAATCAGTGATTTTAAAAAAAAGCCAAAAACTTTTTTGAACAAATTTTAATAAAACATTTAAAATACTTAAACTAATCATTTAATAATTTCTTCTTTTATAAAGGTAATTGTATGAAACTTTTTTCCCCCGAGTCGAATATTTCAAAAAAATCCTCACAATTTTACTCCAAGAATTAAAATAGTAGTGAAATTTTGTAATTTTAAAAATTTATACTTTCTGTCTTTTTTTCAGCATACAACTATTTTTAAAAAAACTACATTTTCGTTTCCGGGAAATAAAAAATTGCAACGAAAGAATTGGAAAGTGAGTGGGTGATTTTAAAATTCACCCTGTTTGCCCATTCGAAAATTTTTGGTGACGGACCTCGAAATTTTCAACCATTCTCAAGTGACGAGGACGACACCTGAGCTTTCACCCATCTTTAAGAATTACCACACCACACCAACGCAAGAACAAATTTCGAAAAAGGGAGTTTTTATGACATAGTTAAAGAAATCACTCCCATCGCGCGCATACACACACACAAGTGCTATCGGCCTGAGGGAAACACGAAATTTCCATGGGGATGATATTATTCACTCAGGAAAAGGAAAGAATTGGAAAGTGAAGTGGGTGATTTTTAAATTCGAACTGTTTGCCTATTCAAGGGTTTTTGGTGACGGACCTCGAAATTTTCAACCATGCTCAAGTGACGAGGACGACACCTGAGCATTAACCCATCTTTTAGAATTACTACATCACACCAACGCAAGAACAAATTTCGACAAAGGGAGTTTTTATGACATAGTTAAAGAAATCACTCACATCGCGCGCATACACACACACAAGTGCTATCGGCCTGAGGGAAACACGAAATTTCCATGAGGGTGAAGTTATTCAGTCGGTAAAAGCCCGTGCAACGCAGGGCTAAGCGGAGAGGAAAGAAACAAAGAAATCAAAGTAATTTCGGAAAATAATATTGGAAGTGCTGAATTTGTGAAGTTGAGTGAATATTAACGTTCCACTGTTCAGCAACACGAGGCCTTTTGGGGACGGTCCGCGTAATTTTGAACCATGGTCAAGTGACGCGGACGACACCTGAGCTGGCACCCCCTCTCCTAACTACCACACCACACCAACGGGAGGACGTTTGAGCTCTCGACATATTTTACGTGCATCCGGCCCCTACACGGCGGGTCTTCAGTGGTACTAGGATCGAGAATTTGCGAAGAGAAGGGAAAATGTTAAGCAACAAAGCCATGACACGCACTCACGGGACATGCATTCACATCGTACGCGTGAAACCCCACAAAAGTGTTGGCGTTAGAATAAAAGGAGGAAATTAACATGGGGATTAAGTTATACCCTCGGTATAAGCCCGTGCAACGCCGGGCCATGAAAGCTAGTTATATCATAAAATGTGAATTGATCTTTAAAATATGAGACTGCATTTAATTTATATAAAAGCTTATAACATTTTCCCAGCCACCCATCCGATATAATGGTTAGTGACGCTGACTGCCTTGCCGTAGGGCCTGGGTTCAAATCCCGGTGAAGGCATGGATGTTTGAAAATGTGTAGCGCCTTTGCGGCATGGGGTTACTCTAAACAGCCATGGTGCCTCAAATTCTTTTGAGAGGTTGATGGAAGGAGAAAAGGCGTGCGAAGCCCCTTACCACACTCCCAAGGTGTTCTCAATTAAAAATGTGGGGAAATCGAGACATCGTACTGTCACCTGTATGATGCTCAAAGCTACGTGCAACAACAGGCATATAAATTAGTCTTTTGCCATGATGAATTTCGCGGGTCTCTATCTGGCGTTACTCATCGTCACTCACGTTGGTATTGTAGGGAAGTTAAGGCAGTGTTGTGTAGGCTCATTGAGTGAGTAAGTGAATGAATATTAACGTCACACTTTTCAGCTACTCGAGGGCTTTTGGTGACGGACCTCATCGTTCTTCACGGACGGAAATCGTAACCTTCCTAAGCAACAGGACATCTGCTTAAACGCTCTGGAGGATTTTTTTAACTTTTATATGCATTTCACTCATTAAATATTGTTCTTACTATCCATGAATTTTTCTCATTTCTGTCCCTACGCATCTCATGGAGATACGCACCTCGAATCACCTTCATTTGAGAGAGAGAGAGAACCCCCCTTATTATATGTGTGTATGAGAGAGGACTACTTGTGTGTGTGTGTGTGTGTGTGTGTGTGTGTGTGTGTGTGTGGTGTGTGTGTGTGTGTGTGTGTGTGTGTGTGTGTGTGTGTGTGTGTGTGTGTGTGTGTGTGTGTGTGTGTGTGTGTGTGTGTGTGTGTGTGTGTGTGTGTGTGTGTGTGTGTGCAGCACACTGGACAAAAATAAATATGGAATGATGTGGAAAAAAGGTTCTTTTGAATTTTCAAACAAATTATGTAAATAACCTTTACCTCAGTTACAATGAAACATTTTGAAGCTCATTATATGAACTTTTAAACTTTTTATACAATGTAAAATTATTATTGCATCACATATTTTTGATTGAATTGTGGTTCGTAAATGTGATGTAACAAAATGGTTCAAAGGGGCTATTGTTTTGGACCTAGAATATCAGTATAGTTTAAAAGGAACGTAATTTATCGGAGCACCCTACTCCACAATTTGTGCATAAGTTTTTTTTAAAAAATTCTGTAATTTTGTAATGTATAAAAGAATTAAAAACAATAGAATGAACTTTTTTAATGATAATGGTCCTTTTTAATATCGTTTTTAACTTCTGAATACTTTCTGATTAATGGAAACATTTATTTCATACACACATCTTATATATATATAATCCATAATCTTACTTCCTTTTCCTTTCAAATTTATTAATGATCGTACAGTTTGGAAATCTCTCATTCTTTTTCCTCATAGTGAACTTGTTAATTTAGCTATGTTGCTCTTGGAAATATATAAAAAGAAATTACACGTATTTGTTATCGGTTTTATCAGTTAAAAGCCTTCTTACAACTTTATATTATATATTTATTACTTTATATTTTTATTCTTTTTTCTGTAATATAATTATAGATTTCCCATTAAATATTTCAACCATTTTCATTTTTTTTTATTTAAAACAATTTTTATGAATTTAATTTAAGGAATAGTACACAGTATTTATCGGATTTACGAACCATAGATTGACGATTTCTCTTCCGATTTGTAAACCATCACCAACATAGGCGATATTATCAATCTTCAGTTACTTCTTACCTAAAATCCATCTACTGTTGGCATTATGACGCAGAGATAAGTTCGCTAATCCCCAGCAAATAAATCGTAATCCTAGATCTGAGCTAATCCATCAAATGAACACCGGCAACGGGCTGATAACCAACAACATCTACACCAGCCCTTTTTGACCACTTCTGTCTGTATGCTGTGAGTGAAGAAGATATTAACGTCGTATATTATTCAGTTATTGAGGGCTTTTAGCGACGGATCTCGTAATTTGAAACCTTCATCAAGGGACGATAACGACACCTGAGCTTATACTCCTCTCCTAATTTCCACACCACACCACTGGGAGGTTGTTTGAGACTCGACAACGTGCTTTGGCTCCTTCTGCATGGTGAGTCCTTAGCGATTCTTGGTTCGAACTCATGGCATTCTGACCACTAGGCTACCACGCACCCCGGTTTGCTATAATTGTTCGGTCAAAAAAGTTGTATTTCTATCATCTTCGTTCACTGTTAGTTTCCAGGGTTTTTTGTTATTGTAGTTAAATTGTAGAAAAATCTAGCAAACGGTATAACAGAAAGAAAATGGCAGTGGAAGTCGCTATATATTTGAAAATATCGCCAAATGAATTCGATAAGCTATGAATGAAATTATTTGGCGAGTTTTCTACGGATTATTTTTCATGGTTTCCAAATCGATAAACTAATCTGATTTTATAAAGGATTTAACGTGCATCAGTCCCCCTGTACGGGGAGTCTTCAGTGGCACAAGGACTTGAACACGACACGAGTTCGTAAGCGTGTCAACTTCTATATCGCTGTCTAATTGTATTATTCCATCATTATATGTGCTATATATATAAATGTAATAATTGACCTTTAAACTTTCTATATAGGGATTTTATTTAATTTAGAATGATTTTGAACCCTAAGACACATTGCTTGATAAATAAATTTTTTAGTTTATCCGCTTAACAAAAAATATCTTTTTAAACACATCTTTATCTCCTCAAAAACTGTTACATCGGCACATTTCACAAGAAGATATCTTCCATTTATTCTAATGTTCCATTTATTAAATCATGGTATTCATTAACAAAAATCATATAATTCTCTTAAAATTTCCATTGGAGGAAGCTGTAAAAGCTGAGATATCCGAAACGTAAAAAGAATGCTTTGGTAAACTTATTTTGTCAGCGTGTATTTGAATTTCCGCTATTCTCTATCTGTTAAAATTATATAAATTTCCATTTAAAATTTAAAAATGTCTTAGTAATCTGTTCAACGAGTGCATCCATTAAGATCTCCTAGTAGAATGTCTAATTACAATGAAAGCCGACACACACACGATAGAAAAATATATCTACAGAGAGTTCTGAATGTAATTTTAATGAAATATCAAATGTTATCCAATGATAACAAGATGAACATCCTAGTGTTTTCTGAGATTTTACGGGTAAAACTTCCTAAATACCTAAAATTTGTTTGTTAAAATGTACATTTAACTGCAATGCTTGTTAGGTTTGCGATTAATTCATTAAAACATTTTCTTTCGACGAGAACTGTTAACTTATCTACAGTACACCACTTCTTCCTTAAAACAAAGTTTTCTCTTTAAAATGCATTTTTATGCTTCTTAACTCTTCTACCTTACAGTTTCCGCCTTAAAGATATCTGTTATACCCCTTTACGCGAATCTACAACCACGGATAGGAAGAAAGCTAACGAAACTTCCATTTCCAAACCTAGAATCTAACTACTGAAGAACCACGCGGGAGTCATTTTAAAAATGGTGAGAGATTTCAAACGACGAATTACTGTTGCCACCTCATTGCGTCTAAATTAAACTGGCGTGCTCCTTCAAAAAATGTTTTTTTTTTCCTTAACGATGCATCGGACCATTTGTGGAGTCAAGTTCCCCCAAATGCTCTCCATATAGTTAAAGACTGTTTAGCGTGTTTTAACAAGCCTCAAATCCGGAGAGTTTGTCTGGAAAGTTTCGAGGGAAATAATACAGGTGGTGTCAGCAGGGAGCGAGGGATTAAAAATACTTGCAATCGTCGCTTATTCCTCGAATAATCTTTGTTGCAAAATGGTGCAACATTGGACTTGCTACTAATTTATCCCTTGCATGGAATTATATTTAAAGTGTGTGTGTGCTATTGATTCAATTTAAATTTTTTTTTTTTTTTTGAGATTTAATTAGGTTTTTCCAAAAAAAAATGATCTTTGTAAGACAGTAAAAGTAGTTTTGTAGATCTTAGATGTTCTCTTCTATGTGGATGTGTCCAGCGAGTTGTTATATTTTCATGAATTCTCATTGCGTGGTAAGGTTAATGCTCAAAGTCCTCACTTCAGCCCGTGTGTATGTTTGCGAAGTGGAATTCCAACTTAGAACTCACATTCGTCACATGATCTGTGTAAAAAATTACGAAGAGTCCATTACCAAGTTATTTTTATTAGTTCTAAGTAGGGATAGCAATATACCGGTGTACCGAATACCGTTATCTTAAACCATTTGTGCAATTTTGTAATACCGGTATTCACAAGTTTAAATATCATTTTCTCGGTATTTACTAGAAATTTTTTAAACAGTCACCGAAAAAGAAAATGCCTTACGGTATTTACATAATTATGATTTTGAAAATGAAAAGGAACAAGAAGAAAAGAGACTAACCAATTCCAATTTGATCAAGTTTATAGGAAATTTTCTTAAAATTTTTTGCCCACAAACCTATTTACACTCAGAATAATTCGGTACAGCTATATATATATCAAAGGTGATGATGGCACTAAAATGATAGGGAAAAGAAATTGTCTCTTGAACAAAAATTAGAATTAACGATTATTAAAAAAATGTCAGTACAATATAAAATACAGTACTGAAATCAGCTACATCCAAAACATCTGACATAAAATCGATTTATTTGGAAAAAATGGGAGATTTAGAGGTAAATACTGGGGAAAAGTATGTCGCGCATTGTTAATAGTACCAATCAACTAGCGTAGATGTCGAAAGAGCGTCTTCGACAGCTGGTAATATTTACACAAAATTAAGTTCCATGCTTAATGACAGTACAATTCATGCATTATAATTTTTAATATCACATTTCAAAACTTTGCAATAGTAACACAGACTGAATAGTGATATTTACACTTTTTTGTGACATATATAAATAAATACAATATTCCTTTACTTTTCGTGATTCTTTTATACCGTTATAATTTATAAGTTACAATTATTTTTTTGATATTTAAATTATCTAATACAGCTGGCAAATAAAACAAAGAAACATCTGTGTTTCCTTTCTTTTTCTAAAATTTCTACTTTCGGTATTAAAACCGGTATCCCATTATTAAGATGTAAGAAATACCGATTACCGGCATCGAACTTTTGGTCCAATATTGTGATCCCTAGTTCTAAGCTCTTTTTCTGAATCAAATTCCTTTTCTATGAAATGGAAATTAGTCGCTTCTCTGTGCGAAGTTAATAAGTAATCAATCAATCTATTGAAATTTTCAAGTTTCGAAACTCTTTCGCAGCTTAAAAAGGAAAATGAAATGCGTTATAATATCTGAGTAGTATTATTATTTGTAATTTCTTATAAGTAAAAAGCATGCTATATATTAAAAAAAAATTTTACAATAGTTATCGAATTTTTCTTCTTACGATACCCAAAAACTCACGAAAAATCGAAGAACTCTATCGTTTTTTTTTATTGTTATTTTTCGAACATTATTAGCTCGCAGCTTCGCAGCTCTCCACTCGAAAAAAAATATATTTAAAAAAAAACCTCTATTTAAGTTAAACGCAATATAATTATACGTAATTAAGAGAAACACAATACACAAATTGCTACTTCTACTAGATTTGTAGCTAAATCTCGACTCGGTTGTTCATAATCAATGTGAATGATTATAAAAGAGAATCAATAGAAGAAACGACTTTAGTAGCAACTACTACTAACTAGTAACTAATACAAATAATAATCAATGAAATTTTCCGAAAGAACTTTGAAATGTGTACCAACTGTTTTTCTGAGTCGCCTGTGCTCACGTCCTTGAATGTCTTGGGCTCACCCAGCAGGATTAAACTGACGATCCCTTGCTGGTGTTGGATTTTTGAGAGTATACGACGTCATGGACCTAGTCTAACACTTCTGACCAATGGGGGCGTGCAACAACAACATAATTTGAAGTATAATCTCTATCTTTCGAGTCAATCTCTAAAATGCAAAATAGCATTTCCACAAGCGAGCTAATCACAATAAAAATAAACGTTGAGAAAATTTAAGGTCAACGCTATTATGTGTATTATTTAATCTCTGAACGAATCCCGTGAATGAATATTGCGAACAACGACTGTAGAGAGAGAAAGAGGAACCGCGTTATATCGACTATGTACTATGTATTTCTTCTATATGGCCGAGGGGTCAGGGTCATTGTGCATTATGGCTAATCACTGCAAGAAATCTTTGCCACGGATACTGTTACATCGCAGTGGTATTATTAGAGGAATCTCCATAAGGGCTATTTTCATCCTTTACGGGTGTGGTGGGTTCCAAATTTTCTAATTATGAATGACCATGCACATCTATGCAGGACAGTTGAAGCCTTTGAACCTATAGAGAACGAAGAAGTGGAAATCATAGAATGGCTTGAGTATCTCTCGATCTTAAATCCCCCATCGTATTCACTGGACTTTATACATTTTTCTTATACAATGAATGCAATATTTATCATGTAAGCAATGCGTCAATACCTCCTGTGATCTATTCTAGCAATATAGAAACTTTTTTGACACCGTACCATTAAAATAAAAACATTTACATATAATAAGTGTAGAAAAATATTCAAATTATTTATTTTTTAAAAAATATATATACACATTTAAATTAAATTACAAATATACTCTTTAAATTAGAATTTAATATGAGCAGTGTATGTACACTGCTTGACAATTGCTAAGGAAGAGTTACGTTTTTCGGAATAATTAAGAATAGACAATGATTTAAGAAATGAAACTAAGTACATACAGTGGTGGTAAAAAGTCCTGAACACACTCATTTTTTGCGTAATTTTTGTGTTTGACTTCATTTTTCGTTGTGAAATTATCGCACTATCTTAAATATTGTTATTGATTTTAATGTATTTTTATGCTGATTTCAAATCTACTACTAGTTTCTTAATGACTAAAATATTTTTTGTAGTAAAGCTGCCTGAACACAATAATGCGAAATATGTGCAGAATAAAACAATTTAGAATAACATAATATGCAAAGAAAAATAACACGAAAATTGACAAATACGGTATATTTAATAAGCATTTTTAAAATTACATTGTTGTCACATGTTAGAAAATCAATATTTTATGGGCCAGCCGTTTGCTTTAATTACGGCTCTACATCTTTTTGGCATGGAATGCACCCATTTCAAAAGAAGATCTTTCGTGACAATATGGTTGATGGAAAATATTAAAGCTTCAATTAATTCACGTTTGTTTGAAGATTTTTTCTTTGAAATTTCATAACCAATTTTAAACCATAAGTTCTCTATCGGATTAAGGTCGGGAGACTGTCCTGGCTAGTTCATTCTATTCACAGTATGGTCTTTCAACCATTTCTAGACTACCTTTGCACGATGACAAGGGCGTTATCGTCCTGAAAAATCCATGACTGATTCCCAAAAAGATCTCTCGCAGTTGGTAGCAATTTATTTGTGCAATACATTTGCCAAGAGCATCCTAGGCATGTTCAATAGGATGTAGGTCGAGTGAGTAAGCAGGTCATTGCATACGGAGCATATTTTCACTTTGCAGTGTGTCCAATACCTCAATGCTTCTGTGTGGCAGCGCATTATTGTCCCTAAAAAATGTCTAGACCTATAACACCACTAAAATTACGAACATGGTCCAGAAGAATCTCTCTTCAATACCGTTGCGATGTAACTCTTCCTCGCTCAAAGATGTTAAGCGATGTTCTGTCAGTGTGCATGATGCCTGCCTACACCATCACGCCTAGGCCGTACCAATCACGTTCACAAACAAACTTTTGCGCATAACGTGTTCCTCGCTAATTCCACAGTAATTGGTGGCCAGAATCACGTCATGTTGAAACGATATTCGTCGGAAAACATCACTCTAGACCGATTTGGGTGATCCCAACTAACATGTTCCTTACACCAGCGTAATCTCTCTCGACGATGGCGTGGTTGAAGTGGGATCCAATGAACAGGCTTCTGTGCATACACACCAACTTGATTTAATCGCCGTGAGATGGTTCTTGCGAAAACATTCGTACCAGTAGCGGTTGCAAGGTTTTCAGCTATTTGGCCAGGAGTGAAATTTCTGTTCCTTTTTTGCAGGTGTGGTATTCCTACCACAACCTGTGGCATGCTTTCACAAAACATTTCCACCTTCAGTGACCTTCTTTAATCGCGATATGACACTCTTTGATACACCCATTGCAGCAGCTACAGTGGGGACACTTTGACCTGCTTCCTTTCGTCCACAATCGTAGTCCCTCAAATGATGTCTTGCTGACATTTTGCTCTTAAGTATTGCAAAAACCAAACAGAATTTCCGAGAAAAAACTTTTATAACACTCAGCACTATTTTTGTCAAACATCAAACAGCATGAATTTTTGTATGAATCATGAACTTGTATGAACTGTCTTTTATACAGGTAATGGGCCCTGGTCAACCAAGCCCTCTGAACTTGAATTAACTTTTATTGGTCAGCTGTCTGAGATGCAATTTTGAATATATCACTTGTTCCTTGGCAATTGTCAAGCAGTGTACTTTTTTTTGAACGCGCACATGTATCATCTTTCTCAAAAGCTAAGTTCCCACGCATTTGTACGCATGCACTTTAAAGTCTGTGTATTCATGATGTGAGCTCCCGAAGCAGAATGACCAATGAAAGAAACTCATTCTCCCTAAAGATCATGAATCCGCTCAATTAATACCCCCAAGTATCACTTAGCATATCTCGTAGGATAAGCATACCGAGCTTTGGAAACCATTTATGTAGTCCCATCAAATACATATAATTGCTTTTCCTGGAGTCTTAATGGGGGGAAACTGAAAAACGCAGCGTGTTCAGTTTCTACTTTTATTTGTATTAATTTCGTAAAATAAACGTTGATTATTTAGGGTGGGGAGATTCATTATAAAATAAGAAATTACAGCAGGTTCTCACGCGTTTTCAATTAACCTCTAGAGAAATCAATTTTATTGTTTGTCTCTTGAGTCACTTCTTGTGAAGGAGTTGTGATATGCGGAAGAAGATTGTTATTTAAAGAGAACCAAAATAAAAAAATAGAGAATGATTAGATTATAATTGCTAGAAGGATGTGTTTGTAAGGTGTTAGTGAAACCAAGAAAGTAGGATACTTGCTTAACCATTGATAGAGCCGTATAAATGAACCTGGTGTCTCTGAAGATTGAATCTTCATGTGGTTACGCCGCAAAGTAGTCTTTTGAAAGTTGTGTGAATCTTTTTTTTTTTTGTGAATCTTTTTGTTTGTGTAAATCTTTTTAGAGAGTTATTAGATTAAATAAAAGTTTAGTTTTTCAATATGAATTGATCCTTTATTCACAAAATCTAGTATGCACTCTCATTTTTTTCAAAAGCGTATAAAGTGAGGCAAAAAAAAAATAAGTGCGAAGCTCAAAAAACCTTACCATAACTTTTGAATGTTTTTTCTGTGTGTTATTGTTGTTGCTAATGCCACCTGTCTGACGTTGTCGGATCGAGGCCCACGAAATTCATCATGGCAACGGGCTATATTGTACATCTGTCGTTAGCCGTAGCTTTGAGCACCATGCAGATGGCAGTACGATTTAGTTCGATTCCCCCCCAATTTTGAGGGAGAACACCCTGGGAGTTGTCAGGGGCCTTCCACCTCTCTTTCCCTTCCACCAACCTCACGAGAGAACTTGCGGCTCGACGGATATTTAGAGTACCCCCACGCCGCGAAGGCACTATACATTTACAAACATCCATGCCTTATCCGGGATTTGAACCCAGGCCCTACGGCATAGCAGTCAGCGTCGCTAACCATTATTCCGGATGGGCGACATGTTTTTTTTTACTATGTTATAATAATTTTTTTAAACTACTAGAGTACTTATTCAGAAAATATTGTAACCGCAATATTTGCGTTATGTCTATGGAATATAAAAACAATTTTGAAATCTTGAAAAAATAATCTCACTTTAAACTAGCCAATAAAATGTATGTACGGCCAAATATGCCTCTGCATTGTAAGTACCATTAGTAAATACTATTACTACAGAACATCTAAGCTTTTTTTTTTCATTTTTTGTTCGCATTTTTACAGTTTTGATCTTAATCCCAAAAGTTTAGTTGTTTGATCGACATAAGAAGAGAAGATAAAAGTTAAGCCTCTCCCTCTCTCTCTCTCTCTCTTACTATTTATCCATAAAAGAGAAGAAGAAACTTGAAAAATAAATAAATGAATTGATGTGGACCAACAAACCTGAGATTTTTAAGCCTAACACCCCTAACAACATCGCGAGAATAAAATGGGATTCACTTCGGTCATAAATCATATTTCCTGGACCCTTAGAAACTAAAACCATGTAAAAGCCAAACGAACAACCCCACTCAGACAAACGAAAAATATTATTAAAAAGGTGAAAATGAAAAATCTCTGAGGTTAAAATTCACTGAACGGTTACAAAAGGATCCCCTAGGCACACTTTCCAACTCTTTTTTTTGTTGTTGTTATTATTGTTTTTGCTCACTTGTTTTGTTATTGTTTATTATGGCCTCTGCATTTGAAAGGGTACTGATTTTTCTAGCTACTGACAGTAAAGGCACGACGTATATTGGCAAGGGATAAACTTCAAAGCGGAATTTTATAGAGTTCATTGGAGTTTTCTAGAGAGAATTAAGGTGGTTTTTTTATGCTTTTTAGTTTATAACGCTCTCTTTTTCTCTTTTCTGCCTCTCTACCCTATCTGAAAAGTTAGATAAAAGTTTTTTAGTTATTTTTATAGCAAAGTTTCAATGATAAAGGAAGCAGATTTTATGGTTTTCTGAAATTTTCGCTTTGTTATGTGGTGTATTATTATTGCAAAGGAAAATTTCTTCTAAGACATAGAGGAAGTTTTGCTGTTTTTTATTCACAGCGCATTCTTTAAAACATGTGTATAAGCAATAAGTTATTTTCAAATGCATTTTAACTGAAATCATTACAGGAAATTTTATGATTGTATTTTATGTATGGTATTTGAACTTGTCCTGATAAAATTTACAGAACAAGTTTGTGCAAATAATAGGACTAAACCTGTGACGTTTCCTATTCGCACCCTCCTATTCATCCTCTTGGGGGGAAATAATTCTTTAACTGTTGTTTCAGTTTGAAACAGCCTTTCGTTTAAATAACTTGATTTAGGGCTAATTTTACAATTTAAACCCTAGGAAAGTGAGTAATAGAGTTAATTGTTAGACTGCTATTATGGGGAGATTTACTAAATGAATATCGGTATTTTTGGTGCTTTTTGTTAAGAAGCTTTAGACTGGAATATCAAACTGCCCCGGGCGAGATCTAATGAGGGCTGTTTCATAGGATAACGCTGAGTTGAATGCTTAATAATTTGTCTTAGGAATTTAAGGTAGCCATCTAATTTGACTGTTCCCTCGGTTAATAATCTTGCTTGAAAGAAAATTGATTGGAAAAAAATAAACTTCGTTATTTTTATAACAATGTCTGTTCATTCGGAGTCCCAAACTTCACCTGCGACCTTAGGATCACGACAAGTTTAATTCATTTTTAGTAAGAGACGTCATTATTGGACTTTATTTTCAAAATATTTATTCAATTTTTGAATGAATAGTATCAAAGTAGACGAGATAATGTGGTATGGTAACGGTTATACATTTACGTGGAACCTTAGAGAAATCTCTATCATCCACTCAATCATAATAAATTGAAAAAAAAATATAAATAATTTGCTGAAGTGTTACATAAGAATATAAAGCAGTCCTCAATGAATGCAGCGCAACAACGTTGGTGGAGGGGTGAGTGGGAAACCACTCATTCAGTTGCTTTAGTTAGTGACGTCACATCTCTGACAACCACGCCCGTCTTTCAACCGGCTGTCGCATCTCGACGGAACGAGGGGAGAAAAGGGAGGAATTTCTTTAATATCAAAGACTAAAGAGAATATTATTTTTAAATCCTTTACTCATTACCACTTAAATATCTACTTTCGGTTATTGAAAGGAGAGATAATGTGGTGTAATTTAATCCGACAGTAATGGCAACGGTGTAAATTAATCAAGTAAGGATTATAATAAAATAAATTATCCTCTTGCAACGCTCAGATAGTAGACTTTCAAAAGTAGGATTCAACTCATGCGCTAAGAGTCATCGTGTAGAGGGTCTGATGCACGTTAAATCTGCTGAGCTCAAAGTCCTTCTGTTGGTGTGATGTGGTAGTTGGGAGAAATGATGCCAGGACTCAGATTTACGAGATCGGTTGCCAATGGCCCTTTGTGTTCTTTTATAGTGCGACGTTAATACCCTCTCGCTCTCTCCTCTCATGTGTTCAGAATGCCTTCTTATAAGGTTACTCTAATCCAGCGGCGTAACGTACACCCCGCAACCCCCGCATCGCGGGGAGGAGCATGATTCTAGAGAGCACAGAGTCTATGTTATGCTATGGCTTTGTAATATTTTGTAAAATATGGCTTGGGGCCCAAAATCTGACCTTGCAAAGGGGCCGAGATATTCTCCGTTACGCCACTGTTCTAATCTCAGTAACACTTCTATAACACCTCTAAATTGTTCTATTTTACGTCCAGTCATTCTCTTGCTTTCTCTCTTCTGTCATCCTCCTCTCTTTCTCGTAATACTTCTTTTTTAATAGTGATGCTCATTTGTATACATCACGTATCCTTCAAAAAGCAAAGTTCTTTTATAAAACACCGTAGTAACATAATCACTGAGGTTTGTTAAGGGAAATGTGCGTGAGTACCAGATAGAACTTTTTATTGATATTTTATTTACTTTCCATCGTTCTTTAAAATAAAATATTAAAACGGAATAAAAGGTAGAATTTTTGGAAATGTGCTATTATGCCATTAAACGAAAGGGATTTTAATAATGTATGTATGTGTTCAGATTTTGAGAAATTGCATATTTGAACGAGTTTCTCGAAAAGAAGTGAACGGTAAGTTACGCTCATGACTCCAATAAAAAAATGTACAACTATTTAATATCAATTATGTAGAAGCTTATATGTACTTATAAAGCGTGCCTGAGTTTTATAAACACACGTGATTACTTCCCTTGCAAACAGCATTAAATTTTAATAAATTTTCCGTAACATTCGGTTCAACTCAAATGTAAACAAGTTAAATATGTAAATTCTTGTAGTTTTATATAAATATTTTTAATTAAAATTTAATTTTGCATCTCCTAACGACTTAAATGTCACCGGCGTATATATCCGCTTTACTCAATCAATACGTTATGTGCTCCGAACGTATATATTCGTCCCTCCGAAATACGATTCTTTTCTATGCGCGGCTATCCCTAAAACCATTCCGAAAGCTTTGGAATGTGATAAAATGACCTTGACAATGTTTCCAGAGAATTTACTTATCTCAGAGGAAAATTTTTTATATTCATACATTTCCTCCCCCCCCCCCATACACGCCATACATACACATGAGCCTAAATGAAAAAATGGTAGCAATCGGGAGCAGCAAATCGCTAAATTTTAATCGTCAGTTAAAGATTTGTAAAGATCCTTATATATTATTTATAAAGGAGGTAACGGGCGGGAGAGAAATTAACGCCAAAATCCCTTATACAATTTTAAAGCAAACCGAAAATTTAAATTACACTGCATGTCATCCATAACACTCTATAATTAATTCTAAAATAGATATGAGTGTTAAAGAATACAATGTTGTATTACTAAGCAACAAAGATAATTCCACCGTAATGAACTACAACTGCTAGCCTTTTAATCACGTTCTCTGAACAGAGATGTAACGCCATCTACATTACTTCCCTTGAAATTTTCAACCAGCTCTCTTGAGATGGAACTAGTTAAAGCAGATTGAGCAGTCTTTAACTATACCGTAATCATTTAGGAGAACTAGGTACCTCAAATGATCCAATGCATCGTTAAGAAGTAAAAACATTTTTGATGGAAAACCGGTTTAATTTAGACTCAATGGGGTGGCAACAGCAATTCGTCGTTCGAAATCACTCGCCATTTTTAAAATGACCCCGCATGGCCTTCCTTCTACAGTTATCTGCTGCGTTTGGATTCGAAAACTTCATCAACTTCGGATAAAATTGATATTGCTATAGTGGAAAGCAAAAGGTTAGAGGCAGGAAGCACGGAAGAGCTTTTCAGTCTGCTTAGAGAATAAATGGGGTATTGTCAATTGAATAATATTGCAAGTTAAAGTAAGAAAAGTTTTCTTCCATTCGTTAGATAGCAATTAGTATGAAATAAAGTTATTTTATTATGAGTATTTTTCAGTTGGATAATTAATACATATGGAATTTTAATAGTCTAATGTAATTTTAATCTTGGAAGAAAACAGCAAATTCCTATTTCGTTCTAAACCGGAGAAAAACTTAACCGATTTCTGAAAGGTTATAGGTATTGAAAGATCAGAAAATCCAATATATTTTAAGTATTTTAGCATTAATTAAAAATATATAAAACATTTTTAAACTACACAACTGCTTAAAATCAACTAAATCCAGCCTTGAATTTCTCTTTTTGACTAATGTTGAGAAAAAACATTAGAAAAAGCATTGAAGATCTGATAAATCCCTTATTGTGAAAATAGTGATCGAAAGAGAATCTGAACAATTAAAGAAATGTAATTGATAAGAATTCAGAATTAATCAATTCCCTGCTTCATATCCCAAGAGATGGATTGGACGCGGCGGTCCATTTGAGTGGCCTCCACTCTCCTCGGACTTGAATCCCTTGGACTTGTTCTTCTTGGACCCTCTGAAATCCCGTGTGTACGAAACGCCGATAACTGCAATGGAAAATATAAGTACACTGATCGTGGTCTCTTCCGCTGAACGCGTCCGTCGGTGTAGACTGTGATATGATCTATGGTGTTCTTTGGTGATTTGTTGTCCTCATGTTGCCTGCAATCACTCCTATGGTTGACTGAATTCGGCAACACCCTGTATATTGACTTATAGAAAAGTCTCGATAGAAAAGTCTAACCCAGTAATAAAGTTCCTTCCGATCAATGGTGCCTCAAAAGTCCAATGGTAAAAGGTGCAAACGCATGCACAGTATTGTTCCCATTGAGTCGGGAAATCAGGTACCATTCAAACCGCCGTGCTCACGTTCCACTTGTAGTGGCTGAACAATGGTGTAATGTAGAACAAAGGAGAGTGCGATGTTGTCCTCTGAAAGAATCTGTGACATTAGCCCCGTGTTTTTTTTAAGTGTGACGTTAGTAAACAACCCATGACATCCATTAAACTCCCCGTCAAGAACGATTTGAATCCCGCAAAATATTAATCCAGTTCACTAACGCATTGAGAGATACTTGATACCAAACACCCGACTTGTCAACGTCTTTGGGACATTGCACCCTCCCGGTATGTGAATGGAATCAATAGAGACGTCTAAAGCAAATGCCTTTTACCCGCTGTTACTATTGCTTGGAACTTTTAGAAGCATGGACATATGTGTATCTTTTCTAGAATCTAAAAATGGGTCTCTTGGTATCATTTTCAACTACTTCATCCAAAGAATGGGGAAAAGATGGAATGCGATGCTGAAGTCATCATGCTCACCCGTTTGGGTATTACCTACGCGGCCTTTATCCATTTTGGTATAGGAATAATGTCTATTTTTGTATCACCCTTTTAAAGGCTTTTTCTGTAAAAGAAATTTAAATTTATAAATTTTAGGGGAAACACATTTTTAAGAATTTGTTAGGAAGTAATTTCCAACACACACAAATGTTACATTTAGGAAGGAAAATGAGTTATTAGTTTATTGATTATTTTTATTTTTTTTATTGATTGTAGATTAGAGTGTATTTGTAGATGTGCTTGAAAAATTTCTGTTTTGATCACCAAGCTTTGAGAAAGAAATACAAAAAGGCTCCATTATTTGAGGCAAAACTTTTTCTACAATTGATTTAAAAACTTTTTTTGACAGTTGTACTTTTTGTCTGTAAAAAAAAAATTTATCATATATATCTTAAACACATACAAGTTTATTTTTTTCTGAATCTAACACTACTAAGTATTTAGAAATGAAGGATTTATTATTTTTATTTTAGGAAATAGAAGACAGAGAAGGGAAACGGCCTGTTTAGCTCCTTTTAAGAATGTCCGCCTTTAAATAATCATTCCATTTTCTTCCGAACTTGATGGATATTTCATGTCCAGGCACTTCTGACTTGTTAATTTATCCATCTTCAGGGTCGTTCCTCACTTACCTGTATGTTGGACAAATAGAGATAAAGAGCATCAAATACGTCTCTTCACTCTATTTTCGTCGGCGAGATTTGGCTTGGAATTCGTGAATTGTAAGTAATCCGTTTGTATAGAGGGAAAATGGGCCTTTCTTTATACCATTCAATTGATAGAGACATATTAGTATGATGTTTTCATATTGTATGTTTATGACTAATTTTTTTGGAAAAGACATCATGATGAAATCGTTCACTGACTTTTTTTCAGAATAATTCATTTAAAGAAAAAGATACTTTTTGGTATTAGAAACTGAAATAATATATATATATATATATGTGTGTGTGTGTGTGTGTGTGTGTGTGTGTGTGTGTTGTGTGTGTGTGTGTGTGTGTGTGTGTGTGTGTGTGTGTGTGTGTGTGTGTGTGTGTGTTGTGTGTGTGTGTGTGTGTGTGTGTGTGTGTGTGTGTGTGTGTGTGTAATCGACGTTGGCCGTTGACATGATTTCTTTAATAATACGATCGCTATTGTTGATGGTTTCTTTGGATGATATTGACGAGGCATTCGGTCGATTAATTAAACTATTTATTCCACATCTTAAGCACATAAAACATCACAAGGATGACACATAACAAAGAAAACGAATGTACAATGAGCTGCAGCAGGCTACATGTTTACGCAGACAAAATACAGAAGCGAAAGAGGGTGATCTGAGTGGGTGGATATGTGTAGTTTAAAATACTCTCGTTAGGCAGCAGGTTAACTTATTACTAAAACGTTGGTCCTGAAGGGATGGACCAGTGGTAGTTAAAAGTTATTTTAAAGGATTATATTACTGGGAATTATTACATATATATATATATATATATATATATATTGTATTTTTAATATTCTTTTTATGTTGTGGTAACATAAAAGGAGAGAGAGTGTTCTGTGTGCTGCTGCTGTTGTATGTGTGCGGTTTGTGTGTTGTTGTGTGTGTGTTGTTATGTGTGTTGTGTGTATGTTGTTGTGTTGTTGTGTGTGTGTTGTGTGTGTGTTGTTGTGTGTGTGTTGTGTGTGTGTTGTGTGTGTGTTGTGTGTGTGTTGTGTGTATGTTGTTGTGTTTGTGTTGTTATGTGTGTTGTTGTGTGTATGTTCTTGTGTGTTTGTGTTGTTGTGTGTGTGTGTTGTTGCGTGTGTGTTGTTGCGTGTGTGTTGTTATGTATCTGTTGTTGTGCGTGTGTTGTTGTGTTTGTGTTGTTGTGTGTGTGTTGTTGTGTGTGTGTTGTTGTGTGTGTTGTGTGTGTGTTGTTGTGTGTGTGTGTTGTGTATGTGTTGTTGTGTGTGTGTTGTTGTGTGTGTGTTGTTGTGTGTGTGTTGTTGTGTGTGTGTTGTGTGTGTGTTGTTGTGTTTGTGTTGTTGTGTTTGTGTTGTTGTGTGTGTTCTTGTGTTTGTGCTGTTGTGTTGTTGTTGTTGTAAGTTATTTTTTGAAGTAAAACTAAAAGTGGGAGCAAAAAGAGGAACTTTTTTTGTGTTTTAGTGAATATTCGTAGATTGACAGCTAAAAATTTCTTCTGAGTAATATTTGTTGTGGCAGAAATGTTTTCTTAAATGCTTCAAAATCAAACATTTAGAGTCATTTCTGACATTGCGAGAGTTACACTTTCTTTACTTGGTTGTTTTGCCTTAACTCTTTAAGTAGTAATTATAATTCAAAGGTTAGATATATTTATAAATTTGTAACTCACAATAACGATAATAGCTAAAATTATTATGTTATTCACTTGGAGAATATTGTGTTTGACTACTGACGTACTTGATACTTATCCGATAATTAAAAATTAAAATTATATAGGGGTGCGTGCAATGTGCATAGGATCCAAAACATGCTTAACCCTGCTAAACATGCTAAATAAAAAAAGTTTCCCTCCATGTTGAATTTTTTATCGTTAATTGATTTATGACTTATAGAATAGTAAATTTTTTAATTTGTTTGTTGCATTATTTCCTTAATCTCTTTTAGACGTAAGCTCCATCATAGCTGATGTGTAAATGAATTTATTACAGTTATTACAAATTTCAAAATATTATTTTTGTAAGACGTGGACATAGCAAAAAAATACAGCTATTTTGTATACAGCAAAAAAAGCCCAATGGATAAAAGTTAGGATAAAAAGCCCTAGGGAATAAGGTATATCAAAAGTAAAGAGCCACCCATCCGTTATAGTGGTTAGTGACACTGACTACGGTGCCGTAGGGCCTGGGTTTGAATCTCGGAGACGGCATGGATGTTTGTAAATGTATAGTGCCCTCGCGGCATGGAGGTACTCTAAATAGACGTCCAGCCGCAAGTCCTCTCGTGAGTTTGATGGGAAGGGAAGAGAGGTGGGAGGTCCCTGAACCCCTGGGTGTTCTCCCTCCAAATGGGGTGGTGGCAAAACCGAGAAAAATCGTACTGTCACCTTCATGGTGCTCAATACTAAGACTAACGACAGGCGTAAGAATATAGCCCAAGAAAATTTCCATATTCTTTATTCGCTTGGCTCGAGTGTAATATTTATTCGGTGACGTTAGCCGATTGGTCTTGATTATGAACTCGGTAGAATGATTTCTGTCGGGTCGTGGATTCAAACCTGGTTCCACTGAAAACCCATCCTTCAGAGGGGCTGAAGCATGTCAAATTTGTCGAGGCTTAGTCCTCCCGTTAGCACTCTAGGGAAATTTAGAGATGGTGTGTTAGCCCAGGTGTCATCCTCTTCATTTGACTGTTATTCTAAATTACGAATTCACCTATAGCCCTCGTGTTGCTTCTAAATACGATGTAATTTAATCAATCAATATTCATCATTTACTCCAAGGGCTAATACTATGCCACTTTCTGCTACTTGTGTTTTTAAACACCATCACTTTTTAAATATATCAATGAAATACTCAAATGAAAGTAGATTTACGAATCGAAAAATATTCCCCACACGTTTGTTATAAAACGAAAGCACCTGCGGAGAAAAAATCTACATAAGTAAGTCGTTGCTCTAGCTTATGAACCTCTTAAGTTCAAACACTCACACACCAAGTGAAATGGGGTTTTTTTCCTATCTTTCGCCAGAGTTCTATCGTCCTTATTTGTACAGTGTTTTTTGCTCCCATTGACTTTTTCACCATGTCCGGCATCTAAGCGTACCCTCCATCGTCATAAAAGCTTTTTATTAAAAATCTAAGCTGAAATACTCAAATTGAAATATAATATTTTTTAAAAAGAAAAGTACAGGGAATCGCTTGAGTAAAAGAATTTTTGTCGGAGAATCGGTGAACACAAATGGATTTCTCAAATTGCGTGAAACCGAATAAATGTTAGATTAAGAAAGAAGAGTAGGTCACGTGATCGCTTATAAAAATACTAAAATGTGCTGTCTTCGATAAATCGTGTCATCTATAGCTTCAGAATTAAATGCCAGTGACAAGTTCCAACAAAACAATTATTGAAAGATATACCATCTTTTTCTAATTGTATATTGAAAATGTGTCCAAGTATTTCATATTTGTCCTACCTACTTAAATCACTTCAGACTTTAAAAATTTAATTTCAAATGAACATCGCATTTATTCAAATATACGCTACCTGTTACTATGATGTTCAAAACAAAGAATACATAAGCCATGAGCAATTTTCCCCGTGGGTTATACCGTGATAGCATATGTGAATTTCCACGACCGCACTGCTAGGACCGGAGGTTTCCTCCGCGAGTGTCACTCACAAGTCGGAGGGTTTTGTGTAGTTAAGCCTAAATCCATAAAAATACATAATTATAAACGCGTTGTTCAATATTTTTCTGTATATTATTCGAACGGCATATGCTTCAAATATTTCGTATTGATATACTTTATTTACTTCGGCCACTTTTTATTTAAGTACAAGTTTTTAAACATTTTATTGTAAGCATTTGTAAAAGTCGACCATGTAAAAAAAGTAAGAAAAAAAAAGACAAATTTTGTCTACCAGATCAAATTATCCATAAAAAACAAGACTGAAAACCCAAATCAAATGCTTTAGCGAAAATAAATCTCTCATCTTTACTATAGCAAAAACCACGTGTTCATTTCAAGAGCAGTCGTAAAGCACTCAAATTGGAAACATTTCTTTCCCTCTATGTTTATAAAACAAAAACCACGTGTAAATGAGTATTATTTCTCTCATTTCGAGTAGAAGGTCAGATCTACATGTATCTAAAATCTTATGGATATAGAATGCCATCTATTACCAAAACACTGAGCTTTAAAAACGTTCCAGATCCTTGGCGCACCGGTGAGTCGCTAGGCCTGCCAGTAAGAAATACGCTGGCGCAGGGACGCGACACTCCTATCCTGGCGGTGTTTCGTGCCGGCGCACGGGTGCGACGTTCATTCCGAAGGGGCTAAAGTGCAGTGATGCAAATTTTGTAATAGAAGGGAATTGTCTGGAGGAAAGGAATAACCACTGGCACCGATTCTACTAACTCTTACACACTAATCCACTAGATGGCAATTCTATCATACACATGACGCATGGTCCGCAAGGACAGATGCTTTCTTATATTGATCCCCAATGATGACAATGATGAATGAACCCAGAGAATGCCAGGAAAACATTCCCCAGACCATAAGGCTCTCGCCTCCAGCCTGGACCGTTCCATCAATGGTTGCAGGGTGTTTGCTTTCAAAGGTTCCACACCTTATACGCCAAACGTTCATTCGTCTGGTGGAGCAAAAAATGTGTTTCTTTGAAAAACGTTACCTATCGCCCCTCAGTGGGCTTCCAGTTGTGGTACTGGCGGGCTAACTCCAGTCTCCCTTGACTATGAACAGCTGTCAGCATAAACCAGGCATTTGCTTCGGAGGCCCAAACGCAGCTACGTTTGCTAAGCAGTAGTTTGGAAGACACTATTGGTAGTCCATTGGTTCACCTGAGCGGTCAGTTGCTCAACGGTAGCATGTCTATTCGCCCGAACACATCTCCACAATGCCCCACATTTGCCACGTCTCCGGTTTTGGACAGTCCTATTTTGCCATGCACGATATACTTTTACCACAGCGGCACGAGAACAGTTCACAAAATTAGCCTTTTTGAAAATGCTTCCACCTTTGGCTCTTTTAGACATCAGATAAATCGCTCAGTTTCTGCATTATGCCAACGATCGTAATGTGTTTTCTGAAGCCCTCATACACCCTTTATATAGGCTCAACTGCACCTACCTTCTGTGATAGGTTATATAACATCGACGTCGAAAGTATTTGGGGGTCATATTAATGTGACTGGACTAAGCATAATTCAGGAACCTAACAATATATTACAAGTTTTTATGTCCAAATTAACCAATATTCATTTACGTACATAAGAATTCAATCCAGAGAAATGGGCAGGATTACTGACTACACTAAATTATTCAAATTTTAATTATTATGTAGTAATCGTTTTCTTGATTCCTAGAAAGAAACTTTTTGAATGTATGTTAATTAAATTTCCCAGCTTAAATATCAAAAGCAAGCTTTATTTATTTATTTTTACTTTTTACTTAATTGAAATATAATATTTCGTTGTGCAGAAATACTTATAAATTGTCTTTTTACATATAACGTCTATTACTCAAGGCAAAAAATATCGCAATTCTTTCGAGAATGTTTAAGAGGTAATTTTTTTGTAAGATAAAATTATCTTTTTCGCAATGTAATTACCTCAATAGATTTCAACACTTTGCTTCTCTTAAACTTTTTTAAATCCTCGAGTGTGTTCGTGAAGAGTTTAATTACATTTGAGATTTCTATCTGAATTATGTAGCGGTCTCTCCAAACTAAAAATAACTTTAATCTTTCTTTTAGCACAATGCTTCTTCTGCTTCAAGGTGTGTTTTACTTCTCTTAAGAGGTGAAAAACCTAATTACCTTTTTATTACGCGTTTTTTCTCTTTTTTGAGCATTTTACGCAGGAAGCACTTTGGAAGCAAATGAAATGCCAAAACTCGAATAGAAAAGAAGAAAGAGTTTAATGAGGATAAGGATCACTTAATGGGAATTGTAAATTAAATTTCTATAATAAGGACATACTTTCGGCTAGAACAAATAAATTCCGTTTTCTAATCTATTTTGAATCGAATACTTTGTTATTTTAAATTATTACATTTCAATTATTTCAATACTCAAGTGTCTCGGTTTTACTTTTCAGTTCTTCTTATTGTTCTCTACTAAAAAAATAACTATTTTTTTATTTGAAATTATTTCCGGATAATTACGTGTGGATTATTAGTTTTATTTTTATACTTATTTTTAAAGTACACATTATTTTAATTATTTAGAATTTAGAAATGCTGTAGAATTATCACCGTCTGAGAGAGTGTGAAAAAGGGAGAGAATGAGAAAAAAAGAGAGTGAGAAAGAGAGAGAGAGTGTGAGAATGAATGTGTGTGTGTGAGAGAGAGAATCCACAGAATGTTTGAGCTGTATACTGTTTTAACAAAAAGAATAGTTTTAACTTATTTCAGTAACTTTCCTCCCATATGTGGTCGTACTATTAGGGATTCTCACGTGTTTTTTCCATTTAATTTAGGTATCTCATGTTTCTTTATGAAGTTGTTTATTTTTAAAACCGTGTCTTGAAAGGAAACTGTGATATATTTACAAACAGACATTACTATTTAAACTGATCTGAAATGAGAATTGAACAGAACCACCAGAGTATAAGATGAAATGTAGTTCCTTTAATACGTATGTTTCGTAGATATTACTAGCATTTTCGCGACGAAGGACGCAAACGCGTGCGTACCGTCAGGGCCAGAGGTTTCTATCGCGAGTGACACTCACAGGCCGGAGGGTTTTATGTAGTTAAGCCTAAATCCATAAAAATACCGAAAAATATAAACGCGTTGTCCAATATTGTTCTGTATATTATGCGAACGGCGTATGCTTCATACTTCAGCCACTTTCTGTTTCAGTACAAGTTTTTAAACATTTTATTGTAAGCATTAGTAAAAGTCAACCTTGTAAAAAAAGTAAGAAAAAAAAGACAACTTTTGTCTACCAGATCTAATTATCCATAAAAAAAACTAGACTGAAATCTCAAATCAAATGCTATAGCGAAAATAAATCTCTCATCTTCACTATTCACAAAAAAGACATGTTCATCTCAAGAGCAGTCGTAAAGCACTCCATTCGGAAACATTCCTTTTTCCCCTTATCTTTATAAAACCAAAAGCATGTGTAAGTGGGTAATATTTATCTCATTTCGCGAGTAGAAAGTCAGATCTCCATATATCTCAAATGTTATATGGCCGCGGTAGTCAAGTGGTCTAGGCATTGTATCATGGCTAGCGTGTCATTTCCATCCCAGTACCACTAAAGACCCGCCGTGTAGGGGAGCAATGCACGTTAAATCTGTCGAGAGCTCAAACATCCTCCCGTTGGTGTGGTGTGGTAGTTAGGAGAGGGGGTGCCAGCTCAGGTGTCGTCCGCGTCACTTGACAATGGTTCAAAATGACGCGGACCGTCGCCAAAAGCCCTCGTGTAGCTGAACAGTGCGACGTAAATATTAACTCACCCACTCATCTCAAATGCTATGGACATAGAATGCTATCTATTGCCATAAAACTGAGCTTAAAAAACGTTCCAGGTCTCTGGTACCACGGTGAGTCGCTAGGCCAGTGAGGAAGAAACACGCTGGCGCAGGGACGTGACTCTTGTCTCCTGGCGGTGTTTCGTGCCGGCGCACAGGTGCGATGTTCGTCCCGAAGGGGCTAGACTGATAACTGAAAAATATTATTTATCTTATAAAAATAACTTACTTTGGAAAATAATCTTGAGGGAATTTACAGGACGATTCTAAGAATATTTCAAGTTATCTGCATTTATATTTTTGTAAAGATTTTATTGCGTAAATATGTTTTTGTATTAACTGAATATTTTATATTTTATTTCCACTCATGTAAATATTTGTTTATTCTTTTAACTGAGAGAAAAGGAATACATTTAAATAAGCACAATTTTTGGTATTAAGAAAAAATCTGAAAGTTAACTCTCACGAAAAACGAATACCATTTAAAATTGTTGAATGTCATTGTTGAAGTGACGTATTTGTTTAAATAAAATTGCTTTTATTCAGCTTTTCGCTTTGGTTTCCACTCAGTACACACAAGGGTGCGTTCACCCTTCATAGACCGAGAAATTTTCAATTGTTTACCTTAAAGATTACCCCCTTGATGCTTAAAGGTTTATAGAGAGAGAATATAACCCTCCCTCTCTCTCTCATTTAAGAGAGATTTGTGTACGTTATTTTTTTTGAACATTTATAAACCCCGTTCACCACTGAACGTATAACACGGGGGTAAACAACACAGACAGAAGAAAGGATTACAACGCAAACATCCATGCCTTCTCTGGGATTCGAACCCAGTCCCTGCGGCACCGCAGTCAGCTTCACTGACCACTATACCGGATGGGCGGCTGTGTACGTTATTGGCCCAGCAAACTACGCGAACAAATCTTTTCTCTTATGAAAAATTTATTCTTGTAATGAATGAGTGAGTTGTGGCGGATCTATACGCGTCCTTAATCACTAATCCTCTTGGGGAAACTTTGGGGCCAGCATTCACGTTAATTCACAGCATCTCAAGAACAAACCTTGATATTTAAATTAGTTTGACTATATAAAGTCTATATATAGGTTTTGTAGATGCAAGATAGAAGGAGCAGGAGAGCTGTTGCGGTGATACGTAGGTGAGAATATTAGAATATTTCACTCACAAACATAGCGCGAGTTAAGGAAATAATTGATAAGTTAAAAAATTATTGAATTAAGGATCTAAAGATAGCTTGAACCAGATTTAGTTAAATAGATCACTTACGCTTGTTCACTTAGTCTTGATCACTTAGGCGTGTTTTCTTAGGGTTGTTCACGTAGAATAGATTGCTCTCTTTATATATCACCCCTAGGGTCTCCTTTTGTAATTTATTTGCGATTAAGTGTGTTTGAAGAGTAATAAAATAATAGTTATTATGGGGAAGTTGTTGGGGATGCTTAGTAGGTAGGCAAAGGAGCCCTTAGGTAGGCAAAGGAGTTAGTTTGTCCTTAGGTAGGCAAACTAACAGGCCACGCTCACAGAGTGAGTGAATCGCTTTTCTTCTCTTTATACTTTATACATAGATATAGATAGCCAATTAATATTTTTAGAAGAACAAATTTTTAAAGAAAATATATACAGTCCTCTATTTAAAACAGTTGCTAAATCCTGAAAAAAAATTAGTTATGTTTTAAACTTATTAAATATAGATTCATATTTTAATATACTTAAGAAACCACATAAAACAAATTTTAAATTCATGAATATTATATATTCTTTTTAAAAAGTAGTTATTCATACATTTTTGAAAACTAATATCTATTTACTTTATATATCTTATCCATTAAAAAGAAATCTACTAGGAAAACCAGGAGTAAAAAAACATTTTTCAGAAGTACACTGTACTTTCAACTATCAAAAATAATTTTATATTAAATTTAATGAAGTTTTAACCACAGTTTCTTATTTTAAGGTATCCGACTACTATAGCGACAACTTTATTAAAAAAGAATGAAGATATGGGGATTTTTTTGAAGCTTTTAGATTTTTTCAGTACATTTTAAGAAAATTGTGATAAATTTAAGAAGAGAAAAAGAAATTATTATTACTAAAACGGGAAAAAAGGTTTAAAAATTTACAAAAAATAACATAAATGAGGCACATTTTACCAAAAGTTTATGAACAAATTTCCAATTTTTCAATTCTGGTGTGTTATAATGTTATTCATTTTTGAAATGACCTTCAGGATAAGAGATATTTTAATTTTTATAAAAACTATAGAACTTTATCTTAGTTTGCATGACATTGCTTAAAAAAAAACAATGATTATATTAACATAAGGGACTAAAAAATTTGTAATAAAACAGTAATTGATAAATCTAAAGGTTAAAACGCTTCTACTATTATATGGGATATACACAAAAAGCTTCAGTTAGTTATTTACAAAACAATTTTAGCAATCGCTTTCCTCGTTCTAGCACTTTCAAAAAAATATATTTCGAGTAAAACGCGTTTTAAAGTATGACATTTTGCTTAGAGTAATGGCATCTTCTTTTAAAAGATGGTCTATGGAATAAAATCATAAAAAAATTGTCGATTTTTGGCAAAATTCACAATTTTAAGGTAGTCGTATACCTTAAGCCTACAAGTTATTTTAAAAATACATTATTTTATAACCAATAATTTTAAACATACACTACCACATGCGTCCTTAAAGATTTAATTACTGAAATTTTGGAAATTTCATTGCTCTAGGGACATTGCTTAAGCACCTGGTAAAAACAGTTCAAGGTCATTGATCACCACAAAATGTGCTAAAAGAGAGAATAATTTGAAAAATATCTTAATTTTTTTTAAAAAGGGAAGAAAATCGAATCACTAGTTCGATAATAGAAAATACACTTTGCTACTTGGAAGTTATTTTACGAAAAAAATAGTAAAATGTTCATTTTTCCAGGAAAAAAATTTATAAAATAGAGATTCATTATATGGAGGCTCAACTGTATATTCAATTCAAAATTTTCAAATTTTTGCTATCATAGTATTAATTTTAGCAAGTTTCAAAATATTTCTTCAATTCCAAGCAAATAACCATTTGATTGTATAAAAAAATAGAGAATTACATTTTCTAATTTTATTTGAGCTATATTTCAATTGTGTCTCACATTTACCGAGCTCAACACCCTATAAACTCATTTTTCCAATTGTTTTTTTACGCTTGTGCTTATAGAAATGATTTATTTGTCTTAAGGGAAATGGAAAATCTAATTACTTTACTTTCATTTTCATCTAATTTTTCCAAGTAAAGTTCTTCAAGATAATAAAGGACAAAAGAGAAGACATACTCGAAGGAAAAAAAGCATGAATTAAAAATAAGAAATTATTCAGTAATCGTAAATTAAATTACGAAATTTGGAATTCATTTTCTTCAAAAAAAATGATATTAATCTTTTTGGATCTTTGTGAATACATATTATTTTAACCATTTGAGCCATCTCTTTAAAAAGTTTAAAAACTAAATGAATTTTAAGTAAATTCTGATAGCTTTTCTCGGCAAACAAAACATAGAATTGATGAAAAACTCACAGCGTTTTTCTCAATAATCTAGCCACCAGTAGACGTGGAAAGGTTCTTCATTAGAAAATAATAATTAATTAATTTAAGTCTCGAATGTAAAGGTGAAAAAGTTATTTAAGTAATTTATTATGGTAATACACGTTTTTCACTCGTAGTGAAATTCTGAAGATAATTTACACTCACAAATTTTGTTAAAATGGTCAATATAGTGTCTGCAAACATTATACACTTTCGCATATATTTTCCGTATTGTTTAGACTTTGTACTTTGAGATATTTCAAATCCAAGCACAAAGATGAAAATATGTTCAAGAAAAACCATTTCATATCTTTCAGAATTTACTTAATGTCGTAGTTACAAGTATATCGTACTTACAAACCTTTTGAATAGTTTCTTTAAACATTGGAGCTAGTTTTAAAACATCTCGAACTTTCACTTTATTACTTGATAGGATACAGAAACAAAACGAGATATGATGTGAATATTTTTTTCTTAACGTCGCACTGTAAAATTGTAATGCCGGACGGTTCCTGCTTCCATCTGAAACCCCTTGTCTACCCGCAGACCCGGCTAGGTGTGTGAGAGAAACTGAATAATCAACAGACATGATTTCACACTAACTATTTTATTGTTAACAAAATATCAATCAGGTACAATAACAATTTATTTAAGATAAATAAACAAATAGTAGAGTGCGGAGGTGAGATTCAATAACACGGGAATAATACTACGGACCCTCAACTGATTCTACGATAGCTTAAACACGCTCAATATAAACTACGTCGCACACGAATAAGCTAACTTCTAATTAAACAAGGCTCACGATACCTGTACTTTTATGAAGCTGATCCTACACTTAAATCTTGCAGGAGATCTTTATCTGGATTTAATCACTGTCGTGAGATCCACTCTCCGTAATACTTTTCATGGACAACTCCAAATCTCTTAATAATTCCACGCTCCTTCAATCTTCAACTAACAAACTAACTCGCCAACTATTTGCTAATTCCAACTTGCCAACTCCTCAAACTTGCGAAAACAGAATTTATATAATATACTTCATTTGCACAATCACGCTTTCTTTCTCGGTGAAAGTTGGTTGAAATAAAATATTTTCCCCCAGAAGAATCCCCAAGGTATTAGTAGAGTCGCGGATAGATCCGTCACAAAATGACATGGTGCTATTGGTGACGGACCTTGTTACTTAAGACCACGTTCAAGCGACGAGGACTGCACCTGAGCTGGTACCTTCCTCTCCAAAATAACGCACCCCGTCAACGGGAGACCTTTGAGCCTCGACAGATTTAACGTAAATCGGCTGCTCTACACGGCGAGTGTTTAGTGGTAGTAGGGCTCGAAATAAAGACATACTGGTCATGAGTCTGCGACCATGACCATTTGGGTACCGTGACCACGGGATATAAGAAGAAATCATAGACAGAAGTGCTTTAATTTTCCCAAAAAAAGTAAAATAAACTACAAAATTCGATTTTTTGAGTTTTTTCCTTTTTCTCTCCTTGTTATTTGTAACTAGATATCAGTATTTTCTCAGAAGTATAGACAATAATAAATCACAGCAAAATATAAGCAAGTTTAAAATAATAAATATAATAATAATAACAACAACGAAAGGGAAAAGTTCGAATGTACTCCTACGAGACTCTCTTGTAACCGTTCCGCAAGTTTTCTCGCCTGAAATATTTTTCCCTTCTATTTTATTTTTTCCCTTTTATGTCTGGTTGTTTATGTGCTACTCTGGCCTCTAAGGGTTTAAAAATATTTTTGTAACTAAAGCAAATATCTTACATTTCTTGTAACATTGCTTATGAAGTTAAGCTTATGAATTTACGATTTGTTGCTTCTAAATCCACAGTTTCCCTTTTTTAAATTTTATCCCTTCCCAGTTTCTTTACGTTTACGAAAGCATCCACAAATCTTTGACATTAGGAATGAAATTGGCAAAGATTTTTAACATATGTATTTGCAAAACATTAATATATTAGTAAAGATTTGTAAAGAAAATTTTTTTATATATTAGTTTTGTGACTTGTCTATACGCAGCTCTACTAACCCCTTGGGGATTCTTTAAGGGAAATAATTATTTCAACCTACTTTCACCGAAGGTAAGAAAACGTGATTATGCAAATTAAGTTTATTATATAAATTCTGTAATATAGCGAGTTTTGAGAGTTAGTGAAGTGAGAATCTAAGATTATTAAAGTGAAAATTGAAGATTACCAAAGTGAGGATCGCTCCGATGCGTGGTGATCAAGCCAATCTTAAGTGTTCAAGGCCTCAGCTATAGAATTTTTGAATTTTAAGAGTTCAGGTATTGTGCTCATTTTTTAAATAGAAGTTAGAGGGTAAATTGTTAGGGCGGGTCCGAGTTAAAAACGAGCTTGTATAAGTTATCGCAGAAATTAGTTGAATGTCTGTAAATATTATCCTCATGCTAACTGGTCTCAACTTCGTGCTCTAGTAATTGATCAAAACTATCTTTTTGGAATATTATTGTGTCTGTGTTGAATATTGTTACAGTAAAACAATTTTAGTGAATCGAGTCGTCTGATCAATTAGTTCCTCCCTCACATCTAGCCGGGTCCGAGAGTAGACAAGGAGTTTATAGGGAAGTAGGAATAGTCCCTCATTACAGTTTTATGTATTTCTTTCATAATTTCCTCTATGATCATATGACCATCTTTTCTTCCTATGATATAAAATATTTTCCAAATTATGAAATATCTTAGACATTTTTAACTGAGAAAAAAATTAAGCCCTTAATTTCCCGAATCTGTTTACTTAAAATACAAACATCGCTGTTTATTAAAACTTGCCAACAGTATTTTATATAAGTATTTTTATTTTTTTAACCCGTCGGGAAAAAATTATCATGCATATTCTTTATATGTAATCTTAAATTTTTCAGAAGAACTTAGAGATAAATAAAACATTCAATGTCTGTGATTTGTTTCTATGGAGAATTTCATGTTTCAATATGAAAAATTTGTGTATTTCAGTTGAGAGTACTTTCACTAAGAACAAAAAAAAAATTTTTTTAATTCCTGCATCAACTTCCTTTTTCTATAAAACACAAAATATTTCATTACAAATTCTTCAAACCTGTCTAAGAAAAGTAAATTTTCTTTAAATTCCTTTCACCAAATATATACTTAGAAACAGGAAGATTATATATATATATATATACTTTTTTTTCCAAATGGGCACAGGAAAATATAACACGATGACATCATCACCCCATTCCATACTCTCCCCTCGAATGAAGTAGCCGAGAATGAGGCAAGGGGGACTCATTCACCCTCTACAAACGGGATCTTCACGCTCCACGAAACCCACGCCTACATTAAGAGCGTGACGTTAGCCAACTCTATTTGTCCAATACACATACCGGGAGGGAGCCCCCAGACGACGGAGGAATTGGCAAGTCCTATGTCCTGACATGAAGTATCCATCAAGATGGGAATGAAATGGAATGATTATTTGGCGGTGACTTTAAATCGTTCTCGACGCCAAGTTTAAGGGTCGATTCCTTCTACCATTGGCCTTAAAAATGCCTCCCTTATTTCCACCGCCAGGTAAGTTAGTGCTTTCAAGGTGCGGTTTTGAATTATGGGAATGTTCCAAAATTTGGCTGAAAACTTAGTCGCCATGTTGGCGATGAATATAGTAATACCTGTTTTTGTACTGTAGATAGGAACTACATAAAAAGAAATAACGCAAAAAATATTCGGAAATTTCATAAATACTTACATTTAACAAACAACTTTGTCGACATACTACAGAAAAAAAATTTCATGCGGTGGAGAGGGACCGCATAAAACAATCGTACTTAGAAACTCCGTCAAGTATTTACGAAATACATGAGAAAGTCCTACCAAACAAATTAAATAAATTTACTCATGGAAGTATTTTAAAAATATTTAATTTCTCATTGTATTTCTCATGGAGAAGTTTTCAAAATGCACATACATTATTCACTGCTACTCATCGTTATCTAAAGCGCGTATTTTCCTGTGATGAATTATTTCAAAATCGCTTTCGTCACTTGATGATACAATTTCAATTGATTTGTATTTTGGCACCATAAAGTAAGGTTTTTTTGTGACAACGATCGGTTGGGGGTCAGTTGCTTGTAAACTGCACGATATCCGTATACATGATCGAAATTTTGGAATTTCAAACTCCTTTCGGAATGGGTTTCTATTTAAGGAAATGCTTTTCCGATTAGTTGTAAAGCTGGATCCCTGCATATATTTTATCCGCTCTCAAAGAATTTATTTTTGTCCATCTTCATAAAGTATCGAATTATTGATAAAGTCACTGCGATTGAAAATTTTGTCTTTTCAATCAAGCGCGGGCTACTAACGCGTTGAGAGAAAGCAATCGAACGTGCATTTTTAGACTGTTTTTAATAATGAAGACAGTGTCTTGAAGTGTATATATACACATTGATTGAAAACATTGCAGATAAACTAAGGCCATTGTAATTCATGTACCGCATTAAAAAAGATAGCACAAAAAAATCGCATATAAAAAGACCACACAAAAACAAGTTTTACTGTATATGATTTGTAAAATTTTAAATGTCATTCGATAACCAAAATTTACCTTAACCCACAGTCACTCATAAGGGATCGCAGTATCCAAGAGGTCATGATCACGGACTTTTGACCGGGGTGTCATAAGTTCGAGGTCTAGTGCCACTGAAGACCCCCACACCCCCACCCCACCATGTACAGGGAAAGATGCACATTAAATCTGTCAAGGCTCAAAGTTCTCCCAATGGAGTGGCATGATAGTTTGATGATGAGATGACAGCTCGCGCGTGTCGTCTACGTCTCTTGACCGTGTGCCAAAAGCTTGACCGTGGTTCAAAATAACGACGTCCTTCGCGAGTAGCTCTTGTGTTACTGTATATCGCGATGTTATAATCAACGCTCCCTCTGTCATTCATGAACTCGGATAATTTTGATTTTTTGGATTCGAGATAATAACAAAAAATAAAATACATGCATTTCTGAATTTTAATATTTTATTACTATTTATAAAGAAAACTACAAGTAGATGGACTCTTGCCTTGAGGCAACATTGAGTTTAGAGGGGCAAAATCTATAATATGGCAACACATTCTATGAAAGCTGGAAGTTTCTGAAGCATTTCTGAACCTTGTTTGTTATTATTACTTTTTTTTTAAATATAGCCGGTTAGCACTTTTCGTAAATGATACTCAATTTTTTTTTTGTTTCGATACACTTTTAACAATTTCAAAATTTGGCGGTCCACTAACAATAAAATAAGTTTAAAAGAATTTTATCTATTATACACTATGCTTAACAGTTTATGATATTAATCTCCAATGTTAAATAAAATAATATACCCGACATAGACAGTAAAATGTGTATTGAATAATTAATTATAATAATACATTTAACGCTAAATTTGAGCTTGATTACTTTTAAATATTTCGATTATATTGGGTCATAAAAATGATAATGCCACTTTCATTTCGTCATCTACATTTAAAAGTCTGGATAGTTTTTTTCCTTTTTATACTTGTGAATGCTGAAAATCAGAATTTGCACAAATAAGATGTAGGAAATTGTCACAATATTTTTAAAGCTTAAAAGCTTTATGGGATAATCGCCTCTTATTTTAATCCAAAAGGAATTAGTTGGCTCTTTCGAATGATTTGAAATTAAATCTTGGTTATTACAGAGCAAAATAAGTTCTTCTTTCAAAGTTAATTCCTATACAGATAAATCCGTTTTCACCAAAGAAGGACGAACAAAATCAAATTTTTTTACAGTAGAACGTCGTTTATCCGAAAGTTTATTATCCGGAGCGTCAAATATCCGAACCAAAGTCAAGATACGTTTTCCAACAGTGCAATGCTCAACATTTGTTTCCTGTGATTCCAAAAGTGACGGGAAAACCCAAGGTGAGGGATATTTGGGAAATTTCAGTTGTGTGATTCGGTAAACATCTGCGCGGAATATTAGGTCCGTTTGTTTCCAAGCGAGGGGGTGTATACGTGCTCTTTGGTTGAGTTTTGTTGATGTAGAAACCAGGATGGCAAGCCATGAAGAAGACTGGATTTCAAATGCTAAATAATGACGAGATTGTGACTTCCGCGTAAAAATAATCCAACCCTGTCGACGATAAAACGGATGAAGACGAGGACAACAACAACAACGAAAGTAGCAAGGGTCCATCAAATGCTGATGCGTTTCTGCGTTAGAGACAGCTATGGAATGGTACGAACAACAATCAGAGGGCTGTCCTACTCAACTACTGCTGCTGAAGAGAATTAGAGACCTTGCAGTGAAAAAAGGAAGGTGTACAATGGTACAGCGAAAAATAAGAGATTATTTTCCACAATCAAGGTGAAATTGTGACATTTTGCACCAATTTGGCTTTTTCTTCAAGCACGTTTCCCGCATGTAATGATTTTCAATATTTGTATAGTGTCCAATATCATATACTGCATGGATCGCATTTGGTTTTCGGTTATCCGAACAATCGCGTATTCGAACAGTGTCCGGTTCCAATTGATTCGGATAAACGACGTTCTACTGTATATCTATAATTGGGAAGTAACAAGTACAACTCCCTTCTAGTGTGGAGAAATGGTCAAAAAACAGTTTTATTAATAGTTTTTTTTCTATAAATCGGCCTAATGATTCGGTTCCATTTTTCTTTTATTTTTTTTCTCAGAGCATAATAATTCATTTTTTAAAAATTTGGTGTTACATTTCAAGAATTTGGCGGCACACAAGAGTGCCGTGGCACAGTGGTTGAAAATCACTGGATTAAAGCGATGAGAATGGTAAACAAATTTTATTTTATTTCCTCCCTTTTCACCCTTTTTCTGTATTTAAAGCTTAGTTATTGGTTCTTTAAGTAGTATATATTTGTGCTTTCTCTTTTGGCATTGAGTGTAGCCAACGTTTCAATGTGGAAAGAATACTTTGTTACAGTATTTTTTTCAAAAACAAACACACACAACTTGCGTAACACCCACCTTGTCCTACATAACCTGAAACTTGTCATCCTGGAGCAGTGAATAAGACAGATAGATCTCGGCCTTTTGAATTCGCCGAAATTGGGAACCTAACACTGATTGATTCGACGCAGGAACCTGGAGCTTGGGTGTCACATTGAGTGGCCGCTTGAAATAGCACTTTTCGTTCCTTTGTTGTTATTCGAATTGTGATGTTTAGAACAGCAATTGTCAAGTGGCGAACAAAGGAATGTAAGTGAAGAAAGATATACAACCTGTTGATCGTGAACTTTTGCTGACATTCTTGTATTTGATTTTTCTTAAATTCTTTTATCTTTTGGCTCTAATTCAGCGTTTCTCAAACTGTGGGCCCCACCCTCCTAGGGGGGGCTTGATAAGTCTATGTGGGGGGAGCGAGCATATCGAAAAGTCGAAAGTAAAAGATTTAAAAATGTTATTTATGATGGGGGGAAAAAATTTGATCTCTTATTGAGAAGAGATCTGTTAACGAGTTTTGCAAAAATCTATTCCCAAATAGGGTTGCAAAATGGGGAATTCGGGACCATAATAGATATAAAAGAATTTCTATCCTTGAAATATTAAACCTACAGACTTGAAATTTTGTAAGCCTTTTGTTGAGTAGAAATCTACGAAAAGGTTAATTTGAGGAAATCGATTCCCCAATGACCATTGACTCCCCAAGAGGGAAGTAAATGATGATTAAATTTATGTTTCAGAAACCTCTCCACTTAAATTCAAGACGTGGATGGTATAAGAACATTTTCTAATCCGATCGAAACCTTAATGCTAGGATTTATATAACAATAACTTTAAAAAAGAATGTTTTGTCTCCAACAAAACGGGAGAGTAACGGCTAGTAACTAATATAACAGGCATGTAACTACTCTCTCTATTGTTTAATCAAAACCATCAATTCATTTGATTCATTTAACCCGGGAGCAGGTGCGCTCTCCATTACAATGTTAATGGTTACGCGGCTGACTGAGTTCCCCCAAACCTTTTTTATAATAATTTTTATTGTACACGATAAAAATCGTAATTCCAGTGAATAATTTAACTAAGAAAAAGTATACTTCCCTACTTTTAAGGACTTTTCAATTTTTCTTTGATAATTTGAGAAAAAATATCACTCAAACTGAACCAAAAAGTTTCAAATGTGCGAAAATTTAATAAAGGACACAAATCACAGGCACATTTGCTAATGTTACAGGAATGATATTTGTGCAGGCCAAGCTGTCATATTTTGTCCAAGTTATGGTAATTTTATTGCCCTTTGACAATCGACAGAGAGCATGCTGAACTTTTTCTTTCTTGTGGCTTTTTGACATGACGCAATGTACCTTGTGGTCAACTTGTGACTTCATATCGTTTTTGATGGCATTCTTAAGGTAGCATTTGCAAATTTTTCCTTTCAACTCAAACGTTTTATATATTCATCACTTTTCTCTAAATTTACTTTCGCTATCATGATTAATCGTCGTTATTCCATCAGGTTCTCCCCTTGCTTTATCAGTATCAACTCCCTTCAATTGAAATCACACATGCCCATTTCTTTTTATATATTCTGCTCATTTACATTTATAAATCATAATAAGTCGTACAATACATCAATCAAAAGCACTAAGTTGTTCACAAGGGGAAAATGTTGCCTATTCTTGGAAAATATTTTGGAATAAAAGTAGTCGCGTGGAGAACTGGGTCAAGACAAGTACCTTGAGATACTAATAAAATGTTTGCCACTCCCAAAAAAAGGGGAGATATATAACAAATACATTGTAGTTCCCAGGAAGATTGTCAGATAGGAGGATACTGTAATGGTCAATGGTAAGAAGTAAACATTTTCCCCAGAATTAACAATTTTTATGAGCCTCGGGGGACTCTGTGTCCCGCGCACCCTCTCCCTGGTAAATACAAAATGCTTTCACATAGTCTAAAATCATAATAGTACTCAAGTAACTTCTGCCACCAAAGTAATAATCTTTGAGAAGGTGAATTTATTCCCAGTTTGCAAGAATGCGCATCTTTTTCAATCATGGGAATGATTGCCGGTAAAGTAACATGCGACTTGCTATCCCAATCGAAGGCAGTTTGACCGGAAAGGTCTGAGGAAATTCGAGAATCACAGGGATTAAGGTAATCAGGAGTAATTAGTAATAATTTAAACCATTGGTGACGATAATGTCGAGGGAGAAGATTGGAAGAGTCCTTTGTGGTAGAGAAATTACGAAACACTGTTGATGTTGTAGAAACTAATGCGTAGATTGCGTGCTTCAGACATCGAAGTTTGTGTAAATGTATCGCTCATTCAGATGGGCTGATAAATCAAGCTGTAATGCATTGAAACAATTTGTAACGCGAAGAATGAATCGATATAAGACTTTTTACTGATTCCGGAGGGGTTATGGGAGACATGCTAGAGATAAATATGCGAATATAGTCCGAATTGAATGTTGATTTTAATAAAAAATAAGAAAAGATGAATATGTACACGAATTTTGGGTAACGAATGCTTAAAATAATGTAAATAATTTATATCCGGATGTGTAATACGTTAATACTACTTTTTGTTGTATTAATTTTATACTAAAATTGTAATATTCGCCAGCAAAGCCGCACTTTACATTATAATGACGATTCAAGGGAAAATTGGCGAAATCTTGGCAAAAGAATTAAGTGGCAATTTTGGCAATAGAAATCTCTTCATAAACATGAAGAGATTTCATCTTGAACATGTTGGGGAAAAACTTCACATTATACAGGATAATTCATAAACAAGTATATAGTTTCAATGTATTATAAATCAAAAACAATATAAGATATTATATGTTACTGGTGTAACAGAATTGTGTGTGATTATTTTATCCCGGGAGAAGACTCGCACTCTATACTTGTGTTAGTCGCCGCGCGGGGTAACTCAATCACTCCAATCCTTTTTTTTATTATATAATTGCGTTTATTGTACACGAAAAAAATGGTTATTCCAGTGAATAATTTAGTTATGAGAAGGAAAACTTTTAAATAATTTTCAATTTTTCTTTGATAACTTGACAAAATAATCTATTTCAACTGTATCAAAAAGTTTCAAACGTGCATGACTTTAATTGAGGGCACAAATCACAGACACTTTTCACTAACATTACAGGAACGTTATTTGCAAGCTAAACTATCATATTTTGTACAAATCATATTGTCCATTGGTGATTGACAAATAGTATGTTCAACTTTTTCTGCGCCCTGTCTTTTTGACAGGGCGCAATGTGTCTTGGGGTGTACTTGTAGCTTCATATCTTTTCGGTGGAGTTCTTTGGGTAGCATTTGAAAATTTTCCTTTCTAATCAAACGTTTTGTGTTCATCATTTTTCTCAAATTTTCACTCGCTAACTTGATTAATATCCATTATTTCAATAGGTTTTACCTTGCTCTATCAGTTTCAACTTCATCTAATGGGGAGCACAGATACGCATTTCTTTTTTATATTCTGTTCATTTACATTTATAAGCTATAATAAGTCATACAGCGCAACCCCTATGTTCCCACAGGGGAATAATTTAGCCTGTTTATAGAAAATATCTTAAAACCAAAGTGGTCGCGTAATGAACTCAGTCTAAGCAATTACCTCAAGATTGTAATTAAACGTTTGCCACTCACAAAAAAGAGGGAGACATGTGACAAATACATTTTAGTCGCCATGAAGATTGTCATATAGGAGAATACTGCCAAGGTCAATCGTAACGAGTAAACAGGTTTCCCAGAATTAACGATTTCGTGAGCATGGGGTGACTCTGTGCCCCACGTGACCGCTCCCAGGTTAAATTTGTCTGAGCCAATCACAGATTTTCTACGTGTGAACCCTTAGTCTCACTACACTGTTCGAGTAGGCAATACATTTCGGTCCAAACGCGTTTTTATGCATATGAATCTAGTCCATCGAAAGCGTTTCTGATTTGCTGCTTTAGCTCCGCTAGATCAACAAGAAGGAAAACTTTACGTACATCCACAGGGAGAAATCCCAAGGTGTTAAATCAGGACTTCTGGGTGGTCATTGGGCAAGTATCGTGCTGTAGTCCATGGATTGACCATTTGATTGGTGAGGGAGATGTTTATCGAGGTAATCTCGCACGTTGGCCTACCAGTGTGATGGTGCACCATCCATTTGGAGAATAAAGTTATCAATGCCTTCCTTCAACTGTAGCATTAATCAAAGAGTTAACATATCCAAAAAAGAAGCCCCTGCGACATTTTGCTATATTTAAGAACACAGAAAGCATTTTCCACTACAGACACACCCAATTGGACTTACTAGTCACATGACACGTATGTGGTTGCCTACGTCACTTCCATCGGGGTGAGATACAAACATCTACTTTACGGTTCACTGAGGTGTTGCAAATCTTTGGCTGTTGTTGTCTTTTAGCTTTTGGGAAGTGTATTCTTCTTTGCGAATCACTCTGTATTATAAAGATTATAAAACATCATATCCTATACATAAGTAAAAATCCACGTATAACTTAGATTACGAAAAGCTTCAGTCTCTTATATTTCAAGAAAATGTTTTTTTTTATCTTTTTTTCTCGCGCGAGTGAGCGTTTATTAAGGTACTATAAAGCAACACGAGAGCTATGAGTGACGGACCTCATATTTTTGAACCTCATTGTGGAAGATTCGAACTTGGTACCTCCTGATCCGTAGCTCAGTAATATGACCACTAGACAGAAGTGATCACTCCTGTCCGGAGTTTGTTACCGGCTTACTTAGATACCACCACAGTAATCCCCCACCAATGAGTCAGTGGATAAGTAAACGAACGAGATATTTTTGTTGTTATGGCGAGCGTGGGAGTTGTTACTATTGCGTCAAGTAAGTCTGACGGCTTTGCTGCGTGGAGTGGGTCCGGCGACTTTGCTTGCTCTTTAAGAGGGTAGATGGCACCACGACACATCAGAAGGTTTGCGTTTTTCTTTTCAGCCAAGGTCACTAATGTGGAAGATTAGAACCCGTGACCTATGGGTTCGTAAGCACATAACATACCACTAGACAGAAATGATCACTCCTGTCCAGAGGCTGTTACTAACTTACTTAGAGACCTCCACACTCATCATAATGACGAGGACAACACCTGAGCTGGGAAACCTCCCTCTTAAGTACTCTCATGGTTTTGGCCAAAGTTCCAAATCACGCGAGCAGCCTACATGTTGCTTTATACGGTGACGTTAATAGAATTCTGACTCACGCATTCATGTCAAAAACCGTTCCCAGCATTCACATAATTCAATACAATTACTTAGATTAAAGCCTGTTTAAATTTAAAATTTAGCAAAGATTTTGTCAAAAAGTTTGTCCTATTTTCCCCTTTTTTGTTATTTTTCTTAATTTTTTAGCATATTGTTAGAAAAACAGGTATTCTCTAATCATTGTCTTATAAAGTTTAATCTAATGCCTGCATGTTTAGTTAGATATTTTTTTAGTACTTTTAGCAAAATTCTCCGAAGACACCTTTACACTTTCGTAAATATCGATAATCGTTCCAGGATGTCCAAGAAATACCCTTGATAGAAGTGTTGATATTTTATTATTACATTTGTTATTATTACATTTTTTTTAAATTGTCACCGATTAGCACTTTTTGTAAATGATACTCAACTTTTTTTTGTTTCGGTACACTTTTAACAATTTCAAAATTTGGCGGCTCACTAACAATAAAATAAGTTTAAAAGAATTTTATCTATATGCACTATGCTAAACAGTTTATGACAATAATTTTCAATGCTAAATAAAATAATATACCCGACATGGACAGTAAAATGTGCATTGAATAATTAATTATAAGAATACATTTAATGCGAAATTTGAGCTTGATTACTTTTAAAAATTTCGTTTATATTGGTTCGTAAAAAGGATAATGCCACTTTCATTTCGTCATCTACATTTAAAAGTCTGGATAGTTTTTTCTTTTTTACACTTGTGAATGCTGAAAATCAGCATTTGCACAAATAAGATGTAGGAAATTGTCACAATATTTTTAAAGCTTAAAAGCTATATGGGATAATCACCTCTTACTTTAAACCAAAATGAATTGACTCTTTCGAATGATTTGTAATTAAATTTTGATTATTACAGAGCAAAATTAGTTCTTCATTCAAAGTTAATTCGTATACAGATGAATTCGTTATCACAAATAGATGACGAACAAAATCAGTTTTTTTACAGTAGAATGTCGTTTATCCAAACCTTTATAATCCGAAGCGTCAACTATCCGAACCATACTACGGATACGTTTTCCAACAATGCAATACTCAACATTTGTTTCCTGTGAGGCCAAAAGTGACGGGAAAACCCAAGGTGAGGGATATTTGAGGAATTTCTGTTGTGTAATTTGGTAAACATCTGCGCGGATTATTAGGTCAGTTTATTTCCAAGTGAGGGGGTGTATACGAGCTCTTTTGTTGAGTTGTGTTGATGTCGGAACCTGGATGGCATGCGATGCAGAGGACTGTGGATATCAAATGCTAAATAATGACGAGATAGAGACTTCCTGCAAGAAGAATCCGACCCTGTCGACGATGAAACGAATGAAGACGAGGATAACAACAATGAAAGTAGTAAGGGCCCATCAAAAACCAACGCGTTTTTTGCGTTAGAGAGACAGCTATGGAGTGGTACGAACAACCATCAGTTCCTACTCTACTGATGTCCTACTCTACTGATGCTGAAGAGAATCAGAGACCTTGTAGTGAAAAAACAAAGGTGTACACAATGGTACAGTAAAAAATAAGTGATTGTTTTATACAATCAAGGTAAAATTGAGACATTTTGCACTTATTTGCCTTTTTCTTCAAGCACGTTTCCCACATGTGATGATTTTCAATATTCGTATAGTTTCCAGTATCATAGACTGCATGGATCGCATTCGGTTTTCAGTTTTCCGAACAATCACGTATCCAAACGGTGTCCGGTCCCAATTGATTCGGATGAACGACGTTCTACTGTATTAAGTCATTTATTTTATGTTCAAAAAGGAGAAATTTATTGAAGAATTTTCTTTAAAAGTTTAACTCTTTGAGGGGTAGGTTAATTTTCTTGTTGATGACCAACTCTTTTGATGTTCTTTGACAATCTCAACTTTTTTTTATTCAGGGCCTAGGTAATTTCCAACTAGGTACCTCTAACCATCATTTTCTCTCCTCCAGGAGCCAAACTATGTTTCTAGCTATTGTTTCCACCTTCATCATCTCTGATTGACACAGAAAATTAATCTCCTGATTCCATATTTATTAAAATTGTCTCGATTTCATCGTGTAACCACTTGTTTCCACCGACAAGCAGCCATCTTGGGTTAAATCCAATAATTTTCGGGGAAATATTTGCTACGGCGCTTCTACTCAAGATGTAAGGCTAAAATTAATAATATTCTCTGCCAATAGATGGATGACCCTACCTCTCTACAGAATCCCAAAGGCTGACGTACATAAACGGCTTTACCACCGGAGGCTAAAAACACAAAACAAATGAAAACGTTCATACCACCTTAGGTACAGCTGCTCATTAACGTATATATACGTCATTACCATTTAAAGGGTTAATGGGAGTTTGTACCCCAGATTGACCGCGAAGTATCATTTTTTTTCATTTAATCTTATTCTTTGATTTATTATCTTTCGATTGATATATCATTTTTGCATGTCAGAAAGTTAAAAGTTGCATTAAACTTCATTTGAAAAATGTAAATTAACAAATTAGGAATTCGACCACGCCCCCTTTTTAGGAAAGAAAAACTGAAAACAGTATTTTGATGAAAAAAATCTATTTGAAAAGGAGAAATAGCAACAACAACAAAAAGTATATTATATAAAGCAGGATATTACCGAGGTATTACAAAATAATGTTTTTTTTTTCTTTGGGAAATGTGTGCATGTAAACTTTTTGAATTAAGGCACTTTATATAATTAATTTCATAATTTCAGTTCTTGTTCCTCATATGTTTTTCATACAAATATAATACTTCAATATTATGTGAAGAAAAAAAACGAAAATTTCTGTCATGACAAAAAAATAATTTTTTTTACATTTTTCTTGAATTTTCTTGTGCAATTAACACTTCGAAAAATTAATCATTTATAAAAATTTATGTTTAAAAATAAGAAAATGCAATTATTTTAAAGAAAAATATACAACTAACGTCTTAAAATGGTATTTAAAGTTTATTTAAACATATTATAATTATTTTCCAAAATTATAATCTTTAAAGTGGTTTTTCTTTCAGTTAGTGTTTTTTCTATGCATTAGTGTATTCAAACTGCTACTCCTTTCCCAATTACTTAACAATCACTTTCATTTTATTTCTGTGAGTTATTTTAAGCATGTAACAAAATTATGGATCCCTTTTGCTGTCAACTGTTTTTTTTTTTAATTTTTTTTTTAAATTTAAAAAATAGGAGATGTTGGCTTTTTTGTTGAATTTTGGCATACTTATTAACATTTATTTTTTTCTAAAAAATTAATTACAAATATTGTAAAATAGATGTCTAAAGTTGCTTAGAACATCCTTAAGAATATTACGAAAAACTTGAGGTCAAAAAATTAATAATTACAAAAGGAGTAAAATTTTCCAAATTTTCTTTAAAAAATTTTAATTTTTAAAATTGTGTGAATAGTGTGTGAAACATTTCATCTCGTGCCATTTTCTTGAATAGAAATATTATATGAAATGTTAAAATATAATTTTTTTTCAATACATAAATGAAGAAAATTGTTGAAAGGGTACCGAGTCCTCTGAAATCACAACTGAAAGTATATTTGAAAGCGTAAAGAAATTTTTCAAATCAAATTTGAGCATCATAAAAACATATTTAAATATCATTGTACCGATTGTTATGAGGATCAACTGAAATTAGATATTTAAACACATTATGAGTTTCTCCCCTTCTGTGTGTGTGAAAAATTTTAAATCTTATTATATATAAATTATTTCTGCATAAAAAAAATATATTATTTCATCGTAAAGTCAAACTGGGAAATAAAATTCTCTTGCTTATACAAATTATGTTAAATATACGTTAGGTAGCTCAATACTTTAAGATTTAGAGAAAGAAGTAGCATTTTTCTTAAAAATGCAACAACGAATAGATTTTACTAATTTGCATTGGTTGTATTTCAATTTTTTACATCTTTCTAGTGTTCTTGAATAATTCTGATTTTAAATTAGATTTGTATGAATTGGAGAAACACACTTACTTTACATGCTGAACAATTTTAATTTAAACAAAAAAAGAATATTAACGTTTAAGCTTGAAGGTGCGATTATTTTCTTTTTAACAGATACTGAAAATCTAATTACCTCCTGTAATCTTTTTTATATTGTATGCTATTTATACAGACTATTCTTTGAATTAAATAAAATACAAAAAGAAGGGTAGAAAAGGCATAGAGAATACAGTGGCAAATCTTTAGAATTCGAAAATTAAATTTTGAAAATTAATTGAAATTTCACTTTTTTTTTCACCGAGAAATAAATAAATTCAATTTTCTAATCTTTGCAATCACGTTCGTTCATCGTTTTTTTTTTTTAAATTAGAAATGAATCTTTTTAAATCACAAAGAAAGGGATATTTTACAGCCAATTAACGAATTAACTTTGCCCAAAGAAATTAAAAGGAAAAGTTTTAGCTAGTACAAAGGAATAACATTAAATTTTAGTTAGATGATTTCGTGTTCCAAATCCCACTTATAAATCAATGTTCAGAAATGTCTTATTATCTTTACTTAGTTTCGAATGAAAAATATTCCAATTTTATTTACAATGTATTGTAGCGTTATTTACTGAAAAATTTCATCATTTTTCATTCGTTTGATAAAGAATGGGTCGAGGAGTTTAAATTGTATATATATTTATAAATTGAAGGCTTAGAAAACACACTCAACATCTCAAAAACTAGTAATTAAACGTTATAAATAATTTATTTATCTTATATTTATCAAATAAATATTGATAATATAGACTAAAATAAGACTGCAGAAAAATATTATCAATTATTAACTATTTACATTTAAATAAATGAAGCATCTCTACTGTTAATTGATTTAGCAAATTTTTGACATACACTTGCTAAAAAAAATCTGCTTTCACGTACTATTGCTTACATGAACAACAACAAAAAAATTAAAAACTAGAATTTGAAAAAAAAATTGAAATTATATTTTTTATTTAGTTTATTTCAAGAATTGAGTGTAACAAAAGTAAATTCGGTTTGCTTTCATAGCTTTTAAAATAAAGACAGGTTTGTAGCGATACTAACAAAAATCAAGTTGAAATGGTCTGCGTTTACTGTTTTAGTAATAACTATAAAAATTATTTAAAGAGAATAAGGAATTATTTAATTGCTGGTTTGATAACCCTTTGAGATCCTCCTGAAGCCGTTTTGGCAGTGAATTAACAAGTCTAGTGGTTTCATAAACGCTTATCTTTTCCTATACGTCCTTAAGAACACTCTTCACAGCATATGCTTGCTAGATATATTGTGTTGACGAATCCTACGCTCCAGAAAATTCCATAGGTGTTCTATAGGATTCAGATCAGGTGACTGCGGGGGCGTGTGCAGTTGATTTGGAACATTATACAAGAGCCAAAGCTTCACAATCTCAGCGGTATGCTTAGGGTAGTTGTCGTTTTGAAAACGAAGTGACCATCCTAGGCCGAGTTTGGTGTCACTTTCCTTTTAAATTGCATTTTAGGACACCAAGGTAATCACATTTGTTCATAATTAATTCGATATACTTCAACTTGCCTACACCATTGCTCGCCCTGCACAACCATACCATGATTCTACAACCACCGTTGTTTGCCGTTGATACTAAATGCTCTTTTTGAAGCACTGTGCAAGGTTTTCTCTATACCAATTTACGACCTTTAACTCCGAAGATGGAAAATTTGCTCTCAACGGAGAATATAGCAGTTATCTAGAACTCCGGAGGCTTATGTATGTACTCTTGTGCAAACGCTATCCGTTTAAGCCAGTTGGTCATTGAAATAGGTTGAAAAGGTTTTCTGTGAGCCACTCGACTACGGTATCCGACCTTTTTTAGGAATTTTCTTGCAGTATCCCGCACAAATGTTTTTGTTAAAATTCTCGTGGATGTCTGTTTGTGTAGCAATCAGACGAGGATTTTTTTTCACCAAGGATATCATGCTTCATTTTTCTATGATCGTGAGTTTAGATGGATGACCTGAACGAGATTTGGATGTGTAAACTTTTGTAGATTTAAAGTTTTTAATTACACCCTGGATAGATAAATACTGCTGTCCAAGTTATCTGGCTATATCCCGTCGACTTTTTTGATTTTTCCTCATTTTCACAATTATTTTACACTTACTGATACTAATTTCCTTCTTTTTATTCTCTATGTGCATAAATTGTTCTTATCTCACAAAAATGTAAAAATTACTGCTTCACAACTTTCTTAAGCTATTTTTCTTGATAAGTGAATGCAAAAACTCAACCTATAATGCCCGTTGATAAAAGTTCCAGGAATCAAGAATATTGAAATAGTGAAGACACACTTTTTCTGCATACTATTTGCGTGCTTTACCACAAAACTCCCGTTACCTTACGTGGTTTTAATTCAAAATTAAGGGATTCTTGCATGCCTAATATTTAAATAATAGTAAACAAATTCATTAATTTTTGTTAGAAAAAAATTATATTTCTATTACAGTTTACCTTTCCTTTATGATTTGTTATGGGCGAACGCAGACAATTTCTAGCAAGTGTAAATCGGTTCGAGACTTATCGAGTGTGGAACTAAATAAAAGTGTTTATTTCAATGATTTCTTACTGGGAAATACTCGTATATTTCAGACTTTCTGTCTTGTTTCCTTCAGTCTTTGATAAAACACTATTAGAGAAAGACTTATTCAATTTCAGTTTTTTTCCCAGAATATACTTTATAAATCTGGGCAAGACTTTTTCTTCATATCAGGCATGAATCTATCCAAAATTTCGTACTATTTGTGAGACGTAATATACACATTCGTTAGGTACTAAGCATATCATTCGATAACTCAAAAACATAAAATGGGAACATTTTTAATTTACTAACTTTTAAATAGGATTGTTTTTAATTACATTTGCTCTAGTTCACATCTGAAATACATGTTTTCATTTTTCTCTTGCGTTACATTTCACTAATACTAGCTTTCAATTCTATAGCAATTTTTCTAATTCATCACACACACATAAAATACCAGATGGTATGATTAAATAGTGTGTATTAGCAATTTATTTATCGTCAAATTATTTATTAGCTTAACGCTATTCTTCGATTATAACTCGATATATCAGGCCTCTCGAGGTTATAACTCGATATTTCCTACTCTTCGATAAATCTAAGATTTTTCTCTCAAGTTAAATGTTAAAATATCAGAAGAATATTTTTATTAAAGTATATTTGCGAATCGAAACACATTCTTCAAGTTCCAGGATGCGAGAGCAACCGGGAAAAACAGATCTACATAAATAAGTCGTTGCAGCTGTGTGTTCACCAAATTCAGCCCACTTGGTAATAGCATTTGTTTCTTTTCTTTTTCCCCACTCTCTTCTCCCAGAACCTCATTTCTCACACACACTTGGCTTTTCTCCTCAGGTTTCATAGCATTGTACATTGTTTCCTTCAATTGAGTAGACCATCTACTTAATGTCTATTTGTGTTTATTCTTGCAGTATCAGTAAAAAATTTTTCTTTCTGGAAAATAATGCGAATTGCGATGAAACAGTAATATTTGAGAGTGAATGGTTGCGAGAATGATTTTAATTAATTATTCACTACAAAGTAACCCTTTTTATATGTCTGGTATATAACTATTTATAACGAGATTCTAAATTAATGTCACAAAAAGGAGATGGAGGATTTACGTTAATGACATTTAACTGAAAATTAGTAGAGTTTTATGAAGAAATTAACTTCATATTTGAAAAAAAAATTCGTATTTTTTTCGTTTGTCTGATATGCAAATCCTTCTTGTAAAGTGTTGCCACTTCTCTTGTATTGCCGTAAATGAATCCGTGCATGAAGTGCCTATCGGCTTTTTCAGCATTCGAATATTGTTTCATCCCTCGAAGGCCGCGGTAGCCAAGTGGTCTAGGCATCGGATCATGGCTAGCATGTCATGAGTTCGATACCAGTACCACTGAAGACCCTCCGTGTAGGGAAGAGATGCACGTAAAATCTGTCGAGAGCTCAAACGTCCTCCCGTTGGTGTGGTGTGGTAGTTAGGAGAGGGAGGTGCCAGCTCAGGTGTCGTCCGCGTCACTTGATCATGGTTCAAAATGCCGCGGACCGTCCCCAAAAGCCCTCGTGTAGCTGAACAGTGGGACGTTAATATTCACTCACTCATTCATCCCTCGCAACAAAAATCTGTAGAGTGAAGAGAACTGCAAAATATATTATATGAGTTCCCCTCGCTCTCTCTGTTTAAATTTGATTGATGAACGTGTTTCAGATAGTTTGTATTTTCTGAAAGGTTTCAGAAAGAATTACTTTTATTTTGATCATGGTTAGAGGGAATTTCTTTCAAGTAATTTCTCTAGGGCGTACAGAAAGCTCCCTTTATACCAGCGATACTCAACCTGCAGCCCGCGGGCCGCATGCGACCCATCGTACCTTTCTGAGTGACCAGGTCATGGCCCGTTTCACTAACGAATTCAGTTATTTAAGTGCAATGCATTTAAAATTTAGCAATAAATGTTATGAATCAAACAATCAAATATACCAATTTTGATATCGATTAGATAACTTTTTTCTGTAATTGTTACGGATAGTGATAACAAATAACAGTAGAGTAGCTACCATTTTATAGGGGAAACTTATTTTTAACTAACCCCCCTGTCTTCCAAATGAAAAATATCTAAGGAACCTATGTTGTTTCATGACGATTGGGATCTTAGTATTTCGTAGAGAAAAACAAATATGGATCAACAATATTTTTGATTTGTCGAAAGAATGTTACGTTTAAAAAATATAATTTTGCTCGTCACTCTAGCACTCAGCACAAATTTTTCAAGGGCTCTTTTTCTGGAGGATTTCTATCAAGACAAGATGAGTTGGTTTTCTTTAAAAAAATCTTTGCAACAGCAACATACTACACTTGTTGGTGATAATATCACAAAATTGCAGAGGTAACAAACGCATCCTATAAAATTTGTTACATTATATACATATTAACATATAAAATTGTTAAGGATAAACGTGTACTCTTTGATAAATTCAGCTATTTGTTCAGGTAAATTCAAAAAGTATTTGAATATACTTGAAACAAAAAGGCACAAACAAATCTGAACTAATGTTAAATAATACTGTAATTTCAGTCTGGAATCATTAAAAACGTTTTGTTTCCATACTACACTTGATAAATTAATATCCGAAGTAAAAATGAATAGGGCTTTTTCAAAAGCAAAAAGCAAATTATCAAACTTTTTATGGTAACTTTGTTTTTACAACAGTAGAAATGTAAACAAAGAGGATTGTATCATTGTTGAAAGGAAATCGAAATGACCCCAATGCTGGGTAAAAAGTGCATAAAACCTATTTTTTTTTTGTGGGTTGATAGAGCTTAATACAGCTTTATAATAAAATACAAATAGCTTTGCATTTATATCAAAACTTATAATTTTGATCAATCTTTCACCTTTTTAATGTCCTTGATCTCGTAGCTCCTCCCCCCCCCCTCAACTCTCTTTGCGGTCCGCTTGAAATAGTTGTCAGATGTATGTGACCCACTGGAAAAAAAAGTTGAGTACCCCTGCTTTAGACTCTCAAGGATTGCCTTCAAATCCCATATTGCATTTGAGTTTTTATTTGTTTTGGCGAGCTTTATACTCAATTTCAGATTGATTCATCCATTCAATTACACCCTGTAATATAAACAAGGGAAGCAAAAAATTATATTAAGGACTTAATTGTTTTTTATTCAGCAAATTTGTTTATAGTACTTAATTTGAAAAGAATAACTGGTATGTCTACTTGATTCAAACCAAATATTCTAACTCTAAATTTAGTTTAGTACTAGAAAATATATCGTCTGCAACCTTTATATAGCACCTTATATATAATTGGTCTGAATCCCAATTATATACTCTGAAACCCAATCTATCATCTCTTCTTTATGACAAGGTATATTAAAAGGCAAGAAAACGATGTTTCTTTCAATTGCTACTTTCAAAAAAGAAACTAGATTGGATTACAGAAGAAAAAATTCGAAAGTAGGATAGAATTATGTGAAATGTGTGTGACGTAATAAAAGAAAAATCAAACTTAAAAGGTAATTTTCATAAAATGAACCATTGAATGAAACTTCCTTAAGAATTGTGAGGTTAAAAAGTACTTAAATCTCTTAAGTTACCAGTACGTGGTAAATCAAAACAATTATGCATATTTTTTCAGCTTTTTACAAGCAACAATTAAACTTCAAAGAAAGTGCTATTTTTCTATCCCCTTAAAAATAACAAATGTTAGAAACTTTTATAAAAAAAACATTTTAATGTATTTTTTAAACTAAGTAACTGAGACTGAGAACTCGAATCACATTTATTCCAATTCCGGAGTATTTCTCTTTCATTTAATTTTACCACTTTTCTACTATTTAACAAAATGTTCAAAGTTTAGCTCACTTAAAGAGCTCGCATTTTCTTCCAACCTTAATGAAGCAGAATGGTCTATCTTGAGAAAGAGTGAAGGGGGGGGGGATTTCAGAATTCGAAAATTTGCATTTATTTATTTTTTAGAAAGAAAGATCAAAATTCCAGAAATCTAATTTCCGAGAGAGGAAAAGTTTCTCCAGTAAAAATTTCCATCTCTTTCCAAATTTATAATTTTTTTTGTTGAAATATTTTTTTAACCTTGCACTATTCCATTTATTTCAAAAAGAAGCACTTGCAAAAATTGCATGAACAGGAAAATTGCAGTAACAGCGATGTAATGAGTGTTTTTTTTAAGCGAAAGCAATTGTAACTATACGTCCAAGTGATATAAGGCTTCTTTTAGATGAAAAAAAAAATATTTAATCAAATAAAAAATAAATGCACATCCTTTTAATTTGTTAACATCACAATATTCAAGTGTTCTAATTGTACTTCAGATTCAGCTAAATCTGAAGTACAATTAGAACACTTGAAGAATACCTGAGGATTAAGAAAATTTTTTAAATCGATCCCTGGGGATGATTTGATTTTAATTTACGTTGTGTATTTGTGAAGCAACATGGTAGCTACTGGCACACACACACAACGCACCCCATAAATTTTAAATTTTAGGCAGGTGAAAAGGATGCAGCAGTCTCCACCAAAGGACCGATTTCTTATTAGGGAACTGATGCATTCCCACCGATCACGTAGATTCACGTGGGAATGGACCCAAGACAGGACAATACCAACTCTTAAGTTCTACGACAAGTCAACCGTTGCCTCCCTTTATCCAGCCGACAGAGAAGTGACCAGGGTAGTTCTCACACCAATCTTTGGTTTCAAAGTCCACCGCAAGAGGGGTGACAATAACCAATGCCAGAATGGTAATTAAAGTTACGTCCAAACAAAAATTATGCATGACGTGTCTCTTTTGAAGGCGTGGCATATTCCACCGTTAAAGACACATGAAATAGAAACGCTCGAAGACGCTGCGACACAGATTCTCCAAGAGTCTCCCAAACTTTCCCCCAATCTGGTAGCCAAATTGGCTTGTACGCTCTCACACCTAGTGACTTTTCAAAACTCCAGATTACGAGCATCACAGGCGTCTTACGCAGCCTTCACATCAGTAATCTGGCCTTAAAAGCTCATCATCAAAGATGACACCTGAGCCTGACACTCCTCTCTCCAAACTTCTACACGACGCCAACGGAGGACTTTGAACTTTAACATTCAGCGTACCTCAGACCCTCTACCTGGAGGATAAATTTAATTGTAGACAAGTGATACCATCACGTCAGTTTCTTCTAGCCGTGATAGCCGAGGAATCAAGGTTGCGAAATCGTGGTAGTGGCCGCGGTAGTCTAGTGGCCAAAGCCATGGATTCGTGGCTGCCGTGTCATGAGTTCGATCCCAGTACTGCTGAAAAACCACTATGTAAGGGGAGCCTATGCACATTAAATGAGTCGAAGCTCAAACGTCCTCTCGTTGATGTAGTGTGGGAGTAAATAGAGGGGTTGCCAGCTCAGGTTTCGTCCTCGTGACATGACAAGGATTCAAAACGAAGAGGTCCGTCGCCAGTAGCCCTCGGGCAACTTTATAGTACGACGTTAATATTACTCTCACCCAACGAAATCTTAGCCGATGTTGCTTAGGTAAATTCGTTAAGGATCTGTCTGCAATCCAAAGGGGGTGATACTGAGCTTAAGTTCTTCAAGTTGACATGGTGTGGAAGTTTAAGGAGTTGAGCGCCAGTTCAATTGCCTTCTTTGTTCCTTGACCATGCTTTAAAATTACGAGATCCGTCGCCAATAGCTGCCAAGTTGCTGTAAATGTGGGTGTTAATATTCAATCGATTAGTTAAAGTTCAAGTAATTAAATATTATAAAAACTACTGAATTGTATTTTAATAATAGATTCTATGGGAATACGATCACTTTTATGTAAAAAATACAGTAATAAGACTTGTTTAAAATAAATAAACTTGACTAGATAAGTTTCTTAGTGTAAGTTTAGAGTAGTGTAATATACAAGTTTATAGCGGTATGCTAGATATATATAACTTGTTTAAATAATTCTTCCTACCTTTTTTATTACAATTATTTCATTATTTTCTTTTAAGGTATCCGACCTACCCTAAAATTGTGTATTTTGCCAAAAAAAAAAAATTTATGATTTTATTTTATAGACCATTTTATTAGCTTTATAAAAATACCAAGTATATTATTTTTCGTTCACTAGAACAAAAACTACAAGCGTTTTAGTAAAAGCAGATGCCATTACTTTAAGCAAGATGTCATACTTTAAAACGCGTTTTACTCGAAATGTGTGTTTTTTTTAAATACTCAAACGGAGTCAGCGATTGCTGAAAACGTTTTGAACATAATTAACTGAAATTTTTTCTGTAAGTTCTATATTATAGTAGAATTCTTTTAACCTTCAGATTTATCAATCACTGTTTTATTTTAAAATTTACAGCCCCTTATGTTAATATAATCACTGTTTTTTAAGCAATTTCATATGATAACTGAGATAAATTGCTCTAGTTTTTGTAAAAATTAAAATATCTCTTATCCTAAAAGTGACTTCAAAAAGGAATAACATAGCAACATATTAGATTGAAAAAATTGAAAATTTGTTCATAAACCTTTGGTACAGAATGGACCGCGTTTATGCTATTTATTGTCAATTTTTACCTATTTTTTCCCCTTTTAGTATTAATAATTTCTTTTTCTCTTCTTAATTTTAGCATATTTTTCTTAAATCCACTAAAAAAATCTAAAAATAAAAAAAACCCCATATCTCCATTTTTTGAAAATAAAGTTGTCGCAACCAGTCAGATACCATAATTTTAGATTTATTTTGAAAGTTATTATATTCGCTCAAAAGCCTGTTAAGATTGGGAATGTACCGGAAAACTATTTAAATGCCAGTATTTGGGCAATGTAAATATTGATAAGAGTCAAAATCAGTTTGTTTCATATCGCATTTTAGTTTTTAGTGATTTATCATTATTTGTTTGCTTGCGTATTTTGTATTTATGGAGCAAAACATTTAATTTTTCTGTTGTTTCCGTAGAGCTTTCTAGAATAAATAAATCGGGATCTCAGTACCTAATGCGTAAAATCATTGCTTTAAATTCATCTGTCTACCATTTCGATTGAAACACAAGCAATCACATTTTGAGTATTATATAAACATTCCTCATTAAAGAAAAATATTTTAAAAATACGTCATTCCTTCTTCATTTTTTGGCAAAAAAAATTTCATTTAAATAATTTTTTCTTGCTTTAATATTCTTAAGCAAATTTTTATGAATGTTCTAATTCAACTAACACTAAATATCAAAAAAACATTGTTCATTTATATACTTTTTGAAAATCATGGTTCCAAACATAGTAAGTCATATTAAATATTTTAACAAAATTTCTAAGCATCCAATAGAAATGTTACACATATACCTTAATACAGTGTTTCTCAAACTGTTCGGCACGCTCCCCTTGGGGGCGTGATAACCCTACGAGGAGGGCGCGAGCGTATCGAAAAGTCGAAAATAAAAGATTATTTAAAAAATTTTAATTTACTTAAAGTAAACTACATTCTGACATAATAAAAATTAACATGTACACTGATATAATACACTTATAAATACCTCAGGGCTGCACAATATGTGTTTATTATTGATTTAACAATACTAAGTTAAGAACAAGTTTAATAATTATCATTGACCCCATAGGTTTGTCATATATAAAAAAATACAAAAATTAACACTTATCTTGATAATTAGTACATTTTATAATTAAACCCTTAACTGCTGATTAAAAATTATACGATTCGTCCCCCCAATGCTAAGCTTTTAACATATAGTCGAGCGTATTGGGTGTATTGGGGGAGAAGGGGGAGGGGTAAAAAAGGAATAAATAACCAAATCCTCTAAAATAAGTAAATCCTTCGCAAACACTGTCTAAGTCATTTTATTGCATTCCAAAGCCTTTGTAATAATTTAATGGATAACAGTTTACAAAAAAGATCGTACTTTAGAAAGACGTATATATACTTCCGGGGCAATTAACATACTGGCTGATCGACACAGTTATATACACCGATGACACTTAACAGTTTAAAGAGTCGAAATGTAGATTTCGCGTCAAAGTGTAGTATTATTGAATTCAATACATTGTTATTGTATGGAGAAGGGGGGGGCGATGAAAATTATGACTGAATATTGGGTCGCAAATATTGAAAATCTGAGAAGCACTGCTCTTTTTTCTTGAAGCAATACTTTCAAAAACAAAATTTGAAAGTTATTAACATTTTTGGTGTACACATCTTTAAAATCAACATTTCATTTTGTAACAGACTATCACAGCTAACATTTTAAACGAAACTTTTATTTAAAAGAATAGCAACGTACATTTCATTTCATTCCCACTCGAAACTCATCATTCGATTGACAACACCGAAAAGTTAAGCTCAATGATGAAAATAAGTCTAACCAATGGCAGACAATTAAATTCTGGTGTGGATATAATTCGCCAAATATAATCACCACCTTTCAATCCCTCCTCCGTCGTGTCAAGACATCCGATTTACTGATAACTCCTTTCATCGCTCTTATAAGCATTAGATAAATAGAGATGAGAAATGTCCAATATCATCTTAGTTGGCGATATTTGGCTTCGGTTTTGTGAAACGTGCCAATCTCAATTTGCAGAAGGGAAATGGATCCCCAAAGTTTAATTTTCTGCTTAGGAGATCGAGAAAGGTAGGAACAAGATCCTATCCTATATTTTTCTGTACTTATTTAGAAAAGGAGTCGATTGTACATCGCACCCATATTGTCGACATTGAATAAGATTGTGTAAATTCTAAAAGCTGAACACGGTGACGGGAATATGAAGCGAGCAGCCGAAAAATAATGTGTAAAAATTAAGTAAATATGAATAAATAATGAACAATAACAGAAATATAATAATTAATTTTTATTATTTTATTTATTATTGTTAATTGTATATTATAATATTATTTCATTACCTATCATTGTAATAATATTATCCAATAATAATATATCATTTTTTTATTATTAAATTTTATCGTTAAAGAATTTGGTCATTCTAACGTGCCATATCAACGAACGGTTAGGCTTAGAATTGCAGCAAGTGGAGAAATATGAAATGAAGCAAATGGTTGTCAATTCAAAGCCTACGACACGTGCGAAATGGGTGTTGCCACTTTGTTGAGTTATCTTGGAGTTATCTTCATAATTGCGATGGAACGTAAGTATCATCAGGGGTCTCAGAAGTGTTAAATTTTTCTGGAAGGCTGAAAATACACAATATTCAAATACATATAACTCTTTTAAATTTAAATTAAGTCATTCGAATCTTTTACACATTATTTATAAAGGAATGAGGCTTCAGAAAAGTGTAAAATGTTTAAAATATAATAATAATTTTAAAAATTATAAGCATATGAAAATAAGAAATTGTTTTATAAGAAATAATAATTAAGTTTTACTGTGCACATGCTATTTTTAAAAATATTTAATTACTAGCAATAAGTTGACTTATAAAGTTAAATGTATCCTTATTACACCGTAGTAAATTTAAATAAATATAATAATAAATTATATTTTTTAAAAAATAAAAAAAAATTATATTTTTAAAAAATTTTAATATTTTTCAAATATTTTGAAATACAAAAGACATATTATTCTTAATTTACTAGGGCTTAAAGTGTAGGATACATTTTATAATTCTATATGCATCAAAGGCTACTATTTTAACTCCCCTGAGATCTCTTAATACCATTTCTACAACTCTTTTATTTAGTAAAAAATATGTAAATTTTCCTAACGATAAACGTGAATGATTTATCGTGATATGCCAATTTGGAATGATGCACATAAGTAATGATATTTTAAAATAATATAAGATAATTTCAAACAAATAATTTGAGAATATAACGGCACAGCAATTAAAACCACCAAGTCTTTCACAGGGGAAAAATGTCGCTTGTTCATAGAAAATATTTTGAACAAATGTGGTCATGCGGGGAACTCAGTTACCCCAGGTACCTTAAGATTTTTGGAAACGTTACCACTCCCAAAAAAGAGGGAGATATGTGACAAATACATTTTATTTCCCATAAAGACTGTTACACAGAAGGATACTGACAAGGTCATTGGTAACAATAAACAGATTTCCGAGAATTAAAGATTCCGTGTGGCTGGGGTGACTCTGTGCCCCACGCATCCACTCCCGTGCGCTATGAGATAACTTTTTAGAGTGTGAAGAATGCCTCTGAGAGTTGTACCACATCTGGCTCGCATGCCGAAACCTACTGTAGTAAGGTGGAATCGGCGTAAAAATGAAACTAAAGTAGGTAAATTCGGTGTATTCGCAAAAAAAAGTCTCATTTAGTCCAACAATAACTTAATAATTTGTGACGGATTAATCCTGTCTCTTGATTAACCTCCTCTATTTTCTGTAAGATAATTTATTTATTTCAACCAATCTTCACCGAGAGCCGGGCGTGATTTATGCAAATAAGATATATAAGTTCGGGTTTCGCGAGTTAAAGGAGTTAAGTAAAGTGAAGTAATAGAAGAGAAAAGTGAAGTGAATTGAAGATAAGGACGTTAGCACAAGTGGTTGACAATCGTAGATAGCGGTTACGTGTGGAGGTATGCGAAGGGAAGCGGATTGAAGATTGTGAATATCCTTATTACAGAGCGTGGATTCAGCACCCATTCTCCCAGCCAGTAGAAAGGCGAAATCATCACGAAGGAACAGACGATGTCAAATATAAGGTCAGTGATTTGATTTGAGATATTGAGATTATTCGTACGTGGCATAGCTGTAATTGTGCCCTTTTAAGCTTTCCTAGATTCAGTTGCTATTCTGTCATTCCGCTAGTAGTAATTCCCCTTTTCGTACTCCACTCTTATTTGTTTTTCTTAATTGAATTGTGTGTGATTAAAATTAAGTGTTGATTAGAATCAATAAATCTATTAGATTTGCAATTATGTTTTTTGATCATTTAAATCCACCTACACATCCAGTAGTATTTGCAGATAGACAGGGTAAGGGGTGTAAGGGGTGGCTTTCAGTCACGACAAATTTATGTTCACAAAAAAAGAAAACACATATATTTTTAAAAAATAATGGGCAAAAAATATTAATGGTTTTTCGTAGCGATTACATTCTTTTATCGCTTGGCCTGCACATAAGTTCAAAGGTACTTCTGCTGCATGGTACAGTCAATTACAGTTGTTATAACAGGAACGCGGTTACATTCCAATATAATTTTGTATTAAGCATAAACTTTCCCCAATAGTACGAAAACTAAGTAGTTTTTTGTGTCAAATGTACATCTTCAATAAATATATAATTATTTCGAACCCTATAAATAAATAAATATTTATTTATTAATTCCATAAAATTGATCATTTGTATCTCAAATAAATTCGCAAATATGATTAATCTATTTAAACTGATCTATAAATTTTGATTTTTTTCTGTATTTACTCGCTTGTAATTCAGTGTTCTAAATCTAAAATAATGCGTCATTTAGCTTCACACTAATTATTTTCGGATGTAACATAATCGAAATATTTCTATCTTTAAAGAATCTTCTACATTTTCCCAGAGCATTACCATTTCAAATACTTAAAATTATTTCCAATGATCTCTACGATTACCGGAAATCAGGTAATCCTCAAAATTTCTCCGTTCCTGTCGATAAATCTATCTTAGATTGAAGATGCAAATCCCTTACGTCTTCCTCAGGAGTCATTTGGCGACTTAAAGGGATATTTATTCTCGCCAAATGGGAAGATAATAAATTATTCGAATTATAACGCTGTCATTTTGTCAAATCAACTGAGAGTATTATTCTATCTCTTCTCTCTCTCTCTCCACACTCGTTAAAGCTATTTTCTGTGAGTTAGAATTTGATTTTAATGAATATCGAGGAAGAAATAAATCTTTTGTTATTTTTAAAGGGTAATTTGATGTTATAATTCGATTTTTTTAATTATAGAAATAACAAAAGGCAAAAGTTTGTGTATAGTTATTTAAATAAATTAAGTATTCATTATTGTATAAATTTGTGCGTGTATGTGTGCTTCCATGCATGTGTGTGTATGTTCGGGCATGCGTGTATTCTAAAACACACGATTTATTTACATATGCTTCTCTTTAATTTGGAGAATTTAGCAATAAATTTAATATATTTGATCAAAAAGTTTATTTTTTCTTTCATTTCCTTTTCTTTTCTCTTTATTCCAATCTAGTAATCGGCGTCACTGTAGACTAGTGGTTAAGTTTACGAGCTCGTGGCTGGCGTGTCATGAGTTCGAGTCTAGTGACACGAAAGCCTAGCCGTGTAGAGGAGAACGATGCTCGTTAAATCTAACTATAGCTTCAAAGCACTCCTGTTGGCGTGGTGTGGTAGTTAGGAGAAAGGCATGCCAGCTCAGGTGTCATCCTCGTCACTTGACCATGGTACACAATTACGAGGTTCGTCACCAAAAGCCCTTGAGTAGCTGAATAGTGCAGCGTTAATTTTCCCTCACTAACTCCCTCACCTCACCAGGCCCTGCACATGACCTGTTTGGGTTTCATAGAACGAAGTGAAGTATTATTTGCGTTGCAATCACATCCGTATTACAGCACGAATGCTCGTTGTAAGATTCCCCATAACATAATCAGTAATGTGCGCCGTCTCTCCTCAACTGATTTTAATTTTCGTCACATTCTGAAACAACATCAAGACTATTGGAGACGAACCTCGATATTTTGAAACACGGTCAAGTGACGAGTACGAAACCAGAGCTAGCACCTTGTTATAGCGGTCGGTTCCTGCTTACATCTGAACCCTCTTGTCTACCTGTAAGCCCGGCTAGGTGTATGGGAGAAAATGAATTATCCACAGACATGATTTCAATCTAATTAATTTATTGTTTCCAAATATCAATCAGACACAATAATAATCTAATTAAAGTAGGTGATTACATAGCAGAGCGCGGAGGTGAGATTCTATAACACAGGGATATCACTACGGACTCTCAACTGAATCTACGACAGCTTAAATACGCTCAAATATAACTACGTCGCACACTAATAAGCTAACTTTTAATTAATCAAGCTCACAATACCTGTACTTTGTATGCATCGTATCCTACATAGAAACTTGCAGGTGATCTTTATCGGACTGGATCAACGTTGTTGGATCTACGCTCTGTAATCTTTTTCCTAGACAACTCCAAGACCTCTTACTAATTCCGCTATCTTTTATCTTCAACTAACAACTAACTCGTAGACTCTATGTTAACTCCTACTTGCCAACTCCAACGTGCCAACTCACAAACTCGCGAAAACAGAATTTATATAATATGCTTCATTTACATAATCCAGCTTTCTTGTTCGGCGAAGGTTGGTTGAACAAAATTATTTTTCCCCAGAAGAGTCCACAAGGTGTTAATAAAGTCACGGACAGAACCGTCACAACCTCCCTCTCCTAACTTCCATACCTCGTCAACGGGAGGACTTTGAACCTCGGAAGATCCTCCCTAAACGGTGAATTATCAGTGGCATTATGGCTTGATCACACTACTTGAAAACACCTGCCATGAGTTCACAACCATAGCCACCTAACGCGAAGTCTAGGTCATGCTGTAATTCTCCATGGTTGAGCGCTCCACTAGGGCATTCTCGTGCCCTCATTTGATTCCACAGAACTAGGTGGAGAGCTATTAACATTGGCAATCTACCGATTATTCTGTATGACTGAAAGCAAATGGGTCTTTTTACTTGCAATTTTTTTCGTTACTTTTGCATATATTCTGCGGTATCATAAATAAATACATTCACAAATCGGGTGACATAAATTTGCCAATATCTTGAAAACAAAACATTTTCAACAGTTAGGTTATATAGAAAATATTGCTATACAGGCAAACAAAGGCGTATTTGTAAAATTCAGGAAGAAACACCTCTTGCATTTTTCTAGCAAGAAATAAAGAGTAACAACTTAAAAAAGTCAATCAAAAGACCAATTTTAAAAAAGCTTTTAAGTCAAAATTTTTATTAAAACCTGTAGCGCTTTTAAAATTTGTTTACGTCTGAAAATCGTCATTGCGGACTACAAAATATATTTCTCAAACTCAGGGGCGCAACAGCCCATGAAGGCCAAGGCCTACTGTGCCCATTTCAGTATACGTGACCACTGGGCCCTGAGGTAAATGAGTATATGCCCCGATCAGGTGGTCAGTCTGAAGCGAAACATCCATTGTTTTAGTCCCCAAGCAAGCTTGGTACTCATTTATGGACCCACTGAAGGAATGAAAGGCTGAGTCGACCTTGCCCAGCCCGAGGATAGAACCCCGGACCTTTGGTGTGGAAGTGCACAGAAAAAAATACTTTTACTCTTCGAAAATGTAATGTTAGAAATAAGTAAGCAGAAAGGAGGGAGAAAATGCACAGACAATACTCCAGGACTAAATAATTTCACAGATTCTATACCTCTATATTCTGTTATTTTCTTTTATTCAGAGTGGCTAACATTATAGTGACGGTTATAAATAGACTGCCCCATCAGCACAAAAAGAGCGAGTTCCTATTTGTGACAGACATAAAACATTTTCAAACCTTAAAGGTAACCAACGAGGAAGACTGTTTACAAGTACAACAAATGGATTGTTATGTCTCGAAAATCACAACTGGAAGAGGAATCGGTATCCGATTACTCAGTGTGCAGATGGATTTATAAAACTTTGTTCTTTTTCTTTTAACAATCGTTCCCCGTACTCTAGTGAGTCGAAACTAACTTTACATATGGTTTCATTTGCCAGGAGACGAGTAATATTACTTACTCTTCAGAGTTTCATATATAATCTTTAAAAACGGTGGCGAGATAAAAAAGAAAAAGAGGAAGTTCCGAAAGGGGGGAACGTAGAAGAAGAGAAAAATAAAAATATCTCTTTTTACTAGACATATATGCAGCATTCTATATTAATAATTCATCATGAAAAATGCTGAAACTGAAAACAGGTTCAACATGATAGAACAATTGAAACAAGCTCCAAGCAGTTTTGTGTGTGTGTCGAATGTGTTAATATTATTCGCCATGGAACTTTGATTAGGTATTTTAATTTATCTTATAAATTTATTCGAATAAACACTTCAAAAAGATATATTGCTGTTGCTAATGCCACCTGATTAGTTGTGCCAATCGAGGCCCACGAAACTCATCGTGGCAAAGGGATAGATTGTAGTCATGTCGTTATCTGTAGCTTTGAGTACCAAACAAGAGACAGTAGGATTTGGCTCGATTCCATCCCAATTTTGAAGGAGAACACCCTGGAGGAATCAGGAGCTCTCACCTCTCATCCCATTCCACCCACCTCATGGAAGGACTTTCGGCTCAAAGGCTAATTAGAGTACCCCCATGCCGCAAAGGCACTATACATTTACGAACACCCAAGCTTTCTCCGGGATATACTGCCTCCCATCCGGTATAGTGTTTAGTGACACTGACTACTGTGTCTAGGACCTGGCTTTGAATAACAACTCGATCTGATACTAAGAAACTTGAGAATTTCCGAACTTTCACGCCACGGTCAACATGAGATCTTATCTCTTGAAAAGTTTTACGTTCATCAGTCTCTCTATACAAAGAGTCATCAGGCCGTGGTAGCCAAATTCGTAGCGGACGTTGTCGCTTCGCAGGCTCAAGTCCACCGTGCAGAGGTGCTGATGCCCGTTAAATTTGCCGTGGCTTAGTATCCTCCCTTTGGAGTAGTGTTGAACTTAGGGGAATATGGGGAATTGCAGCAGTCATCCTCGGCACTCGACTGTGGTTTGAAATTACGAGGTGTAAGTAATGTGAAGCTATAGGCAATAGAAAGTGTTGCTTATAGCCTCACATTACTTCAGGATATGACTTTGTAATGCCGGTTGATTCCTGCTTCCCTCTGAAACCCCTTGTCTACCCACCGATCCGGATAGGTGTGTGGGAGAAACTGAATAATCAACGGACATGCTTCACACTAATTATTTTGTTACCAAAATATCAAGCGGACACAATAACAATCTAACTAAGATAACAGATCCGATAGTAGAGCGCGGAGGTGAGACTCAATAGCCTGGGATTATAATACGGCCCCTCAACTGATTCCACGATAGCCTAAACACGCTCAATATAAACTACGTCGCACATTAATAAGCTAACTTCTATTTAAAATAAGGATCACTATACCTGTACTTTTATGAAGTTGAGTCCTACACTTGAACCTTAAAGGCGATTCTTATCTGTATTCAGTCACCGTCGATTGGTCCACTCTTAGTAAACTTCCATTGATAAACTCCAAATGCACTTAATAATTCCACGATACTTCCTCTTCAATTAACCAACTAACTCGCCAGCTCCTTGCCAACTAACTTGCCAATTCTTCATACCCGCGAATACAGAATTTTTATAATATACTGAATTTGCAGAACCACGCTACCTTCACTCGACGAAAGTTGGTTGAAATAAATATTTTTCTAAAAGAGTCTTGAAGGGATTCGTAGAGCCACGTATAGATCCGTCACAACTTCAATAAACTCTTATTCACACACTCTTAATGGGTCTTCACGGTTGAGAACTCTTGACTGGCGTTAATTCTGCCCAACATTCATTCGATTCCTGATGCCACTGGAGTTGTCGCGACCCTAAGGTCACAGGTGATGTTTGGAACTCTGATTGAACAGATATTGTTAGAATATCTAGAATATGTTACATAGAGCCCAGTTTTTTATTTTTTTGGTTAAAACAAATTACTATCAAACAAGATTATAAACCGAGGGAACATTCAAATTAATTGGCTATCTTAAATTCCTAAGACAAATAATTAAGTACTTAGCGGAGTGATCCAATGAAACGGCACTCGCCAGATCTCATTCGTGTGAACTTGATATTCTGATATAAAGCTTCTTAACAAGAGAACCAAGGCTTCCGATAATCACTTTGTAAATCTCACTGTAATAGCAGCCTAACGACTAACTCTAACACTCAAATTAGCATAAAATCAAATTCTCTTCCTGGATGACGGTTTTAAACTCAATCAACATTTAAGAATTATTTTTCCCAAGAGGATTAGTGGGAGGGCGAGGACCCATCGCAGAGTCTCTTCAGGCTATTTTATCTAAAATTCCTAAAATCAATATACGTACGCTGAAAGAAAATTTCGCCACGATATTATTCATCTAATATCCATACAGGATTTTATGTAAATGTACATCTTTCTGTTTTCCTTATTTTGTTCTATTTAACCATTTTATACTTGTAAAAAACATTAATGCGATTTGTTATTTATTTGTTTTCTGAAGCACAAACAATAACATTTAACGATGGCCTATAAAAGTAATTGTTCCATTTATTTTACTGCCTCGGGATAAAATATTCTCGTGCGTATAAGTTTAAAATTTATATTACTATTACATGACATGCATTCAAAAAATGTTGAAGTTAGGCATTGCATATTTTGAGACGAGCATCTAAAAATGGTTATACGAAATTTTTGAAAATAAGTAAAGATAGAAAGAATAATAAATTTAAGGGAGAAAAGTTTGAGCAATAGAGTTTATTTTTTTCTTTGAATTCTTCAAATGTAAATTTGGGGTAAAAATTTTATTTATTTGATGCGTGTCTTGATTTCTGACTTATTTATTAAATCCATATATGCGTGACTTTATTCTGAAGTTATTTCTAAAAATTTTAAACTTTTGGAATTGTAATGACTAAAATTCATAAAATATTCAAGCAATCTGCATTTTCTATTTTTATTAATTAGATCCAAAGTTAAGGTACAATAAGTCAGTCTTTTGTGTCTACTTATAAAGGAATAAATTTTAAAAAAGGGAAACAAAAATTTCAAGCTTTTCTACATCAAATTACTATATGAACAACTAGTGGTCTGTGAAAAAATTTTGAGGGCCCCCCAAAAAATTGGGATATTGCTCATATTTTTATGGAAATACAGTTTCAAGAATGACGAGTAAAAAACATTTAATGGAATGTGCATTATACTTTTTAAAAAATTTAGCTACTACTTTTCGCGAAATTCCTTCTGGGTTTTATTTGTTCATAACTATATAGTAATTCTATTAAGAAGTTAATTCAAAACCTTATTCTATTCATTTTTACTTCTTACATAAAATGAAACTCGGATAGTGAAACAAGCTTAAATTATGTTTGCTAAATAATAGCACACACACTTCGATCTCACGTTTTTTAACACAACACTATTTCTTAATTATTAAACAGTACGTTGTATTTATTTTTTTCTTTTCTTTCTTTCTGCATTCTTTATATAAGTTCTACTTTTTGATATGGAACTCACCAGCAGTCAATTAATTATGTATATATATTTATCCCTTCACTGCATGATTTTTACTTTTTTTCTTAGTGAAATAAATCACGGTGTTACAATTCATGCTCTAGATTAAAGAAGGAAGATGCTTCAAAAAATTTAGTAGTATAAACATATCATATAAAATAATTTAAAAACAGTGTGATGGAAATATTCATCTTCATACAAATTGACACGTTAAGTTTACAAAATAAATAAAAAGTAATATATGTTTGTATCTATTTATTCCTTATTATAATTAAAAAATTCTTATTATAATTATTCTAATTTCATGTGCATCGCGGTACTCGTAGTCAGAATTTTCCTCAGGAAAGCCATCTTCTGATAGCCAATCACCTGCTAACTAGTCCAAATAATCTTCAATGTGTCCTTTTCTTCTAAATTTCTTTCAAAAATAAAACAAAATAAACAAATAGTAAAAAACATTTTCGTCATACATTAGAAGTGAAACAACAGCATAGTGATGTAAATTTCTGTCTCGTGGTTTTGGGAAGAATATATTTGGGGTATTCAATATTTTTTTTCAATGGGGCTGCGCATTGGTATTTTATACCTTTGCAGACCTAGTACATTCCCCAGGAGCTGGTATCACTTTTTAGCGCTACACCCTATAGGCGATACCAATTACAGCAAGCAATTTTGATACCCAGTTTCCCCCACAGAGGGAGGCACCTGAGCTGTTGACGATACGAACCTGTTCTAGGATTTAATTTTGCTGAGAGCATCCAAGCCAAACAGACACTCTAAGGTTCTTTTACATGCCGTATAATCATATGGCATGGTCGCTGTCGATTTTCTACATCTTGAAAATCCACCGACTTGGGCCGGGGTCGAACACGCAACCTTGGGTGCAGAAGGCCAGCGACAAACCAACCACGTCACCCAGCCGACCGGGGGGGGGGGGTGTTCAATATAAATTGCATAGAAAATAACAGACTCCACTCATAACTTTTTCCGCTCAGTTTTATAAGCAAAAAAATCCCTGATTAGTTGCCAAAAATATTCAAGAAATTCCCCTTTTCTTCAAACCACAACAAACAGTGGAATGACAATTTCAAACCCGCTATAATGATTGTAATATTTGATTGTTTTGATAGCTACGTTCCTTATTACGCAATAGTCGTGAAAAAAGTTGCCTGCAGTAACTGAGTTACAGTACACCTGTTTTGAAACTACTTTTTATTCACTAAATTATTCTGATGGAAATTTCCATTATCAAGCAAAGAAGTATCATGATTAGAGGACTCAGTTGTGACGAAAACTCTTCTATCGTATTTTTAGTAAAATTAGATTGAATTTAATTTAATTGTTCTTATGTTATTGAGAAACATATTAGTATCTCATTGACAACTTCGTAAATATACCTTTTTTCATTTCCTACTATTAGCTCACTCTCTATTTATGTATGTATATATATATATATATATATATATATATATATTACAAAAATATACACAAAATAGTTATAAACCTAAAATAACTATAGTCATGATAGAATAAAGTCTTAGCCACAGTAGTATTAAAGCAAATTCCTTACCTTAGGAACCATGATTGCAGGTTTAAACAAAGTTTTTCGGCCAGCCAGCCTTCACCTCAATTTGCCAATACTCTGGGCCATAAGGGAAGTAAGAAATTTCTAGAGAAGTTTAACTATTATTACAAATAAAACCATAATTTATTAATGTAAAACGATAATATTATAGCCCTATAATAATTACTAGAATATTTTAAAATCAAAGCTAAAACAATTAGATGAGGACTTACCACGTGAGTACAGCAAAAACCATTTTCTCGGGAAATAGGAAGGTGAATAACAGTAACGCATAAAATTATTAAGTTTTGATAAAATAACATTAGTCTACATATATACATATTTAAAAACTCTAAATTTTGTTTTAAAATTTATAGAAAATAAAAGTACCACCCAGACATACAATTAATTTTAAATAAAATATAATATTCTTAATTTATTTAGCTTGAGGCGCCATTTATCGATTAACTGTACAACTAATAACATATTTCTAATATTATAATATATATATATATATATATATACTAGCTGTTACCCGCCCGCTTCACTGGGAATTCCATGATGTTTTATAAATTTTTACTGCTTATATATATATGTATAAATTATTGATATCTAAGTCCTGCATTAAGAATGCGATTGTATTGAAAAATATACTTATACCTATAACTGTCGCCTGTTGATAAAAAAAAGGGGCAGAACTCATCTAATTTGTGTTTTCTAAAAATCTCTAAAATTGAAGCATAGAATGATGTTTGCTCTTTCGTAACCCAAAAACCAAGGGGATTCCCGCAAAACCAATTTTCGGTGGATCTCTACTCCGTAAATTGAACATGCAAGCCAAATTTCAAGTCTAAATCTAACAGAAAAAAAAACAAAAGTTTTACTATCAATATCCCCGTAATCCCGTTGAGAGCCGTTTTCCAAAATAACCGCTCTTAGCGGATTTCAACTCAACAAAAGAAAAATGTAAACCAAATTTCATTATTATAGTTCTTGTAGCTCGAAAAAAGTAATTTCTTTCGTCAATACGTCCCAGTAACCCCCTGCACCCCCCACAACTTGATTTGCTTAAAATACATTCTTAGTGGATCCCTATTCAACAAAAGAAACATGCTTAACAAATTTCAAGTATATGGGTCTAACAATTAAAAACATGATTTTTTTTCTGTAACTCCTCTTGACCCCTCGCAACCCTCCTTGGGGGTCAATTTTCGTTTTACTCTTTGTTAGAGGAACTCTATTCCATGAAAGGAACATGCCTACCAATTTTCAAGCAGGATGATCAAATAGTTTAAAATGGAAATATTTATCAATTACGCCTCTTAATCTCCCGAAATTAAACTTAGTAGTTCATATTCGCGAAACCCATTTTGTAGCGGTTCTCTACTTTACGAAAGGAATCTGCTTATCAAATTTCATGACTGTACGTCTAATAGTTTAAAAATGGGGATAATTATCTATAACACCACTTGAGCCCCCTCAACGCCACTTCTGGGTCTGTTTTCACAAAACCAATTTTGTAGGGGAATTGCACACTATGAAAGGAATCTGCTTAGCAAAATTTGAAGACTGTGCGTCCAATAAATTAAAAATGAAAAAAAAAATATCAATAACGCCCCTTGAACCCCCGCAACGCGGCCTAGGGGTCGATTTTCACAAAACACATTTTGTAGTGTATCTCTATCCTATGAGAGGAATCTGCTTACCAAATTTCAAACTGTGCGTCTAATAGTTTAAAAATAGAAATAATTATTTATATCTGCCCTTAACACCCCTTGGGGGTCAATTTTTCCCAAACCTGTCTTGTAGCGGATATTTACTCCATGAAAGAAACATTCCTACCAATTTTCAAGCAGGGAGGTGAAGTAGTTTAAAAACGAAAATATTTATCTAGTACGCCACTAAATCCCCCGCAACGCCATTTAGAGGTCTGTTTTCACAAAACCTTCTTATAGCTGATCTCTACTCTATAAAATAAATCTACTTATCAAATATAAAGACTGTGCGTCTAATAGTTTAAAAATGGAAATAATTATCTATAACGCCCCTTAAGTCCCGCAACGCCACTTGAGGGCAATTTTCACGAAACCCATTTTGTAGCGTATCTCTACCCTATGAGAGGAATGTACTTACTAAGTTTCAAGACTGTACGTCTAATAACTTAAAAATCGGAATTTCTAACGCCCCTTAAACCCCCGCAAACAATTGCTGCTAATTTGAAATTACAAACAGACACTTCAATTTTATTTATTTGTATAGATATAGATTGAGATTATAATAACTATTGTTTAAATGTGACTAAAAATGTAAAAAAAAAAAAATAGATAGGATTAAAACTAACCGTAAAACTTATCAATTTTTTGTTTCTTGCATTGCTTTTTGCTTATGAAGCCTTGATTTATTATTTTTAAAAGTGCATCCGAAACAGCCGATGCTCTACTTAACTGAACAGTGAGATAACTATCCTAAAAAAAAATTATGGCACGTGTCAGCGTATTATCATGTGCGCGTAACACTATTATGTCTCATGAAGGCCATCGGTCGCCAGTAACCAAAACAACGACTTCATTAGCTCAGCTTGGCGTTCAATTTGGCGTTCATCTTGGCATTCAGTTTCACGTTCACCCGTATAGTTCGCGTTCCCGTAAGAATACGGGAATAAAATATAGCCTATGTTACTCCCCGTTAATGTAGCTTTCCATTAGTGAAAGAATTTTTAAAATCGCACCAGCCGTTTCCGAGATTAGCCGGAACAAACAGACAGACAGACAGACAGACAAAAATTTTAAAAATTGGTTTTTTGTTATGAGTACCGTATATACTTTTAGTGCATTAAGTAAAAAGCTGCTAATTTGAAATTACAAACAGACACTTCAATTTTATTTATTTGTATAGATATATATATAGATATATATATATCTTGTTCAAATTTTCAATCGTTAATAAAAAAAATTCTATTCATCCGATCAAGTTCAAATAATTTTTATTAAACCTGTACTGGATGTGCATTTGATGTTAATACAGTTTTTCCAAATATTAATTCATTAATTACCGTTTTTTTAATTAATTAACTGTTTTCGATGTCATTTAGTTTTGTCTCCATTGTTTTTACAATGTAATTGCTAAAACAATGACAAAAGTGGGCGTCGAAGTACATTGTTACAACAATGCAGACAAATCGTGCTCTTTTTTTAATTCCTACTATTAACCTTTTGGAGACGGCGGTTTTTGTAAGGAAAAGGCCCTACAAGACGGCACTTTCAGCGATGGTTACTTCCCCCTTTTCTGTCACTGATTGAGAGTATCAAACATCGGAGGGACAAAAGAAACCATATAGTTGTTGGTCTCCCGCTGACCAAGGGAAAGTTCGCGGCTTAGAAAGTCCCTAAATGCAAAGAGTCTCCCTTTCTTAGGGAAACATGTTTTTCTGGAGAATCCAATGTAGTAATTACGTATGATTTCAATTCAAGAAAATTCAAACAATTTATTTATTTTATTTTTAAGAAAAAGAAATTATTTCCTAACAATTTAAGCTGTTTTACACCTAGAGATTTCCACTTTAATATTATTAAAAGCATTGAGAGAAATAGCACAAAATAATGATGATAATATAAATCATTGCATAAAAAAATTAAACGCTTATTTCATTGTAGATACAATAAACTAAACCAAATTTAATTGATTTTGCTCATGTAAAATTTATTTATATTTTGATTTTCCGTAAATTCATTAAAATAGATATAAAGTTTTTTAAGTTTAATTTTAGTTCTTTTAAATGCAGGAATTTGGTACACACCTGGAGTTAAAACTTAAAATAATCAAATTAGAAATAAGAAGTAAATAATATGATTCATCACATAAATTGCACATAATTATAATCAATAATACAAAATAAAATAAAAAGCAAAATTCTTGAACCTGTCTCTTTATGTTATAATGTAAAATTCAGACTTTCTCAAATCGATAATGGAGTAAATTTAAAAACTCTTATAAGTATCCACAGTATCTGTACGATAACAAACATATCGTCATTAATCAACAATGCTTTTTTGGAAACTTCATTTTTACTCAATTTATAATTGTTTTTCTCTCTTATAATATGTCAGTAAAATCTTAAGATTTTCTTACATATCTTTTATAAAGGAATGATATAGATTTGATGCATAATTGTCATTTTTATTGTTCCATAATCCATTATATTATGATACAATAGAATTCATATTACTCAATAAATCCTAAGACTAGGTCTAAATTTTATTTTATACATATCAAGCCTTTTTAAATACTAAAATTTTATTTTATTTTGATCTAATTCTACCTATATATGCTGAAAGTTATGATACAACATTTATTGTGGCAAATAAATGAAATGAATAGCAGGTAGGTGTTTCGCGTTAAGCTATAAAATGTGAACATCCTAAGGCTATAAATGTTGCCACTTGTTAAATAGTGCCACATTATAGTCTCCTCGTGTTTTTATTAAAAAATTATCCCAATTAGGGGTTTCCATCGTGTAGTAGAGTTGCTATGCATTAAATGAAAATCCTTACGTTGCCGTGATGTGGAAATTAGAAGTGGGGGCTCTAGCTCGGCTATTGTTCTCGCTACTTGATAGACTTTTAAATTACGAGGTCCGTCTCATTACTTTGTCCATTACGTTACTTGTAAAGGAAATATTAATAATTAATCAATTTATACCTACATGTTTCTAAGAAAAATTAAAATTTTTTCCAACAGTAACAAATGTTTTCATTAGTAAAAAAAGGAAACGCTTTGAATTTTTAGAATACTTGATAGTAAAACGCAAACAATAAGCTGATATCAAAGACAAAATATTATGACTACAAATATTTTTAAGTTGCTGAGGAGCTTCATGTATCTCGGTAAACTTGTTTATATAAAAGGAATATATTATTTTTATTTGTACTTAATTGTTTCTTTTGCGAGTAATGACAGCATACTGGGGCTTCAAAATTTTTTCACCTTTCGTACAAAAAGTTATATTCTTAGCGTTTGTGTACTTTACTTTTTATTTAAAATTTCAATAGAATTGCATAATATTACTTAAATTCTAAGATTATTGCTCTGATTTTTGTGCGATAGTGAACTTATTTTTGTGTGTGATTTTGTGCATAAGATAAAGAGTCCTACGTAACCAACTCTTTCGATCAACATTCAAAATAATTACACAAAAACCTTTCCTTCTCAACGCACTCTCCTCAGTCGGGTTACAGATAACTGACAACAATTTGCTTTCTTTGATCTTCTTCCAAAACGAAGGAAGACTTCAGCATCAAACATCGCTATTTCACCCCCTCCCTTCTCGTTTGGACAGTCCCCTAAGAGACTGTGTGTGTGGGAAAGGGGTCATTTTCATTTTATCTCTCAAAATATAATACAATATCAGTTCTCCGAACGGTTATTTTCATTCTCCTGCTAAGTTTGCAAAGTGGAAGAGGGCCTTCTTTTAAATTGGTCAGCATAGATTCTATTTATCCTATGTCCGACAATTTAATAGAAAAGGAAAGAAAGAAGCATTCTTTGTCAATATAAAAGCACTTAAAACTTGCTTTTCATGTTCATTTACAAGAGCCCTGATTCTGTATTTAGAGTTTCAAACATTCAGTAGCCGTTTAAAGGAATGTTCGGGGAGCGCACCCCAGCATTCCTTTCCTTGTACTATCCTACATAAAAAGTAACTCACGAATAAATAAGCGTGTGCGCAGGGGAAAAAACATAACGAACACATTTTTTTTATTTCAATATAACTATTTTGTTAGACTACATTCTAAAAATATTTACTTTCAGATCGATTTTAGAGCATTTTGCAAAATTTTTCGTAATTATTATTATAAAAGAAATTTGCTATTGTTTCTTAAAAAAAAAAAAAAACTTCTTTAAGTTTTGAAAAATCAGGAAATCTAACACTATTGAACTTCCAAAGTATAATATATAACACAAGCAAAAATGTCATTCTTGCTTCTAAGGTTTTTGTATAAATCAGGGTATTTTTCTTATGCTGAAGAACTTGTAATATTCGTCGCCTACAAAATTGAAAGAAAATTTATTGGAATTAATAGTTTTTGCTTCAAATACTCAACTTTTATACATCAATTGTCATAATAAAAAATTTCGAAGTTGGTCTCTGCATTTTATAAATAAATTCGAAGGGACTTAAATGGATAGTTTTAAAAATGTATCACAAATATTTCTGTGAGTTTTTGTTGCAAATATCTTCATTTTGTTGTTTATACACGATTAAAAAAGGGGTTTTTTTTATGTTTCGATATAAATTTTCTTTAAAAATTGTTTTTAGTCAAACTGATCGGACGAGAACCGGTGTTTTCAGCATGGTATGGCCGTTGGCTAAAAATTGTTTTTTTATTAAGTATAATGTAAGATAACAGTAAAAATGCGTTTCTGTACAGCGATACATTGTGTAATTATGCACACATTTTCATCAAAAACTGAATGCAAAAATTGCTTTAAATTCTCTACAAATATATTTTTAAGTAGTTTTGCAGGTATGAAAATTAATAAAATTGTAGAACTGAAGTATTTTTAAATCTGACAGATTCATAGCTATTAGTGTATTAGTTAAAAAAATATACATTATGAAAATATGTAATTATATTCTTTAGTATGAAAAAAATAAAGTAAAAATCATTTAAAAAAATCACCAGTTTAAGTTATAGAGCTTTTTTGAATAAACTTTGAAAATAACGTTTTTATGTAGCGTATATTTCTTAATAATACTAATGTATATAATTATTTGCATAATAAAGAAAAGGGGAAGACATATTAGAAATTAAAAATTTATTTCCATATAATTAAATATTGTTTAAGTTCAACATGTTAAAATACGAAATATTATACAATTAATAACAAAATAAATTTTATTCTAGGTTAGAAATTTTTATACAATAAAAATTGAGGTTACAGAATTATTTATTTATTACAAAAAGGTAATATAGGTATGTATTATAAGCAAAATTATTTAAAAAAGATAAAATGGTGTAATAGTAAAATGATTTTACAGATTTTTGTATAGTTTTATGCGTACGAATGTAAACAAAACAAAGTAATAAAAATTATCTAGCTGAAGCAAAAGGAACAGATTTAGGAAATATATAATGTACTATAACGATATTAATTAACGTGGGAATATAATGATTTAATTATTTTTTATTACGAAATATTCAAATTTATGGAAGAAAATTGTTATTCATTTCATTAGTTTTCTTAACACAAAATATATATAAGGAAATATACAAAATGTACAAATTATTTTCAAAAATTCAATGACACATTTCAGATGCACTAAAACAAAACAAGAATTAAAAAACTGTTCTTGGATATGATACAAATTTTAAAAAAATACATAAACTGGAATCGTCTTCTAAATCAGCTAAAACTTTCTGAATCTCTTCAGTGGTAAGTCCACTTTCACATTTAGGCATTTTTTAAAAAATGAAATCAAATTAATTTAAAATGAAATTAATTTTAAATGAAATGATTAAGTAATCGAGATGACAAAATCGCTTACAAAAATAACTATGCGCTCACTGCTAGTAAGAACTTGAGCATAAGGGAAAAAAGAGGGATATCTAGATAAGGGCGAAAGAGGGTATTCTATTCCCATCCCTTCTGAATACAAAAGAAACCAGTCAAGCTATTGATGGTTCAGGACTGTAATAGGACCCATGCTGATTTGAAGGCTGTTTAGAGGGGAAAGCAGTGCGTGACCGATAGATCGGCCAGAGCTTTTTTTTAAGGGTATGTTCCTTCTGGCCGCTAGATCGGCCAGCCGTCCTCAAAAGGTTAATTCACTCTCTCCCTACATATAATTTGGTAAACACGGGCTTCACGAACCCGGGGTACCCTAGTGATCCTTCTCTATTTTCGACCCTCTTTCTTGTCATTTAATTCATTCTTTCTTTCTCCCCGTCTAAACCACAGATATTAAAACAAATGTTTGGCGCAGTATAGCCGAAATCGGCTCTTGCGCCTATAAACCCCAAAATCACTCACTCACTCACCCTACATATAATATATATATATATATATAAATAGATATATATCTTGTTCAAATTTTCAATCGTTAATGAAATACTTTCTATTCATCCAATCAAAGTAGATATTGACTTAAGAAATTTTTTTTGTATTCGTTGTAAAAAAAAATATTTTCATGGCTACATCACAATAATATCACTATTTTAAAGCAACTGTATTCCTTTTTAAAAGCAGGGTTTTTCCCTTCCCACTCAAAATATTCAAATGCCGGGAAAATATTTTGACTGAAATACATTTGCGAATGGAAAAATATTCCTCTCTTGTTGCGGGAGGGAAGGTGGGATCTGCATAAATAAGTCGTTGCAGCAGTTTAGGAATCCCCTAAACTCGCCCATTTCGAAAAGGTATTGGCTTTTTCTCTCCGGACTTTGCGCAGAACGTCTCTCTGCCATTTTGCAATTTTTAGTGCCTCTTGCCTTAAAACTTTTCCGCAATGCTCATCATGTTCTGAATGTGTTACTTATTGTTTTCATATCTTGCTAATGGCCATTTGCTCTGATTTCTCTATCATGTAAATAGACGGACTGAAACATTGTTTTTAGCAGGATCGACTCAATATGTGGGACATGGATACTTTGTCGCAATATCGAAACATAAATAGTTTTATAAAATGATTTGAAAAAAAAATAAAAATTTTACGTTTTGTGATTTTGTTGATGACAAAGTTTGGAAGCAATTTGAATATTATGGTTTTATTTATTATTTGGTTGGTGTTTGGATGCAAGTTAGAGGCAAAAGAGAACGTTAGATAAATATACCTTTTATAATGTGTGACCATCAACTTTTACGCCTATTCACACACTAAAATGTTAATTCAGTTGCTTCCTTATACGCTCGATCTACAGTTTTTCCTGTTGGACAGTATCAAATAATGTTGGAATTAATATTTATACCGATAATCTACCTTTAAAATATTCCTCTTCTATAGTGAAACAAATTTTTTTATTAAAATTTAATTAAAACTAAACTTTCTGAATACCGAAATATAAATATTTATAACATTTTTTGAGTTAAAGCTTGCAGTAAAAATTTTTACAAATACATTACACTTGCCACTTCATATGGAAAAGAGTTATGTGCCGCTCGCTTCTACGTCTTAAAATTTTTTTTAAATAAGTTTATTGGAGACTGGAAATGTTTTTGCACTAACGGGTGAAAAATACTTATGGATTTCTAATATTAATATTAAACCTTAACCTGTGACGGCTCTATCCAAGATTTCCTCACAAATAGTCCTCTTGGAAAACTTTTGGTCTTTAAAAATTATTTTTATAAGACTTCCTCTCGAAGAAGAGAACGTGAACATGCAAATTATGACTACTATATAATGTCTAGGCTTTCAGGTTAGAAAGAGAGATAGAATAGATCTCTAGCGGAGCCGTTATTAATCAAATTAAATGTGAATAGTGGATATTTAGTGATTGATAATTGTGTTATTTCAGGTGACGATCTATCACTTGAGATTGAATCTAGATTATATAGCTTAAAAGTCAGAGCTATTGAATAAAGATTGTGGACTAAGTATTTAAAGTGTTCGCATACCTCGCCAATGGTCCTCATATTTATTAATTGGGTGCACCTCTTAACTTTGGTTGATTAAACTGGTGTTGTGGTTTGTGCTGTAAATAAATTGAGTGATTTAGAACATTGATAGTCTTCCTTCCCTTTCTTCCACACCTTCAGGTGCGCAGGCCTAGTCACATTGTTCAGTTTTTATTTAACTATGACCCATTCTCATTCTATATATATATATACAGTAAAATACGTTTAACGTGAAAATGCTTACGACGAAATATCGGTTAACACGAATTAACATAATAGATCCGACAAACTATTATTTATGTTCATGCATTTCTTTCTCTCAACACAAACCGAAAATCTCTTAACTCGAAAATGTTTCCCTTCTGGGAGAAGGAGGATATTGAAACTGAACCAACACTTAATGAAATGTCTGAGAAAGTTTCTTTAGTTATATCTTGAAGCATTGTGATGATGTCCTACTGTATCATCACAAGAATTCGTTGCAATGGATAATGAGTGTACAGCCCCAATTATTGCAGAAAAAGATATTTTGGAGTTTTTTCAATGCTCAAGAAATATCATTGATGCAGTTTCCGACGACAAACATGAAATTAATAATGTAGATCCTGTTCCCACGTCATCTGAAATAAGGAACATCGTGAAAAGTATGCTCAGTTATTTAGACGCACGTTCCACCGGTGAAAGGAATCACAAATTGGACGATATCGAGCAGTTTGTTAACAATTTAGTGTTAAAAATATCAATACAAAAAAAAACATCAGATTGTTTTGCAAAAACTCAAAAAATGCTTTATTTTTCAAAAGACTTCAAAATTTTGTATTAAATTTCATTAAATTCTTGTGAATATTTTTATTTCATTGATTTTTATTAAATACATACATATCTATCTATGTAAACAAAATGTATAATAAATTTTTTTTATTGCATATATGACTTTTATTTGAAATATACTTTAACACGAAGTTCTTTTAAGAAGAAAAAGTATTTCGGCAACTTCTGTTTCGTGTTAAGCGATTTTAACTGTAGTTTAAATTAAAAACTAGCCCTAATTATCTATTTAGATGTATGGAGGGGGGGCAGATTATTGCGTGTTCCAATGCACTTCCATAAAAAAGTATCACCTTACAGAGGCCAAAGAGGTATCCCGTTAAATATGGTTTAGCTCTTTAATCAACAAGGCGAATTTAATATGAGTTGATTTTATATATATCTATATATATACGAGGGTAACTTTGAAATTTTTGAGATACGCGCAGGTGAAAAGTTATAAAAAAACTAACGGTTTAATTTTAAAATGCATAGTATTTTAACACAGCACGAGATTTTTTACTGACTTACTTGAAGTTGTTTAGCGTAGAATAAATTTTAAATAGAAGAAGAAATGGAGTTGACGTGAGAACATATCGTGCTATATTTTTTTATGATTTTAAAACTGGATTATATCTAGATTAATGCGTTCAACGGCTGCAATTAACATTTGGTGATGAATCTCCATGTCGTCCTACTGTATTCAGATGGTTTAAAGAAATTTCCAGACGTCACAGTTCTCTTCAGGATGAAGAACTCACAGGAAGGCCGCGGTCGGTATTAATCCCAGGTAATGTATCTGCCCTACGAAAACCGTCAATGGAAGATAATCGCTGTACCTACCAAATGATACAGAAGGAGCTTAACTTTAGATCCACAGCTGTACGCAAAATTATTCAGGAAGAATTACTTATGAAAAAAGTAGTTTGCCGTTGGGTTCCCCATAATCTAACTAAGCACCAAAAAGAGTGTGTCAGAACCAGTAAAGATACCCTTAAATTGCTAAATGATGGTGGCCACCCCATTTTTAAAATTGTGATGGATGATGAAACTTACCGTTTTATAACGTTCCAACACGTCAAGGCAGCAAAGAATGGGTCTTTGAAGATGATTCCTCACCAACAACGGTGAAAAGACAACGAGCAATGGAAAAAAATTTATGCCGTTTTCGCCAGAAGTTCGGGATTGATCAAAGCCATCAAGTTGGAAGTGCAGAAGACAGTAACAGCAAAATGGTATACCGTTAAATGTCTTCCAGAAATTCTCCAAGAAGGGAGTGTTAAGGGATTAATGCTTCACCATGAAAATGCATCTTCCCATACAGCCGGATTAACAGTTGAGTTGTGACGGATCTATACGCGTCATTATTTCACTAATCCTCTTGGGGAACCTTTGGGGCCTGCATTCAAGTTAATTCACAGCCTCTCAAGAAGAAACCCTGATATTTAAATTAGTTTGACTATGTAAAGTCTATATATATATAGGTATTGTAGATGTAAGATAGAAGGAGCAGGAGAGTTGTTGTAGTGATATGCAGATGAGAATATTAGAATATTTCTCACAAACATAGCGCGAGTTAAGGAAGGAGTTGCTAAGATATTAAATTATTAGATTAAGGGATCTAGGATAGATTGAATTAGATTTAGTAATCGGATCACTAGCGCTTGTTCACCTTGTCTAGTTCACTTAGTCGTGTTTGCTTAGAGTTATTCATTGAGAATAGATTGCTCGCTTTATATATCGCTCCTAGGGTCTCCTTTTGTAGTCTCACTTGTGATTGATTAAGTGTGTTTGAAGAGTAATAAAATAATAGTTATTATATGGAAGTTGTTGGTGATGCTTTGTCCCCCCCCCACACACACACACCCTTAGGTAGGCAAGACGGTGAAGGAGCGGTGCCAAATAGGTCGCGCTCACAGAGTTTCTTAAACAAAAACAAATGAAACTGATAGAACATCCACCTTATTCTCCGGATCCAGCTATGTGTGACTTTTTGTTATTCTTTAATCTAAAAAAGAACTTACGGGGCGTCGTTTTCTTTCAGAAGAGATTGATGTCGCTATAAATGCATTTTTTCACCAATTCTAAAAAAAATGAATGGTTTGAGGCATTTAATCAGTAGAAATTTCGTCTACAACCGTGCATTGAGGCTGGAGGTGGCTACTTTGAACACTCTTAAAATTTTTTAAAAATAACTTTAAAAACAAATGTGTGTCCCAAAAATTTCAGTGACCCTCGTATATTACTTGTTCAATTAATTTTAAAAAATTGCAAATTTTTTTTGAATTACCTAAGTTTAAGAATTTCTGCAAAAAAATGAATAATAAATAGAATTATCGATCAAGAATAACGAAAAAATGAAGAAAATTTTGTGTGTGTGTGTGTGTAATTATATGTGTGTGTAATTATGTGTGTGTGTAATTATGATAAATGTAATAAACTTCTGATCCACAATTATTATTCATTCTAGAAAACATTGCAAGAAATCTGTTATTAATTTATTTTTAAAATTTAAACTTCTCTGTGTTTATAGTGTTATGTTATTTGTATTTAATTAACTTCTTGCAACTGGACGTGACAATCTTCTGATATAATTTTAATTAACTCTATGCTATTTCGAAAGCTATTTTTAATACACCCAGTAGAAGAAATAAGGCTTTTACACTGTGTACCTTTTGCAATTTTAATAGAATATTGCTCAATATAATCCATTGTAATTAATCCATCTTAAAATTGTAATCCATTTTGAAATCAAGGCAATTTTTTTCAATATAATGCATTTGCGTTAATTTGTATCAAGATTTTTCTTATTTAACTATCAGAAGGTAAAGAGATTTAAAGCTTTCTGTGTTCTTAAACGTATTTAAGAATATCCTGAATTAAATTTCTGTTAAGTATTTAAATACATAACAAATTAAGCTTCAATTTCGCTCGAGCTTGCAGGTGGGATTGTTTTCTTTCACGGAATAGGTAAAGAATCTATAGATATAATTAATTTTCTTGTTATTTTTATTTTTCACTTTTGTTGAATTTAGGAGAGTTATATTTACGAAACAAACTGAGTTGAAAAGGAGGAAAGATTTTTTTTTTTGGAAGGATATTTTTGGTAATCAGAAAGGAAATTTCTAAAATTGCTCCATTACTTTTGATAAAAAATACATATTTGATTACCCATTCTTTATATGTTTCAATTAATATTATTTGTTCACTTTCTCCCTATATATATTTCATGGTCGAATTTTCAATCGTTAATAAAATACTTTCTATTCATCCAATCAAGTTCAAACCCATTTTTTTGAACTTGTAGTGAATAATACTTCATGTGGATGCATTTTTTTCAAATTTAATTCATTAATTTAATTTAAAAAATGAATAAATAGTAGCAAACAAAAATAATAATCCTACAGCATATATAGAAAGGAAAATTGCTCGTTGTGTCACTGTAGCGCATTGGACTTCTAACCCTAACGTCGTGAGTTCGAATCCCACCTGAGAAGGCCTAATTTCTGAGAATGTGCTTTCTTTTTTACTATACTATTTCATTAAAATAAATAAATTTTATAAATAAATAAATAAATAGTAACAAACAATTAAAAAATGGTCCAACACCCTATATAGAAAGGAAAATATAAAAATTGCAAGGAGAATCACTTTTTATTATGCTACTATTTATTCATTTGCTACTATTTATTTGCATCTGTCATATATATACACTGGTATCCAAAAGTTAAGCATAATTGATAATTATGTGAATAAAGAAGGAACTGTAAATCAGAATGGCGGGAAACGTGATTTGCGAGTGTAAAAGGGTTATAAAATAAGGAAGCAAATCAAAAGAATGATAATAATTAATTTTATTATCCAAAGTAGCAGTTTGAAAGAAAACTGAGCATAGCAAGGATTCACACTTTAAAGAAAAAATGAAAGAAAACATTAAATAAAATACTGATGCTGCAGTTTAATAAAGCGTGTGGTCACCTCTGACAGCCAGGCAAGCTGCACAGAGATTTACCATAATTGCTATGAGATGATGAATGAGTTGTGTGCTCAAACGGTTCCAAGCTTCTTGGAGAGAGCTCTCTTCAGTTCTGTAACGGAGCTTGGTGGGTGCGAAAGGGCTGCAATTTGTCTCCCGAGCATATCCCATACATGCTCGATAGAATTTAAATCAGGGGAGTTCGTAGGGCACGACATGCGCCGGATGTTTTCCGTTTCAAGGAAGTTATCAATTAGCACAGCTCGGTGATATGGAGCATTATCATCCATGAATATGAAGTCAGCACCGACAGCACCTCGAAACAAGCGAACATAAGGCTCAAGAACTTCATCTCTGTATCTTTGAGCAGTCACAGACCCCGTGTCAAAGAAATGGAGGTCTGTGCGGCCGTCCATCATGATGCCTGTCTATACCATTACTCCCCTTAATGGAAAAGGATGTCTTTCCGTTATGTTTCTTGGTTCAAAACGTGTTCCTCGTTCTCTCCATATCGTTACCCGCCGAGAATCACTACTCAGACTAAACCGGGACTCGTCACTGAACATCACATTTACCCACTTTCCACACTCCAATGTTGATGTTTCAAACTCCAGTTCAAACGAGCGCGTTTATGCGCAGACGTGAGGGGAATTCAAATTGCTGGTCTTCTGGTATACAGGCCAGCAGGACTGAGTCTCCTGTAAACAGTTTGTCTCGAAATTCGTATTCCTGTGTCGATTGTGAGCGCCGAACTCAGTGCTCTGGCAGTTCTGCCCCTCTGACGTCGCCCACTTATTACCAGATGTCGGTCTTGACGAGGGGTTGTGACTCTTGGTTGACTTGATACTGGTTGTCGGGTAACATCTCCCGTTCTTTGAAACCTCTGCCACAGTCTAGAGATCACAGACTGGTCCACATTCAGAATTCGAGACACTTCGGTTTGTGATCGTGAGGATTCCAGCATTCCAACGATTCTTCCTTTCGTAAACATGTCCAATTGACGTCTTTGTGCCATCATTCACCTTGTTTGATGGTTAACAGCTTTCCTTCGCACAGCAGTTACACGAAACTTGTCTGAACTGCCTATGTTGCGTGAATCGGTTTCTCCGCGTTCCGATATGCGCCGGTGTTTCGCGCAGGACGTAGTCGACTGAAAAGTTTTGCATAAACCCAATGTTTCTTCCTCAACCAATTAATATCCGCAAGAAATTTGGAATAATTTTGCGAATATTTACTCCATGTTTTTCGCATTTTACGATTTATGCTTAACTTTTGGACACCAGTGTATATACATATTTATGTATATGACAGAATCACCAAATTAAGCAGATGGGCCGTGGGTAGCCTAGTGATTAGAGCATCGTACTCCAGACCGGATAGCCTTGGTGTGATGCCCGATGCCACCACGTACACATGGAGTACGTGCTCGTTAAATCAGTGGGTCCGAATGGTGTCGCCATCTATTGTGTTGTACCGAGTAAAAACGTACTGTCACCTGCTTGGAGCTCAAAGCTTAGGCTAATGACAGGCGTAAAATTCTAGCCCTTAGGTGCGAGGAATTTCGTGGACCTTGATCTGATGTTACTGTCGATCTGGTGGCATAAGCAACAGCAACAACATCATATACATGTTTATATATTAATTATAATTATTTAATAAAAAGTAACTAAAATAAAAAATTTCTGTGTTGACCTAAATAGGAATTAACTTTAAAAAAAATTATTTTATATTACTTGTTATTAGTTTACTTCTATTTATCTTTTTGTTTCCACTCCAAAAATCATGTTTAAATCCTTTCACTCAAAGAAGTCAATTACAATATAAGAAGCATAATTTTTGTAGCAAAGTGGTCATGTTATCCCAGAGATCAGGATTCGGCGACGGTGTGTCATGAATTTGAACCTCAGTGCCACTGAAGACTCGCCGTGCAGAGGGGCTGCCGAGAATCAGAATCCTCTCTTTGGCGTGGTGTAGAAGTTCAGAAAGGGAGTGTAAGATTAGGTGTCGTTCTCGTGTTTCGCCTATAGCCATCGTGTTGCTTTGAGGTGCGACGTATACAAGCAGTAACTCACTCGCAAGAATTTAGGCGATTAACTTATCTTACATCTGATGCATTTTGATAAAAACAGAAACAAGTGCACGAGGATCACGAAATCTAAAAACAGAAAACTTAGATGCACGAAATTTAGTACACTAAAATTCATTACATTAAAATTTTAATGATGGTGAGCCACATGAAGCTATTTTGTTAAGGTATCCGACTGGTTGCGACAACTTTTTTCTAAATAAATGGAGATATCGGGATTTTTTGTTATTTTTAGATTTAATTAGTACATTTTAAGAAAAATATGCCAAAATTAAAAAGAGAAAAAGAAATTATTATTACTAAGATGGGAAAAAATAGGTAAAAATTGACAAAAAATAGCCTAAACGCGGTCCATTCTGTAGCAAAGATTTATAAACAAATTTTCAATTTTTTTCATTCTAATGTGTTGTACTGTTATTCATTTTTGAAATGACCTTCAGGGATAGAGATATTTTCTTTTTTACAAGAACTAGAGCACTTTATCTCAGTTATTATATAAAAAATTTTTAAAAAAAACAGTGATTGTATTGACATAAGGGACCGTAAATTTTGTAATGAAACAGTGATTGATAAATCTGAAGGTTAAAACAATTCTACTATTATACAGAACTTATAGAAAAATTTCAGTTCATTATGTTTAAAACTTTTTAGCAATCGCTGACCCCGTTTGATTATTTTCAAAAAATCACATTTCGAGTAAAACGCGTTTTAAAGTATGACATCTTGCTTAAAGTAATGGCATCTGCTTTTACTAAAACACTTGTAGTTTTTGTTCTAGTGAACGGAAAGCAATAAACTCGGTATTTTTACAAAGCTAATAAGATGGCCTATAAAATAAAATCATAAAAAAATGTCAATATTTGGCACAGTTTTAGGGTAGTCGGATACCTTAAATATACTAATCTACTCTTCAATGTTAAATCGATTTTTTATCTACTTTGAAGCCCAGCTGTCGATGGAAAACTACGATTCTTGAGAAACTGAAAGCTTCGAGTGTTTTTAGAAGAAGAATTTTGTCCCAAGAACGTAAGGGCCAAATAGACCGACTTTTGACATTTTTTAAACAGCACTAAAAAGAATCAATTCTCGATTTTTTTCAAAAACTATTTCATTTATCCACTGTGGAGATAGGGTTGATACAATTTAAATCTGTCGAGGTTCACAATCCTTTCGTTGGAGTGGTGTGGAATTTTTGGAAAGTGAGGAAACCACCTCAAATTTTGTTCTCGTCACAAGGCTTTGGTTCAGAACTACGAGGTTCGTTGCCAAAAGTCCTCGAGTTGCTTTGCAATTCGACGTTAATGTAACTGAGAATCACGGAGATGCTTACTAATTACAATCGGACCTCTATTTTACGAACCTCTATTTTGAGAACTTTTTCCTAACCAAGATCTTACAATTTTCTTCATTAAATGACCTCCAAATAGCGAAATGCATTTTCTATTTAACGAACTTTTTCTCGTGTGATTCGATTTCCCCTTCCTCCCTATCTGTAATATAATTCTGGCCATTTCAAGTTATTCACTTTTGACACATTTTATGGTGATCAATGACTTTGAACTGGTTTTATAAGATGCCTAATCCACCTAGAGAAATAAAATTACCGTAATTCAGAGCATTTCATTTTTTTTCAAACAAAATTAACAGACTGTATCATAAATTAAATTTAAGAACGCATGTGGTATAGTGTATGCTTAAGATCACTGGGTATAACATAATGTATGTTTAAAATTACTAGTAGGCTTAAAATTAGAAAGTGTCATTAAAATTCATTAATTTTAGCATAAAATTACTTTCTTAAAGTTGAAAATGCATTGTATTCCTGCACAATATTCTTTTCCCTACCTTTCCTTGCAGATTTCCTTTGAATGGGTAAGAGAAATGAAATAAATATACAACATCATTCGAAGTTGGAGGGACCCATGAAAAACTTTGAATTATCAAGAATTCGAAGTATCAAAAGGGTAGAATAAAACTACCCAAAATACACAACAAGAAATTTTTTTCTAACGCATTTAAATTTGAAACTATGTAATAAGTTAACAATTGTGTGCATATGTATAAAATTATTTTAAAGTATTTTTGAAAAGTACATATTATACAGTATAAATATTATACAGAAGTGTTCAATACAGAATATGTTCAATACATGCATACAAAATCCTACGCATCTCTTCTTCACAATAGCGGACCATCCTTTATGAACGCATGTGTAGAAAGGCCATAAGTTAAATGAAAGATATGTATGGCTGACAACAGGTGTAAGTGGTCTGTTGTCCACTAGAAGAAGGAAAGCAAATAAAGTGTCTTTTCGCCTGAGGAACCGGAAATCACAAAGAAGGGGTAATAAACAGATGATCATCAAAGTGGCTACGTTTCATGGAAAACACGCATAGACAATACAATGCTGAACTTGTACGCTCCAACCTGTTTGCTACAGGATTGTACATGATAGTAAGTGTTCGAATTGTCGAGAGTTTTATAAGATAGCTTCGTATTATCACGTGTTGTAGTCTGGTCAGCCACAGATTTTCCTTCGAAATATTGAGTGTACCAAAACGTGTTGTTTTAGTTCGAAATATCAAGAGTTTTTCTTGAGACTGAGCATATATTTCCAATTATCGAGAGATTCGTATCATCGAAGGTTTGAAGTATCGAGAGTCAACTGTATATTAATTTTTAAAAAATGGCGTGAATAAATACTTTCTTAATAAAATATAGTGTTTATGAGTTTAAAATGTGTCTTATGTAGTTTCTGAAGTCTACTTACTTCGTTAAATAGATATCTAATTGTATTTACTTCAATAGTATTATGATTGATCTTCTGTGAGCCCGTCTCCTGTAATTTGCACGAGAATATTGCAATTACATAATTCCTGTACATAGTTCGCAGCATTCTTTGTTGTAGTTTCCTCGCACGTGACGACCAGCTTAAAATATTCCACCGCTTACTTTTCTTACTTTTCTAGACAGGACAAAGTACGATTTGCAAGGTATTTTTAACCATCCAAAATAAACCCAAAGCTTTAGAAAGCAAAAAACAGAAGAAACAAAGAAACCTGAATAAAATAAATCAGAGACAGAAGGCACGTGATCTACAGGTTGTACGTCAATTTTTTTTTCTTTTGTCACCATGGCCCTCTTCACAAAGACAGCTATAAAAATCTAAGGCTCAGCAACAAAAGAAAACGAGAGACGAGCTAATTCTGTAAGCACTACACATCCAGCCTCCTGCTGGAGACACGGTTACAACTTGTCGAGATCAATTTATCTCATTCACAGGGTGGAGAAGCATTGATGCCAAGTTTAAGATCCTCCACAGAGACGAAAAAATTATGTTACTTTTGTCTTTTTTTTTTTAAAAAAAGTAAATAAATTTCTAGGGTAGTGTTCCTGGGTGTTGAAGCGTCAGGTATTTTTTGCTCTTTCTGCCAAAAGAAGATGACATTGTTTTTAGAATTCATAACTATTTAAATAGACAGACGTGAAAAGAGGCGTTGAAAAGAGATTCATATTTATGTAAACCCAGGAACGAAGATTCTGAAAGGTTGATAAAAATAAGCGTGAAAACAATAAGATACACAGAATTTAAACGGGAGACAGAGGGTTATATTAATATCGTGCTATAAATCAACGCGAGGCTATCGTGCTATAAAGCAACGGACCTCTTAATTCTGAACTTTGGTCAAATGACGAGGACGACACCTGAGGCGTACTTTGAGCTCGACTAAGGATTGGGGTAGAGGAGGTATGTAAACAAGGTCCTTTACGTATCCCCATAGTAAAAATCACAGAGCGTTAAACTAGGAGATCTGGGAGGCCAGGGGAACAGAGCTAGGTCATTCTCACCGATGCGCCCAATCCAGCGATGCGGAAGTTCATATCGTTTTGGTATTCACACGAATTGGGATGTGCAAATGAGAGGGATGGGTTGGAATAAGTATTACAGAATTGGTGAGTTTGTGGTTCTTTTTCGATATCTTTTATATAAGAATGGTCCTATATCTTTGTATCTGTAAGCTAGTGGCACACACAAGGGGAGAGGGGTCTCCCATAGCCCATGTTCTTTTTTTGTATACAGTACGTAAAATGTAATTAAGTATTTGTTAATAACTAATTTTATTAGAGTTAATGCTCATTATTTATTCAATAATTAATTTTTTACTGTTTTTTGTTCCCGAAAATCGACAAAATCAAAAGAATATTTTTTTTTATTTATAGTGGGCTGCGGATTGGTGTTTTACCATTGCAGACCTAGTACATTCCTTGAAGCTGATACCTCGTTTTAGTGCGGCACCATATAGGCGGATACCAATTGCCACAGGTAATTTTGAGACTCCCAGTTTTCTCTCTAGAGGGAGGCATCTGAGCTCTAATGATGCCAACCTGTAGTAGGATTTAATTTTGCTGAGAGCACCTAACTCAAATGAATATGTTGGGCAGCAATTGGGGCACGATATGAGAATGGTGGATTTTCCACCCCAGGCCCCCCCCCCCCCGTGAAAAATTCCTGTGTGCGCTACTGGTGTGCAATACTTTTAAAGATTAAGTCTTTTCAAAGTGAATAAATCATTTATGCTTGCCCTGTATTTTCTTTTTTGTTGTTGTTGTTATATTCCGTTTTATTCTTCAAGTACCTTTCTTATCGTAAAGAAATTTTTCATCTGAGTTCTGTTCCTTGCTAATGAGCTTATATCACTAGCCTATTTATTAAAGCCTGCGTTTATTTTTATTGTAAGATAATTAAACACAGAGTGCCTTTAGTATTATATATATATATATATATAACTAATGCCAAATGTGTGTGTGTGTGTGTGTGTGTGTGTGTGTGTGTGTGTGTGTGTTTTTTTTTTTTTTTTTTTGTGTGTGTGTGTGTGTGTGGTGTGTGTGTGTGTGTGTGTGTGTGTGTGTGTGTGTGTGTGTGTGTGTGTGTGTGTGTGTGTGTGTGTGTGTTCAAATCTTGGTAGTAGATTTGTCAATATATTGTTACATTTCGATAAACATCGACAACCGATTCCTTAGGAATTTTTCCTACTGTTGGAGAAATGGAATGGAATTATTTACTCTGTATTAAATATCCAAACACCAGGAAAAATATTTTTCTGGAATAAATGTACAAATCGGAAATATTTTCCTCTTCCACTCTAAGAAAGTAGGAACAAGAAAAAGTTGGAAGTAAATGCAAAAATATGCCGGGTGACCCAAAAGTCCGTTAGCATTTGAAAATTCAATAATTCACAGAATAACGTAGGAAGAGAGTTAAAAATGGGTGCCCATGCTTGAAATGACATAGGGTTTTATTGAAACCAAAAAAGTATAAAAATCGCCAACAGATGAACAACACAAAACGTCAGTGACACCTCATGAAAACCGTATATAAAATTAGTTGTAGCAGTACCAGCAATGGTGGCATGTTGATTTTACCAAAAGAGGCATTGTTAGTAAAATTATAATATTAGAATGGAGGATCTGTTTCTGTAGTTTTACGATCCTATCGACATAAGAAGAGTATGAAAGATCTCTTGCGAACATTTTCTGGTGAGGTTTCCCGGGTCCCCAAACCTCAATCCGTGTGATTATTGGCTGTGGAGTTACTTGGAGTCCCACTTTAACACCGATCATCCGATTTCATTCGAGATGCTAAGAGACAACATCCGATGTCAGTTTCTTACCCTACATACTGCTAGGTTCTTACTTCAATGCTGTTCTACTCCTCGATTGAAGGTATTGTAGAGGAAGGAGATCGACATTTTGAACTGTTACTAATGCCACCTGTCTGACGATGTCAGATCGAGGCCCACGAAATTCATCGCGTCATAGGGCTAGATGTACACCTGTCGTTAGCCGTAGCTTTGAGCACCGTACAGCTGACAGTACGCTTTGGCTTGGTTCCTCCCCAATTTTGAGGGAGAACACTCTAGGGGTGGTCAGGGACCTCCCACCAGCCTCACGAGAGGACTTGTGGCTCGACGGCTATTCAGAGTACCCCCCATGTCGCAAAGGAACAAATTATTTACAAGCATCCATGCATTCTCCTGGATTCGAACCCAGGCCCTATGGTACAGCAGTCAGCGTCGCTAACCATTATACCGGATGGGTGACTGAACATTTTTTGAAACACATTGTTTATTGCTAAAAATCAATTTGTTATTCTAATTATCGCTTGTGTTATATACAGTGCCATCTGTTCGCTTTTTCCCCTTTTTGGTCCCAATAAAACCATATGCTATTTTAAGTATGTATGTCACTTTTTATCTATTTCTGCCTACATTATTCTGTGAAATATTCAATTTTCAAATGCTAGCGAACTTTTGGGCAACCTGGTATTTTGGTGAGGATTAGTATAAGGGGGATTACTGCAACTAAATTCTAAGAATATTGTTTTCAAAATATAGAATGGATATGTTTAGAACGAACCACGTCTATTTACCGCCTTAATGTTTGAAGATGGAATGCATGTTAAAGAATACTTTTGCCAGATTTACATTATTCGCTAATATGTAAAACAAACATTAGGAAAATAGTTGAGAGTAATAACAATTCGTCATCCAAAACATAGACGTCTTAGATACATGATCAAAACTAATATAACCAGCAAAATATATTTTAATTTCCGAGATGATAACTAATAATCAAAAGCAATCAGCCCAATATAAAAAACAAAATATTGAAAAGGAAGCGCGGGAGAGTACGTGATCTTCAGGTTACGTATCTCTATTTAGGTGCTTCCCTTTGTTCCAATGTCTCTGTCGGTTATATAAATGGATAAGTCTTAACAATATATGACGCTACTTTAAGAGAGCGCTCTACTGACATTGAAGGTTGCAGCTAAGCTCCGAGGTCAAAGCAAATCCAACAGAAAGGGTTTCAAGATCTATTCGTCTCATTCACGGGGAAAAGAGGAATTGGATGCCAAGTTTTTTAAGCAGTGTAGTGTGAGATCCGAAGGACTGAGCTACACACTCATTTGTCCTTACCTCCCTTTTTCTCCATCATTTGGGTCTTTCTCTCTATCTCTGTCCGTCGCCGTGGTAGCCGAGTGGTCAAGGTATCGGATCGTGGCTGGTATGTCACGAGTTCGAGCCCAGTACCACTAAAGACCCGCCGTGTAGGGGCGCGATGAACGTTCAATCTGTCGAGAACTCAAACGTCCTCTCGTGGGGGGGGGTAGTTAGGAGAGGGGTGCCAGCTCAGGTGTCGCCCTCGTCACTTGGCCATGGTTCAAAATGACGAGGTCCGTCGCCAAAAGCCCTCGTGTAGCTGAACAGTGCGACGTTAATATTCACTCACTATCTCTCTCCACCCCCGCTACCTTAATTTTCCTTTTTCTCTCTCTTTTATTAGATGTATTTGATCACAGAATAGCCGAGTGCTCATAGTTCCCCTATTAGCCTGTCGAAGTTCCAAGTCCTCACGTTGATGTGGGGTGGATGTTCGGGGAAATAGTATCATCTTAGAAGGTAGAGAGTAAAACTCTTAACTGTGGCTCGCAACTGCAAGGTTAAACATTCTCTCTTTCTCTCTTCTCTTTTCAAAATCCTTATTTTTGCTCTTTTCGCAACTCAGAGTGTGTGATTTTGGGGTTTATTGGCGCAAGAGCCGATTTCGGCTATACTGCGCCAAACATTTGTTTTAATATCTGTGGTCTAGACGGGAAGAGAAAGAAAAAATGAATTTAATGACAAGAAAGAGGGTCGAAAGTAGAGAAGGATCACTAGGGTACCCTGGGTTCGTGAAGCCCGTGTTTACCAAAGACAGTAAACCCCGTGGGAAAAGGAAAAGATCACTAGGGCACCTAGGGATTGTCGCAACTCAGAGGTTGCAGGTGTAGTTTGGAACCAAGGACGTTCTAAGGCATGGGCCAACTGGGCCCAGGCTTCGTCTTCGGTGGGGGCCTCGTTGTGTTCTTGAATCTGTCTTAATAAGATCGTGATCCGAATAATTTTAATGGTCAAATATTATTTTCATACTTATTCTCCGAAAAACAATAATTTCAAACTGCACATCAACAGGCAAAAAGTAGTCAGACTGTATTATCATGTGATGACCATTGTCCATGTCTATGCCTAGGACTAATACCTTAAATAATCATTCAACTACTTCATTGACTCGAAATACGGCCATCTGTCGAGCCGGTTTTTGTGATTGGGAGTCGAGCACATTTATTTGCTTCATTTGACGATGCATGCTATATACTGCCTACTTTTAAACATCTCAGGCAGGGCCTACTTTTGCATCGGGGCCTATGGCCTCAAAAAACCTTCTCTGGGCCTAGGGCTTCAAAGAATCTTAAGACGTCCCTGTTTGGAACACCGAATAATCAGACATTGTTATAAAAAATAATTACTTCTATTTCAGATTAATCAATTTAGGATCAATTAAAGGTAATAAACTGAGGGAGCAATCTAATTCAGTTACCTAACTTAAGCTTATAAGACGATTCATAAAACACCAGCTTTAGATCCGTTAATAGAGCGCTTGTTGGATCTCTCCTGGGCTGGCTAAAGTCTACTTCAAAACTTCTTTCTTACTTCTACGTTTCCGAAAGGCAACTCTATCAACCCACTAGATTGATAGCAAACTAACACACGCATTTCCAGGGTTTAAATAGCACTCGAATTAAGATAAAATCAAGTTCTCTCTACGAAAGGAGGGTTTAAACTCAAACCATGGTTAAAGGCGAATTTCCCTAAAGAGGATTAATAGAAGGATCACGGACAGAATCCGTCACAACGTGACGTAGAAGTTCAGAAAGTAGGGTGTCAACTGAGGTACCTTCTTCGTCATTTGACGTTGGCTTACAATCATGATTTTAATTTCCAATAGCCCTCGTGTTGCTTCTAAGTACGAAATTAATAAAACAATCCAAGTTACACAAAATTCAACTTCTGAGAATCTAAGTGGAGGTGTAAGCCTAGTGACCCTGGGCATGGACTCATGGCTGGCGTGTCATGAGTTTGACCCCTAGTGCCACTAGAGATTCGCCATGTAGAGGGGCTGAGGCACGTTAAATCTGTCGAGGCTCAAATTCCTCCCTTGTCGTGGTGTGGTAGTTTGGTAAGAAGTGTACCGGCTCTGATGTCGTCCTCGTCACTTGACCGTTCAAAATTACGAGGTATGTCTCCTATATTCCTCGTGTTACTGTATAGTGCCCCCCCCCGACTTTAACGAACACCCACACCTACTCATTTCAATACGGTTCAAGAATTGGGAACATCTCCAATCAATACGGCATTTTTATAGCACGGATCCATTGTAACATGGTTTGAGAAATGAGTAAATCTGAAATGTATTACATCTAATAAAAAACGAACTTTATTTAATTTGAAATTAGATCCCATAAAACAGCCCAATTAACGTAATAAAGCTTTTAAGGGAACCAAGACGTTTTTCACCTTCGGAAAATCGATTTTTGGTTTTTATCTTTAAAAAAGTTAATTTAATGCTGATTCCAAAAATGTATAAGCAAGTATAGGTTTAAAGCTTAATACCCAAGTAACTGCAGTTTTAAAATGTAAGCAACAGCTCTATGGCGGCTACAACAAATGTCTTTGCATCTGGAGAAAAGTAAATCTACAAACATTCCCTCACAAAATCAGTTCTTGTCAAGATTAAAAAATAATTGCAAACATATACATAATTTTTAAAGCATGTATTTTTTTAGACTTAACTGTAAAAGAACCTTTACTAAAATATTTGCGTGACCGTACTCAGAACTCAAATGAAAGCTTCAATAACTGTGTAGGTCGTGTGTTTTTTTTTTGAATCAACCGTTTTTGGAAGTGATTTCAAGTGGATCTGAATTGGTGTGAGATCGTTTCTCATTAAGTTTTTTCTTTCTTTTTCTGAAAGTTATTTAGTATAACTTTTCATCTAACTTTGGAGAAATTTTTCTTAATTTTAGAACTTACACAAGTTAGTGTATTAATTCAAAATAGAGTGTTGGAGTAGGGTAGAAAAGATGGAGGATTTTTCTCACCCAGAAAATAAAATGGAGGTGGAGACTACAAGTACTGATTTACCATTAAATAAATATAGATGTAATTTAACTGATATGGAATTGTTGGCCAGGTTTGAGGAAAGGTTGGATTTAAATACCGAGCCCGAATATTACAATTTTCTTAAAATCGGAGAATAACTTTCAGAGTGGTAATCAGCTTAAATTAAAAGAAATAATAATAAAAGCTTTCACAATTAAGAAAAGTATTCAGAGTATAAGCAAAACAAGAAATTCAGAAATCATAATCAAAACAAATAGCTGCGTTAAAGCCAAAGAAGCATTAAAAATTAAAGAAATTAATGGTTTTAAAATAAGTTCTAGATTATCCTTTATTGGCCTAATTAGTAGTTACATTTTGCAGGGAATTGACACGAAATACACAATAGATGACATAAAATCGGAACTAGAAAATAACAATTACGCAATCTTGGACATTCAACGGTTCACTAAAAAAACAGAATCTGGATTCAAACCTATCAAAACAATTAAAGTAACCCAAATAGGATGCACGATCCCCGAATGAGTATCAATAGAATTTGAAATGTTTAGAACTAGCCTGTTTTTCGAAAATTCTAAACAATGCACTAAATGTTGGAAATTTGGTCACATAAATAAATATTGTAGAAGCTCAATTAAATGCCGTATATGCTCACTAAAACACTCTGAAAATGAGTGTAAAGAAATAAATACAAAAAAATGTAGCTGTTGTGGAGAAAATCATGAAGCTAACGATAAAAGTTGTAAAAAATATCAAGAGGAAGTCGAAATCTTAAAAATTAAAAATAAGCAACAAATCTCGAGAAACGAAGCAGTCGAAAAGTTCTATAAAGAAAAAAAAACCTCATTCTCGTCATAACTTATAATAAGCAAACTGAGAAGATAGAAACTCTAGAAAAAAAGTTTCAAGAATTAAATTAAAATTGGAAGAAAATAACAGCATATTTGAAAAGAAATTAGAACAAATTGTACAACATTTTACGGCAGAACTAAATGCGATGGTAACTCAAACAAATTAAAAATTTTCATCCTTGATGTGAACACAATGGAATCTTCTTTAAAAAAAATTGCATGCAATATAACAGTTTCACAAGATGACGACTTTCGAATCAATAGAAAAATAAATGATAAATCAAAAAGACTAAAGAACATATCAGAAAAGAGAGAAAATAATTTAGAAAATATAGAACAAAAAAAAAATTTAGATAAATATACAAAATTTCTTATATTCTCAAAAAAAAAAATCTATATTAATCGGCTTTCTTTTTTGAACATTTAAACTAATTCGTAGTATTGCACATTTTTTTCCATTTAAATCATGAATATAATCCAATGGAACGCACGTGGAATCAAAAACAAAAGATCAGATATTCTATTCACGCCAATTTTTCAAAAAGCAAGCATTTTAATAATCCAAGAAACTCGGCTACACCCAAATGATCATTTCACAATTCCCAATAAGAATATATTCCGAATCGATAGAGAAATCAGAAGAGGAGAAGGATTAATGATAGTTTTAAACTAAGATATTAGCGCAATAAAAATATTCTCAGAAATTAGCGAAGACTTAGAAATTTTAATAGTCAGAGTTCAGATAGATACAGTTCCTATCACAATTTTTAATATTTACATCCCACCGGGTAACTTTAAAGACAACAGTTTATCAAAAATAGCATCCTATATAAATAATCATAGTTTGATATTGGGAGATTTCAACGCTTCTCATGAAATATGGGGTTCAAAAAATTCAAATGCGTCTGGGAATATTTTTGATTGAATTATTGAAAATGATTTAATATTATTAAATGATAAAAGCCCCACTTATCTCCATTCATCGGGAATTTTTTACATCTATAGATCTTTCTTTATCATCTGTAAATTTAAATTATGATATGTCGTGGACCACAAGTACCGATAATTTTGGACGTGACCCTTTCCCTATAATTATTAAGTATAACAGAACAAACAGCTCAACAACAAATAATTTTAGACAAAAAACAAATTGGAACAAATTTATTAATCTTAGTCAACAAAAGCTAAATTGAAATGAAAATATAAATATAGATATTATAGAAGAAATTAGAAAAGCCCAAATCTCTTACCTCAGGAATCAGAAATAAAGCAGATCAGTTCAAGAGCTCCATGGTGGACAGCAGCATGCGGGTATTTAAGAGCAAAAAAAAGAAAATTCCTTAAGAAAGCAAGAAAATACTTTAAAGAAGAAGACTGGATAAAATATAAAGAAATAAGAGCAAAACTTAAGCGAACTATCAAAACCTGTAAAGAAAACTTTTGGCACACGTGAAAAAATCTCTTTTCCTAAAATTCTTTTTAAAATAATCCGGATAATCAAAAATAGAACAAATTCGAACTATTCTTCATTTAACATTATTGAGAATAATGGAATCATACTAATAAATGAACAATCCCAAGCAAATTGTTTTTTAAAATATTACGCAAAACAAAACAATGATAGTATCCAAAATATTTTTATTCCAGACAATAGCAAAGATATTAATAAACCGTTTTCTTTAAAAGAATTAAAAATAGCAATATCTCGTCAAAAAAACAGCAGTCCAGGGCGTGATAAAATTTCTCTCCAAACAATCAACCACCTCCCTATCAAAGCAATAAATCTTCTCCTGAAATCCTTTAATGACAGTTGGTCTTCTAGTCAAATTCCAAAAGATTGGACTCACGCAATTATTTTACCATTCATAAAAACCTCACAAAAATCCCAAGGAAATAGCGTCATATCGCCCAATTTCACTTACCTCAGTAGTTGCCAAATTAATAGAAAAAATGATTCTACACAGAATGTTAGATTTCAGCTTTCAAAATAAAATTTTTCACGTAAATCATCATGGTTTTTACCCTCACAGAAGCAGTATTAATACGGTTCTTCAACTACAACATGATATCATACTGGCTAGAGAACGTAAGGAATTTTTTATTCTAGTAACATTAGATATTAAAGCAGCATATGACTAAGTGTGGCCAAGTGTTCTAGTTTCTAAATTTAAAAAAAAGTTGGATAATCAGGTAAATTGCTACGATGGGTTCAAAATTTCTTACATCAAAGAACAATTCAAATTAAATGGCGGAACCATTTTTCGAAAATCAGCAAAAAACAATTATGGTGTACCTCAGAGTTGCATCCTGAGCCCTTTCCTATTTATGATTTATATGACAGACATTTTTGAAATTCAACACGACAGCCATCTTCTGGTATATGCAGACGACATATTCTTATATAATAGCGGCACAAATTGGAACAAAACACACACAATAGACGAATTACAAGTATCTTTAAATAATATTTCAGCCTGGTGTAAAAAATGGAAATTGTCCACCTCTCTAGAAAAAAGCAGTTTAATCAACTTTTCCAGAAAAAGAAGCACAATACCTCCTATACTTAAAATATGTGATAAACCTATTCCCGAAGTAAAGTGTCTTAAAATCCTAGGTATAATCTTCGACCCCAATATCACTTGGAAAAAACATATTTACCGAACAGAAAGGTTTTAAATATTTAAACGCAATCAAAGCATTATCGTCCCCTAAAAAAGGAACAAGAACTGATATTCTTTTAATTATTATTAATGCCACAATCCGTTCTCTTTTTGACTATGGAAGTCAACTTTTTTCCTTTTCGAGCCTTTTTTTCCTTTCAATAGACAGAAACTAGAACCAATTTACAATGCTGCATTACGTTTAGCCCTAGGTCTCCCAAGAAACACTCCGATAGACGTATTAAGAGCGGAATCTATGAATGGCAGTATCAATAATCGACATAATTTCCTTTGTCAAAAATTTATTATTAAGCAAATAGCATTAAAAGACTGGTCACCAAATGCAAGGTTATTTTGGGATATAAATAATAACTTTTATAGATATAGAGAAAAAGAAATCAGTATTTTTCAAAAGTCAATCAACCTGCTCCAAGAACTATGTATTTCTAAAGTAGATTTTCTTCAGTGGACCCCTCCTCCTCCAATCTATGAAAATCACAAAATAAACATCTATACTCATGAACTTCCTTTTCCAAAACAGAGATCTTCCAGATATCATAGTGCAAAATATGTTTAATGATTATATCCAGTCGAACTTTAATAACAGTATTATAATTGCAACAGATGGTTCTAAAAATACTAATCAAACATCAATAGGAATTTTAATCCCCAAGAAAAAAGTTAGACAAAATTACATACTGAAAGAAATGATTTCCATTTTTACACCAGAAGCTACCGCCATATGGAATGCGTTAAAAAATTGGGTTTCAGAAACAGAAAACTATGTCATCCTGACGGACAGCTTATCGGTTCTAAAAAGTATCCTTAATATTAATAGAAGCCGCCCATCCGGTATAGTGGTCAGTGAAGCTGACTGCGGTGCTGCAGGGACTGGGCTCGAATCCCGGAGAAGGCATGGATGTTTGTGTTGTAATCCTTTCTTCTGTCTGTGTTGTTTACCCCCGTGTTATACATTCGGTGGTGCACGGGGTTTATAAATGTTAAAAAAAATATATATTAATAGAAAATCCAGTACGATAATATTAAATTTAAATTCAACGTTGCACGAGTGACTCCAAATAGCTCAATCAATTACATTCATTTGAGTACCAGCTCATAAGGGAATAGAAATTAATGAAGAGGTTGATGAATTAGCTAAAGCCTCTCCAGATCCTTGGAATATTATTCCTTGGATTACTTGAGAAGACCTACATACATTTTTCAAAAATCAACACAAAAGCGAAAACGAAGAAATATGGAAAAAGAGCAAGAGCCATAAAAATTATAGTTATATTTCTCATCTTAAAAAATGGAATAGACAGGCAGCAAAAAATAGAAATACAGAAGTTTTAATTAATAACCTTGCGGGCAAAGAAATTACCATTAAATGATATTTATTTTCTTTTTAAACAATCAGATTCTCCATTGTGTTCAGATTGTCATGTACCAGAAACTAGAGAACATTTTATTTTAACCTGCAACAAATATCAATCGCAACGTAAAATATTGAAAAATTTTATCTCTAATCATAGTGAATAGTCTTATTCATCAATAGCGAATTGTGATACAATAGAGCATATTCAAAAAGTCTAAGAATTTTTAAAAACAAACAATAGATTCTAAAATACCAAGTAATAGATTCTAAATACTCTAGTTTCACCAACCACAGTTGAAGCATAAGTTAACGAAGCTTACAGTTGTACAATATAATCAAGACCTATCCTTGCATCCTATTTGAAGAAAATAATTCGAATAATCATTTCGGAGCATAAGGTGCTACATCCAGATGTACAGTGGTATCACTGTACGGAACTGAACTGAACTGAACTGTGTATAGAATCAAGTTCCGAAAAACACAATTGTGAGCACACAAAAAATAGTAAATTGGTGTAATGGACGCAGTGATATGCTTTAATGAAGATGCACATGCAAGAACAAAATTATTAAGAGCACTAAAAATAAATCTTGGGATAAACACTTGTGAAGGCCTTCGAAAAATTGACAAAGTTAGAATTTGTGAAGCCGAGATGACAGTTTAAAAAGGTAGCAAAGAGACCAAAATTTTTGAAAGACAAAATAAAAGGAAGGAGGATGCTTTAGAAGTGTTCCTGCAAGATGAATACAAATGAGGAATTATTTTAAATATCAAATTTTAGTAAGCTGTACCATTTTATTTAGTTTTTTTCATATTACTCAAAATGTGTTTTTCTAGTTTTTAGGTACATTCGTAGAAAAATCTGTTATATTTTAGTGAAATTTGGTATGAGCTTTTGTATAGTAAAAATGTATTTAATGCTACTAATTTAATTCCTAAAATGTTAGTATTTTTCTTTTGACTGCCAATTTTCTGAAAAAAATTTACCATTTTTATCAACATTTCAAAAAATCGAGATTCAAATATTTTTAAAAAAACTTCTAAGCAATGAAATATAAAAAAAACTAGAGCATTTAAATAAAGGTACAATTTTGTAACTAAAACAGCATTATTTGTTGTTTCATATGTTATAAAAGGAAAACTACAGGTTCCCAATCAACACTGTGTACGAAAGCACCTTTTGAAGTGTACTTTTTCAAATCCTTATATTTCTAAAAATATTGTACTTTTAAAAATTTTGTTATATATAAAGAAAAATATGTAGATTGTATGGCCCAATTTTTTTGTTTATGGAGTCTTTTTGTTCTTGAAAATAATGTTCCTCCGAAAATCGAAATTTTGTTTGTTTTGCGTCATCGAGAACGTCCCCCGGTTCCCCTAAGTGAGGAAGATACCTTATTTTACATTTTTCCTTACACCGCGTTTGTACTGTCAGATATTTCTGCAGAATTTGCGTGAACTATTAATACTTTAAAACTTTAATTGTCTCTCTTTTGTCTACGTAGAATAAAAAGTTTCGGGTAAGTAGAACTCAGGCCTTTTTTAAAGAAATAATTATCCTTTTATTTTTATGAATCAATAACTAGCTCTAAAAAGATATTCTCTTAAAAAATGATGGTTAATAGCTCATTGTGGTGTCGAAGAAAGGTTTTTTTAATTCATATTATTTAATGTATTACTTATATGTGTTACTTAAGAAAATTTTCATGAAGATATTTGTATTAATTATGAATATATAATTACAAATTTTTGTTAATTTTTGGAGCTTAGTCCACTTTTTTCGTACTAGTTTTTTTTTTTTTTCGTGTAACATGTATTCGCATGACACGGCAATTTCTTGTAACGTAAATCCTTTGTTACATGGGTTTTGCCTGAAGATAAATTCTATATTTCATTTAAAATACATTGCAAAATTACTATCTTACAAAGGCTAGAATATATTTAATAACGTTTCTGCGTTTCATTATCAATATTTTTGAAAGAGTGATGCATTTTTATTGGAAAACTCCCATGTTAAGACATTTTATTTCCCATGTTATTTCTGTGAACAGCATAAATACATATACAGTTCTTTCTTGTGTACAAACAAGAATATCGGCATACCAACTTCAAAATACTTGTTGATTTCGCCATTCAAAGTATCAATCCATTGGACATTATAATTTCCTAAGAACTCGTCTGCTCGATTGATACATAAAGAGTCAGAAGTATTTTTTGCGCTAAATATTCGAGTATTTGAGGGGCTGATATTTTCCCTGGAATACGTTTTCGAATTGAGCTCTTCCTCGCAAGTGTAAAGAAAAGAATAAGTAAAGGGAAAGATCTACATAAATAAGTCGTTACAATAGTTTATGAATCTCTGAACCTGCGCTTTAGACACAGAATTATTTTTTTCTGTCCTAATTTACTTTTCAAACTGTTTCGACTTGAATTTCGATAAAGACTCACTCCATAAAGATATTAAACTTTTTACATTTTGATGTAAGATAAAGTTTTTCATCACTGTCTGATCGACTATTTCACTGTTATTCATTCATGGCTTAAATGTTCGATTCAAGGCTCAGTTATAATTTTTGAAAGATTTATTAATAAATGTTGTAAATCAAATATTAAATGTACAGAGGGCGCTGCAAGTCATCCAAGAAATGTATACTCGTTTGGCTTGTAGAGTCATGTAATGTTCTTTGTGCAGAGTACTTGTCTTTTGTGTTGTCTGCAAAATAAACAAAAATGCCAAAAGAAGGACTGAATTATTGAATTGAGAATGAAAGATACAATAGAATTATAATCATCTCTGAGCATGGGATATAGTAATAACTAAGGAAATATAATAGTGGATGTTATTGGAAGAAATTCATCAACATGTTTATGTTAAAAAGTATTTATTAGATATTATTCAAAATTAAAACATTTGTTTAAAACATTTGCAAGAAAAGCGATATTTCAAATTTGTGGTTTCACACAATATGTGATTTATTTTAAAGCTGCGAATTTCACAATCAAAAGGGGTCGCGGTAGACTAGTGGTTATGGTCAGGAACTCGTGGCCGGCGTGTTGTGGGTTCGAGTCCTGCCACTGAAGACCCGCCGTGTAGGTGCTGATACATATATTAAATCTATCAAGATCAAAGTTATTCTCTTGGCGTGGTGTGGTAGCTTTGAGAGGGGTGCCTACTCGGGCATTATCCTCGTTATTTAAACGAGACTCAAAATTACGAGCTGGTGTCTCTTCGCTGCGTCAGCATTCTTTGTTCGAATGGTTTAAGTACGAATTGGCGGCCATTTGAAAATTTATTCAGCTGTTTCAAATAATGCATTAAAGAATTAGTTTTTTAAAGGGCTGACCATTGGAGTAACGGAAAATATTAGCCCCCTCCTCCTCCGGCAAAGTTAAATTTTGAACTCCAAACCGTACGTGGCGTCAGTGGGGTTTGGGCCCCCTATAATCCTGCACCTGTGATGCATGTTTGTGCGTTTCGCCACTGGAGATGACTGATATTCCTTCCAAGCAGGCTTGGGACCTTACATATGAGAAAAAAGATATTCTGTCGGCACAAAGTCCCCGAAACTATAAGATCCACTGACTTGAAATTTAATAAACATGTTTCTTTTGCTAAATAATAATCAGCTAAGAACGGATTTTACGGAAATAGACTCCCAAGGAAGAGGGGGGGGGATTCTTCAAGGATTTAAAAAGGCGTTATAGATTAAATTCCTCAATTTTTATCTATTAGATCTACAGACTTGAGGTCAAATATAATTCCTTTATTGAAATCTTCTAAGGACGGTTTTTGTGGAAATCGGCGCCCAGTGGGATTTTTGGGGTGTTATAGGTGCCCTTGAAATAAAGTACCATTTTTTAACTATTAGCCGTACAGTCTTTAAATTTGGCTAGCATGTTTCTTTTCTTGAGTATAGATCCGCTCAAAACGAACTTTGTCTAAATCGACTAGGAGAGGGGATATGGGAGAGTGAAGGATAATTATTCTTCAGTTTTAGGAATTAAATTCCTGTTTCTTTATATTCAAATGAAGAGGGCTGTAATTTTTTTTCAGTACATACGAAGGAGATATATCTGTACACAGTTATACAAAATTATGAAATACAGGGCGAAACGGGTGGGTAACGGTTAGTCGTATGTAGAAAAAGACAAGTTTGGCACTCACATAAGCTAGTGACTGAGTTTTTCTTTCGATCTAAGATAAAAGATTAGCTTGTCACTTGTCAGTTCCACTTCCGCGTTGTACGTGTCACACCCGTAGAAACATTATTCATAAACCGAGTAATGAGTTATTCTACAATAGGTTACGATACTTGAAGTGGCAAATGAAAGATAATATTTTTGATACGATATAAAGATATAAGAATTTTCTTATGGATCAATTAACTAAAATAATATTTCAAAGTACATTTTACCCCCCCCCCTTCTCAGAAAATATTGCTGTAGCTACAAATAAATTGTAAAATACTACATTTCAAATGTCTGTTTTCACAAATAAAGAACTTATCCCAAAATATAACTGTGATAAATTTCTTTTAAAATTCTCATCAGATTCAAAGAAAAACTTATACAAATACTAAGCAATATTCTATAAATCGATTCATGTGTTTTTAACAATTTATACGTAATAAGAAACTCAAGGAAGAATACAAATATTATTAAGATTATCAACCATATTATAAGAGTTATGAGGTGAGCTTGTTCGTCGTGAGAACTGTTCTTTTCTATGATTTTCTTGGAATATATTTGGGTCGAACTATTTTTCCTCTTGAAAATGTTTTGCATGTGATATCAAATATGGTGGTGCTGAGATCACAAATGTAGCAGCAACCTTTCAACAGAAATGTATCGCGGTAGGTTTTCATATGAAATCAGAGTAAGAAAAATATATCCTTTCAGAAGCAAAAAGGAATGTTTTAGTAATATTTGAATTCATACTTTTCCAAATTTTATAGCAAAGATTTTATTGTATCAAATCTTGGATATATAAAACTCTAACACTCTTAATGTAAATTTAAATTATAATCTTAAATATTTTTTCTTTAAACCTCAGTTATTTCTGTAAGCGCCACTCTCACTCACATTTCATTTCCCGAGTCAAAATTATTAAACCCTGTGATTAAAAGAATTTAAGCGGGATTCCTAGAAAAGGGAATATCTCGATTTCCTACAAGTTCTCAATTTCTTACACGGCCCGTCCCCGTAACCACTGGCCGTGGCAGCCCAGTGGTTCTAGGCACGAACCCCCGGCGTGTCATTAAAACCCTAGTGCCGCTGAACACCCTCCGAGCCGAGAATCTGTCGAGGTTTGAATTCCTACCGTTGGAGTGGTGGGGTAGTTTGAAGAGGATGGTGCCAGCTCAGATGTCTTCGTCGTCACTTAACCGAAATTCAATCCTACAGGGTCCGTTGCCAATTATTGCGTTTTAGGGAGACGTAATAAACATACATTCACTCATCACACTGCTTTAGCGATTTTTGTCCGACCTTTTCCCTTCTACGCCCACCTTTTACCAATTATAAAAATAACCTACTCTGACTGTTTGGGAAAATTTATGGGTAGCGTGATACTTGAGAAATTAAATTAGTGATTTATTTCGTTTACAACAAAAATCACTAATTTAATTACAATAAGTATAGATACAAGGTATTCCAACTATTGAGTATTTCAGTACTGCAGAATATGTTATTGGTGATGGAGGAATCAAACACTACGTCTTTTGTCTAGTATTTCAAACGGTCTGCTTTCTATGCTCTTTTTGGTTGGGGGGTCCTTTCTTATACCTCGAATTTCCCTAGCTCTTTCGGGACGAAGGACATAAACGCGGCCGCATTGCTAGGATCGGAGGTTTCCTTCGCGAGCATCACTCACGGCCGGAGGTTTTATTGTAATTAAGCCTAAATCCATAAAAATACCGGAATATAAATTCGTTGTTCAATATTGTTCTGTATATTATACGAAAGGTATATGCTTCTTAACACGCTTTTATAAGTTTCACTTGTATATAACGGAATATTTGAACTCGATTCTTACCCACTTCAAAAAGTCAGATGAATTCGAAATTTTGCACTCTTGTCAAGAACCGATGACAGTACAATAATTTCATAATTTTGTTCCATTGTCCTGATCAGGATATCAGGAATAACGATTTTCAGATTTGGCAACTAATTCATTATACCGCTTCCAGATTTAGCGATTAATTCCTGACACCATTTCAAGATTTGGCGATTTATTTCATATACCATCTACAAATTTGGCGACTCATTCCAGATTTGGAGACTAAAAGATTAAGTTAAAACCCTATAAAAGCGAAAACGTTTGCCAACAATTTCCTACCATAATATAAACAATTGTTTAATTTTTCTGAAAATGAAAAAAAGACTCGTGCATATGGAAAAAAATTTTTATGCTCCAACTCAGCCTTTCTCAAACTATGGGGCGCGTCTCCCTTGCGGGGGGACGGGGGACGCGAGCATAACGAAAAGTCCAAAATAAAAGATTTAAAATAATTATTAATTTACCGAAATGAAGCAAAACAAGATTACATAATAAAAAATTCTGACATAATAAAAAATAAAATACATATTCACACTGATATAAAATACTTATAAATGTTTCAGTGCGACACAAAAAGAGTTTAATAATTGATTTTACCCCAATGACATTAATTTTCTCGTTAATTATTTTACTCTTATATTAAGAATTATTATTTTTTTACTTTTAAGTTCGATTAGCCATAAAAGCGTGATTAATTTTTTTTTTAAATATAATTTTTTGTGTTTCGCCTTGATATACTTTATTTACTGTAGTTACTTTCTATTCAGTACAATTTTTTTTAAATTTTATTGTCAATATTTGTAAAAATCGACCTTGTAAAAGTTTAAAAAAAGTCACATTTTGCCTACCAGATGCAAACCCAAATCAAATTCTCCAACGAAAATAAAACTCTCATCTTCACTATAAACAAAATACATATATGCATAATACATGCAATTTACAGTTTTTACAATTTGAGTAATGAATATAAACAGCTGTATATTTCCTACAATGGTTGTTGGTTAGTTTTGTTTAAATATATTTTTACTGTTCATATCTTTTCGGAAAACAAACTCTTTTTTTTTTTTATTTGTTCCTTTCCTAATCGAATTTAATCCAATCCTATTCTTATTCTTTATTTTATTCACATTTCAATACTACTATATAAGAAATATATTTCTGTTCCCGAAGGGTTTTCTTATTTAATGGAAAAGAATTATAAGCATTACTATATTTTTATATCACAGAATTTTTATACTTCTTTTCCCCAAAACTATTGGAATGCAATACATATACATAAACTAGATCTAATTAACGAAATTCCTTAACTAGTACGAATTCGGGTTTTCATGGAATTTCAATTTTGATTCTCTTCTGAAAAAATATATAAGGACCAAAAAATAATTTGTAATTTATTTTCCTGTATATTCTCTTTTTTTCTTTTGTAATAAATAAATACTTAATAAAAAGTGCCTATGCAATTAATTCTTTCTCATTAATTGTAATGCAACTTGACCCGAACCAATTTAACTGCCGCTATATCTATAATAATTTTCGCCAAGTTCAGTACAGCGCATATGTAGCGAATTTAATTCGAAAGTCTGTAAACGCTTGTTTAATTATCCATTTTTTATAACTTTTTCAATTTCAACAATTCAGTTTTAAAAGGGACGTTTATCTTCCTTTCCAACAGAAAAGTTTTTGTTAACCCTTTGGAATTGGCAATTATATTTCAAACTCTGCGGTGTTTTTAGGGAGATTTCTGGCAATGACTTGAAAATCTGCCGAGGTTCAATGTCCTTCCGTTGGTGTGGTGTGGTAGAAAGGAGAGGGTGGTGTCCGCTCAGATGTCGTCCTCGTCACTTGATCATGGTTCAAAATTACGTTGTCCGTCGCCAATAGCCATATAGCGTTGCTTAAGACTTACTCATTCACTGGCAACTTGGCATTCTATGCCAAGATTCTAAAAGTTTCATTTTAAAATTTTGAGCTACTTTCATGAAGCACAAAAAATGCACTCGGGGAATATTTAATAAACTTCTTCATCAATATTAACGCAAATTTTTTGTATAACATTCTAATATTTCCAGGGCTAACTTCCGGTTGCTTTTTTTTAATGTCAAATCCACTGTGTTGGCGATATTTGAAAACGCTTCTCATTCCTGCGCTTTCTAAGTGATGAAGAATGTCTTAACATGAAAAAAAAAGTTTGTTTTTAAAGTAGAATTCAAAACTTCTATGCTTATAAATTGTTTTGATTTTAAAATTTATTTCTCATTAAATCTCAAACAGACAAATTTGGTACTTACGTATTATCGCAACCGTATTGGTGGGATTATGTGGAACGAAGCACATGGTTGCCAATTTAGCGCGTACGACACATGTGAAATCAGGGTTGCAAACTTGGCGAATTATCTTAAACGTTGGCATTGTTGCGATAGTACGTAAGTACCCAAATTTTTTATAATTTATAATGTATTTTAACTAACTGTTATTAGTAACAAATTTTCTATAAAAGTAACAAAGAAAAAATATAATAGTTATCCATATCAATTTTTAATCCAATTATTGAAGTTTGTTTTTTAGTTTGGCTCTTAGCAGCTGACTGTATATCGCATTTTAAAGCTACACAAAAAATATTGGTGACAGATTTCGTCATTTTTAACCAGAATTTCCACACTACGCCAACGTGCATCAATCCTTTTACATAACTGTATTACGCAGGAATTGAACACATGCAGAATCAAAAGATGCCCTGATCATTTCGGCACTAAAACAAGCCACCGAATAATAAAATGCATAAAATATAGATATCTGCAGATATTCCGACGCATATAGATATCTATATTTTACATTAATAAAATAAATCTACGTTAAGGGTTAAAAAGAAACTATAAATCTAAACAAATACATAATAAGAAATTCCTAACATTTTATAACCATCTGCCACCTTATGTAACACACATATCAGCCTTTAAGCATTTTTTTTTGTGTGTGTATATTTATTTTTCTGTGACTTAATTAAAACTTATTTTCTTTAAAGAATAATAATTTTTAACTGAGTTTTTTAAAGCATAAAATGAATAATAATATCGATTCCATCCTCTAGAAAGGCTACTTTTTAAAATAACTGAAATTAAAAAAAAAATCGCATTTTTCTTTTGTGGTAAGAAAAAAAATATTGAATACGAAAACACTTTTGCGAACTATTTCATGACTATTCTATAAAGTGTCTACATGGATGAGAGAGAAGAACGGGATATGGTTTGGTTATTTGAAAAGTTTCTGGGGCTGCTTTGTAACAAAAATATTAAGCCTGTTATACGGAATCTTTTTAGATTCTGTTTTAAATTGTTACATCGACATTTTAAATTAATTTGAAAAATTAAATATTTCGAAATACACACAGTAGATGTTATACGAGAAATGAAAGTGTATAGTTTCAAATATTATTTTTCCTTAATAGCTATCTGAAATGTATTAATACCTTAACAGTTTCCAAACACATTTTCAATACAACCGCAGCAAATAGATCTACTAAAATAAATAACTAAAGGAAAAATGCAATTTTTGAAGTAGGCAAAGAAATTTCGTCTGACTAGTTCTTTATATATCAATTTTTAATCATTTTAAAAACTAAAACAATTACATGTTAAGTTTTGCAATAATCATTTTTAGTTTTTCAGGGGTATATATATGAAATAAACTATAATTTATGTAATACTTACTTAAAATTCTAATTTTATATATATTTTGAAACGCGTTTCATTTGATCTCTCGTGAAAGGATTTAAACCTATATTTTGACAGATTTCTTCTTGGTTCCTAGTAAAAGAAAAAATGAATAGCCTTACTGAGTAATTGAAGCTTTTCCGTAAAGCACTTATGTAATTTCTAAAAATAACTAATATTTCCTTTCGCTTCAACAGGAGATAGTAATTTTTCTATCGCATCTTTTGCTGTTTTTTTTATTTGAATATGGAAAAGGGATATATATAATTCTTTCTTTTGCTTGTGTGACCCTTAAACAGAGAAGATGCTCTTTTCTCGGATATTAAAATTAAGCTAAATAAGTGATTGTTTGACTATTACCCAGAATTTTGAATTGTCACTGCAAACAAAACAACATTTAAGCTCACAAAATATAAATGCATCTTTACATTATAAATATAAATACAGTCTAACTAATATTTAAGCAACTCCTATTTAACGAAATTTGCAACTTAATGAATTTTTCTTTTCTCCCAATTAATTGGAAGTTGAAAATATTTCTATTCAACGAATAATAAATCCCGAATTAATTAATTATTTCAAGAGCCGAAAAAAAATTTATTAGTTTGGATTACAAAAAAATATGATTTATTTTCAAATGACATATCATTTTTATCGAGAAAAGAATTCTCTTGCGAGCAGCAAATTTCAACGGAAAGAGTATATGGTTCCCTTTCCGTTGAAATTTACAAGTACAGAAGAGTCATGAGTGTAACTTACCCTGTGAGTTTTGAATTGGACAGGAAATTCTTTTCTGAAACATCCATAAAAACTGTTACATTTTCTAATGCATTATTTGGAAACTGAGAAAATATACGTCATGCAGCAAGATGCAAGTGACGCAACATTTTCTTCTCTACATGAAGTCGAAAAATAACTCTTTCGAGTCAGGAATCCAAAAGATTGTTAAACCTCTAGTATAATCAGTACTTTAAAACTTGCAATTAACTGGTGCGCAGTCATTCGCTAATAGTATTTTAGCTACTCAATAAAAAGTGTGTAGTTTTTAGTTAGGGATGGCTTTTGTGTAGTAGCTTCTTATAGAATTTCCATAAGGCAAGCGTAAAAAATTTATGCTCTTTTTAGGATTTTGCTATTACGAATAACCCCAAAATAGCGAATAAAATGTTCAATACCGATTAATGAATGAAATCTATCCATGTGATTCAATGTGCCACACAGGACATTCTTGAAGCCATTCGATTTTTTCGATAATGTATGCAGAGTAAGAGAAGTTAATAATACAGAGATTGACAGTTTTCTATGTATTAATGTTGCATCATTTAAAGATACTTCTTAACGTAATAGTAAACAGCATAAAATATAATTGTTTCTTCAATCTCAAAAAATTAAAATTTTACACATATTATGTATTTTATATATATATATATATATATATATATATTATATATATATCCGGTCTGATATCACACTTCCGGTCTGATCTTAAGATTTATTAGTCTTCTTTTTAATTATTTACTGCTATATATATATATATATATATAATATATAATATAAACATATTTATTAAAATAAAAAATAAACATAAAATATAAGTATTATCCTTCATTGTAGTTAAATGAAATGAATAAATATTGCAGTGATAAATACCTAGTGATTCTGCACACGCACTTTCACTTTGCAAAATCGGGGGTATAATGGATGACTTTCAATTTCACATGATTCTGAGCATTCAGTTGCAAAAAATTTCTTTGCGGACTTAAAATATTTTTCACATGAGGAAACATTTTTTTACTTATATATGTAGGACCTAAAGTGTACTTTAACACTTGTGTACTTGCTCCAACTTTACTTGTACACAATACATGCACACGCACAATTTTCTCTCCTCTAAACAAATAAATCTCTCCAGCAATGACATTCAATAATTTGCCAAATAGTTGTACATTTATTTTTAGAATTATCTTTCAGATTTTTTTCGTGATTCCGTCAATGTCGATAAGTCTGAAGATGTTGTTCCAATAGGGTCCATTACAAATGGATCCACTCCAATACTGGCAAATGTGTAGCGTAATGCAGAGTGTCACTGAGAATTGCACATGTGCCATAGGTTGCCATCCCCTGGCCACTCTCTTATGCGAATGTCTTAGGCACTGCCTAATGCTGTAGTGGTATCATCTATATAAGCCAGGTCCCGGGTTCTGGATAAGCGCGCCACTGTCTTATGCAAATTATCTCTGTCTTAGAAGTGAAAAATCCTTTCCCCCAAATATATATAAAGAAAGCTAAAGGAGACGAAGAATTTATGTCTCGCGATAAACATGGTAGATTTACAACGGCCGTAAAATTTTTAGTCATTTGATTCTACTTTTTTTTCCCTTGAATTACTGATAACGTATAAATAACTCTTAGACATGAATGATTTGATAAAATATTGCTTAATATTTGTTTCGTTTTACTTTAATCTAATGAGAATTTTAAAAGAATCGTATCTCTGTTGTAACATATTTTTGCAAATTAAGTTCATTACTTGCGTAAGCAGGCATTTGAAAAGTGATCCTATACAATTTATTTTGTTAATAGTAAAAAATTCCCGAAACGAGAAAAATGTTAGCCTCTTAAAATGTATTTGGATTCCAATAAAACTTAAGTCACTCAGTAAAATAATGTTACAGTTGCCAATAAATTAACGAACTTGTGAAATAACCATCGATTTATCACTTTGGATTAGCTCACCTACTTTCATCAATAATGAACTTAATTTATAAATTATGTTTTAGCAATGAGAATTTATATTATAATGTTTATTCCGTCATTTTTTTTTTTTTTTTTTTTACCACAGCACAAACATTGGGGCTAAAGCTCTTCACACAAAACTTCGTATAGAACAACTCAATTTGTTGTGGTATAAGTCATATAAAATGGGGGGCCGATTCGATTGCCAACATTGTTATATGATATTTATATATTTATATATGTTTTAAAATATTTTTACCCCTTAGAATCGAAATAGACAAGAAAATGATGCTGGTTATGAAGGGAACTAAATAATTGAGCGAATGGTTCATTTTTAATCGTCATATTGTGGCAGTGGTAGCCTGGGGAGTTAGGGTCACGTACTCGTGTCGTGGATTCGAATCCTGGTGCCATTGAAGACCCGTCGTGTAGAGAGCCTCCTGCAAGCCTCAAAGGCCTCCCGTTTGCGTGGTGTGTTATTTTGGAGAGGAAGTTTCCAGCTCACGTGTCTTCCTCGTCACTTGATCGAAGCGTAACTACGAGGTCTGTTGTCAATAGCCCTCGTGTTATAGGGAGGCTGTGGCATTAATAAACTCTCACGCCTTTAATAACCATTTTTAAAAATTGTCCTTTGGAAAGCCAAATTTAGGCACTAGTCCAAACTGACAAAAATGGAATGCCTATGAGAGTGAGACACCAAAATTGAATAATTTAAACACGTTCAAAAACATGATAAGTATAGACTAAAAATAAATTCTTATTATTTTTGTTAGTATAAATGTTATAATCTGCTGGAATATCTGCATTTTTAAAAATCAATATCGTACTATTAATGAGATAAAATAGAGTAAGATACATTTTTTCCAGAAAATAATTCTTCCTTTTTCTAAATTTTCTTGCTCATAAAAGGCTAAACTTAGTCCTAACCTTCCGTATAATTCAGAAACAACATTCTTTTAACTCAAATCACGCCTCGGGGGTATTAGACCCCCTAATGATATCTGGAAGTCCATTCCAGGCAACCGATAATGTATGGAATCGACCATTAAGCCTATATACCGGGAACGATCCGAAGTCACCGCCAGACGATCATTTCATTTCAATCTCCCCTTGACGGATGTTTTCGTGTCAAGACATCCGACTTGCTAATTCGTCCCTCCTCTGCCTACGTGTGTGTTGAGCAAATAGGGGAATGCCTCTCTCTCTTTCCGTCTCCATTGGCGACATTTGGCATCATTTTCCAAATCGTGCTCCTCCTTGTTTGCTGAGACGAAATGAGTCCCCTTAGCGTCATTCTCCACTACTTTATTCGGGACAGGAAAATCAGAACGAGGAGCTGAAAGTTAAAATGTGATATTTTTTCTGGTGCCTCTCTCTCTGTAAAAAAACATCTCCTCGATATATTTTTACTTGCATTTTGTATTTGCTCATGGTAATATCAACATAAATTTGGCAAGAAGGGGAAAAAACTTAAAATATTTTTAGTTGTAATTTGTTTGCTTTTCCTATGAAATGAAGTTAGAACAAAACAAATGGGTAATGGGAGTAATATTGTTATAAATAGGATATTTTTATGGATATTTTTCACATGCTTTTTGGGGCATAGTGGATTTCCAAAGGATGTGTTAAAAAAATAGTTTGAATTATTGTACAGGCTGTTGCCCAATTCGACGGACAAATTCAGTGGGGTTAGTAGGCAGCATGGGACGACAAATCACCACGCGTCATGGAGTAGCAAACCATGTATAATCGGAGTAATTCGCAATGACAGTTATGAACGGTATGATGTGGAGTGGAACGAAAAAGGGCAATATGAAGCAAGAAATACATCGATTGCACGTAAAGAAAAATACCTTATTTTTCCAAGGCATATCGCGGCCGTGTTAGCATTGTGGTCAAGGTAACGGACTTGTGACCGGCGTGTCGTGAGTTCAAGCCCACTGCCACTGAAAAATTCAATGCGATTTTTGGCATTGCATTTTGTCCACTAGTTTTCAAAGTCAGGCGCATAAGATGATATTCCCAATCTTATAGTATCTTCGAGGTTGCTATCATTAAGTCGAAATCTGAATGTTGATTTAATTGTGTTCATTGTTGAAAACAATGATTCGCATAAATATGTAGAACCGAAACACGGGATCTCAACCCATTATCTACCGCATTATAATTTAGTGTAATTTTTTTCGTGCAGTATTTTTTTTAATCACTACATTGAAAATTAAGAGATGTATATAAATAAAATACTGAACTTTGAGAAATTTAATCCGTTAGAGTTCATTAATTAAATAGGAACTTTAAAACACCGTCAGTACACAAAGGTCTACAAATACATAATACAAAAAGACCGAATGCCTTTTGTAACGGAGTTTTAACTCTTAAAAAGGCTAAATAACTCTAAAAATAAAATACTAGATAAACTAGTATTTTACAGCATAAAATATTTATTTTTAAAATTTATAAAAATTTTAAATTTTTTTTTTTTTTTTTTTTTTTTTTTTTTTTTTTTTGCACATAAAAGCAGGTTTTACACATAAAATTAATTTGATGATATTCAAAGAAACATTCTTTTCATAAATACACGAAAATTCATTACACGTTGTGCATTTTGAGTGAGGCTTCGACTGAATTTTTTAAAGCCCTGCATCTTGGGATAGGAAATACTGTATTTTCTTAATGTGAACTACTGCACCTAGAGTCTTGTTCAGTCTCTTGATCACCATTTTAAGAATTTAACGACAGATCTTAATCAGCAGATAATTTTCTGGAATCAATCATCGGTCACTTCATTAATGCTTTCAGATAGTAGGTTTTGTAATACATCCAAAGCCTCTTGAAGACTGAGCTTCTTTTTTCAGGATACTCTAACATAAGGAAAATAATAATATTAGCATCTTGAAAAACTCTTATTATTGTTAAATCTCAGTTACAAATAAGGAAATTAAAATATCTCGGCAGGGGTCCCGTAACTCTGGAACTTACACGAATTTACGAGAACAATGACCGCCTGTTCATAGCATGGATCAAGTTGCGCCTACGTATTCAATTTCATGGCTTTGGTGTCAAATAAGGGTTGTCATGTTTTTATTAATTCGCTTTCGTGTATAACTGTCCGGGTGGAATCTTGTAATGGATTTTACACTAACTTCCCGATGAGCAAGAGAATTGAAATTTGGACTATAGCTTAAAAGTGGATGACAATGCATGAAAATAGTTATGAAAACATGGTACATAAAAAAAAATTTATTAAGAAAATTATTTCGTTTTAAAATGTCCTATAAAATATGACTCAAATTAAGAAATAATTACTTAAAACATACAAATTCTATAGCACTGTGCTTTGGAAAAATTAAACTTCAGAATAAGATCCAGAATTTATTATGTTCATGTAGATTTAACCAGCGGTTGCTAACCTATAGAACTTCGCAGACCTCCAAATGCAGAATTTTATAATTGTAGGACCACTAATATAGTTGACCTATACATGACAGATGGACACTATAACTAAATTTTCACATGCTTCTCTGTTTTCATTTCCTTGTCACTTAAAAGGAACTTTACTAAAACTGAAACAAACCACCAACGCAAAGCAATATCAACAAATTTAAGTGTTCTACCGCCAATTTACCATGGTTACTAGTACTCAGTTTCAAATGTCGCTAGATACACCACCAAAAGTAGCTAAAAAGTCACTAACTTCCTAAGAAATTTCATCAAAAGTAGAAGCTGAAATTTTTAAAAATTTTAAGATGTTTTAGGACCCTTAACAGACATCCGTGCACTTGAAAAAAAACACATCCTCCTTCAAACCAATGTAACTTAGCAATAAAACAAAACAATCATTTGAAATTTTTACCACACGATAGTCATATATATTTACAGTATTTCTAAAATTTTCAGAGAATTTGAGAAAAATTTTAAAAAGTTATAAAGAAATATAAATTGGACAATTTTTCAAAAATATGAAAAAATCAGTATTTTACACCACACAGGATTCTAAAATACAAAATTGATCAAAATTTACAAAATTAATTTTACTTGGTATAAAAATGTTCACTTTTAAAGTAAAAATAACTTTTAAGAAATTTAGAGAAAACAATATTTTTAAATACGAACGAAAATTTTAAAATTTTAAGAAAAAAATTAATTAAAATTTAAATATAAAAAAATTCTGTGGAAAAAAAAAATTGAAAATTGTTATATCAGATATTAAGAGCCTTATTTTGAACACGTGTATAAAATTTCAAATTGGTATCATAAATAGTTTCTGAGAAATCCTGCGAGTAAGCTAACATTTTTTGTTTTGGGAAAATGAAGTTAAAGATAAGAAAGAAATATGGGGGTTTGTTTAAGTTTCACTAGTTAAGGCTTTTTGAGAAGGGAGATACAGGGCTTTAAGTTAAGTTTCAATAATTTCGGAAATTTTCACAGTATCAACAAAATTTTGGTATCAAAATGCTCAGAAATGTTGAGGCTTAAACATATATTTTTTTTCAAAAAATTCAAAAATTTGCAATTTAAGAGTCCTTAGACTTCTTAACATCCAAAATGCCTTAATTTCTTCGGATAATCAACAATTTTTCATGGGCCACCGGTTGCCGAAAGTTGGGTTAGATTATGGCAAAACAATGAGGTTAAACAAGTATATACTGGCGATGAAAAAATAAAATTTTTAAAAATAAAGTTTCAAAACATATCGTGCTGCCATCTGTTATTTAACATGAACTTCATAAAATATGAAAGAGAACATTTAAACATTTATGAAAAAAAAGAGAATTCTTGATGGGAATTAAGGTAAATTACTATTTAAATCTAATCTAACAGGTGTATTGAATCTAAATTTAATGGCTTAATGTGTGGATAAAAATAAATCAGTATATATTTTATAAAAGGAATTGTTTAAAAAAGGTAATATGTATTAAAAGGAAAATTACATTTAAAAAATACAAATACAATAATTATACTTCAAAAAATATACTACAAGAAATTTAGAATAGAGTGAATTGAACTTTATATATATATATGTGTGTGTGTGTGTGTGTTTATTATATTTTATTATTAGTAGTATTAAAAAGTGCTTTTATCTTTGAATCATTAGGAGTACACTTCTGCTTCTATTTTTATGTTATTAACTACTTTACAAAAACTCACAAAAAATTATTAATCCAGTTACATTTAAAATATTTTGGGTTCTAATCAAGATAAAGCGTTAAAAATATCTAGCCAAAATAATAAATCAGGAAAAAAGAAACAAGAAAAAATGTTCCCAGATTTTCAAAATAAGCAGATTGTCCTGTTCGTCTTCAAAGTGTCTTAAAATAGCCCCCCCCCCCCTTGTGAATCATGAGATGGGTCAATTACAAAGGAAAGTATTGCAAGATGGCAGTAGCTTATCAACAAATGCTAAACCACATCTGTATATTAACTCTACATCCGTCAGATGGCAGCACAAGCAAAGCAGGTATGGGAAAAGTTCGAGATTTCTGATAAATGAAATTGTTTTTAGTTACTTTTTTATGAAAATCCTAGTGTTACTGCCACCAGATGAATTTGTAATCTACTCATATATTGTGAGAAAAACATGAAGCTAGTGCTAGCGTTATTACTTGAAATTGTTTAAAATTATAAACATGGAAGAAATTTTCATTTTGCTCTTAATTTATATAGGGGGAAAAATCATATAAAAATACGATTCTGAAGTAATTTTTCTTAACTTAATTCTCCGCAACACATATTTCTCGATATTTAAAAAGAAATTTGCTCTGTTTTAAAACTAAATTTTGTACATTCTATGAAAGTAAACCTGTCTTTAAAAGAAATCTAAGAGAAATAATCTATACACGTTTAGTAGATTTTTTTTTTTTTTTTTTTTTTTGCAAATTTTATGTAATTTTTATTTTTCTTATGAATGTGGAAATTTTTCTCAAAACCTTTTATCATTATGTCACGCATGTCCCTATTTTTTTACAAAATAAGGCTAAATCTGTCTTATTTACCTCTTAAGATGTCATTATTTACAGAAATGCTTAAAGCCCTTAAGAGATCACTTGAAATCACTGATCAAATAATATCTTTTGGTTAGTTGGATAGTTATATATTTACTTATAAATCGTTTGTTATAAATATGTTGTTGCTTATGCCACCTGATCGACAGTAACATCAGATCAAGGTCCACGAAATTCAGGGCGGCTAAGGGCTAGACTTTTACGCCTGTCGTTAGCATTAGCTTTGAGCACCATGCAAGTGCAGTACGATTTTGCTCTGTTACACCCCAATTTGAGGGAGAACATCCTGGGGGTGGTCAGGGTCCTTCACCTCTCTTCCCCTGCTATAAATATGCGAACAATATATTCGTTTAAATAAATATTTTGCTGTTACAGTCTAACAGATAAATATTCAACTCTGAGATTTGTAAATTAAAATTTGGGGAAAATAATAGCTCCATATAGTTCTCGAGTTTTATCTAGAAGTTTGTAGCTATGGTTGTCCAGTCTTGGTGCAGTAATGTTTGTAGAATTAATAAGAAATATTTCGCAAAAAGTTCCTGCTGCTAATGGAATATTAGGAGCAGTAATTAATAAGCATCATAAAAAGCTGACTCTTGCAGAGATTCGTCCAGAGAATATTGAATTGAAAGAAACCTGCAGCATTAAGAAAAGAAAAGACATTGCCCAGGTAATAAATCCTAAAAGACATATAGATCTGAAATAGGGACATTATAATTGACGAGAAGGAAATAAATATTTAAAATGTATCATTCTGACTTAGATATGGATATTTCCTCAAATTTGTCTTCTTACCATGTTGTTTAAATTGTTAAGAATCAAAATTCTTGGATGTTCTATAATTCTCTTCCTAATTAAATTGCCAAATCTCGAAAAAAAATTCGTTGTCTGGAAAATTCGTTATAAATAGAAATTCATTTTACAGTACATACTTTACATTCTTGACAGAGACGTCTTAATACTACTTAAGACCCAGGGCCTCTACACGAATGTAGACCCCGCCTATGATCCTTAAAAGTAGACAGTACATAGCGTACGTTGTCAAATATTCGAACAGACCTGAAACATAAATGTGCATGACTAAAAATCGCACAGTACGATTCGGTCGACTGCCGCCTTTGGACTGAATAAGTAATGACGGTGTATGGTGGCCTATACGCGGACGATGGTCATCACATGTAGCCAGTTGACATATCATCCGAAATTCCCAGTTTTTTCGGAGAATACCACCAAAAATAACATTTCACCTTTAAAATTATTCGAATTAGGATCTTATTAAAGCTGAGTCAAGAATGAGACGAAGCCCCCATTGCGGTCAAGGCCCATGCCTTAAGACATCCCTAGTTCCAGGTAAAATTAAGCAACATAAAAGTTCTTTAAATTGACTGTATATGATCATGGTACGTCGACTACATTGATGTCATCGGACTTTTACATCGATGCAGATAAAAAAAAATAAGATCATAATAAAAACTTTTTTTTATTGAGTTAGTTAAGAACGTGAGAATTTTTTTGTGTGTTTTTCATATTTATGTAATAAATTATCAGAGGAAAAAGCTAAAAATGTAAAAAAGTAAAATATAATATCAAAATGTAAAAAAAAATTTTTTTTAAACTACTGAATATGCATAAAAAGTTACATAAATGTTGAGCACTTTGAACAAAACATATATGACCTAATTTTCAATTTTTGAACAATTATGTGTTATTTGTTTCTGAAATGACCTAAAATGTAAGAGATATTTAAATTTTTAGCAAAAATAGAGCATTTATATTAGTCACTATACGAAATTACTTTTAAAAAAACACCTTTAATATAAAAAACTGGTTGTAATTTTTATGCATTAATGTAAAGATTTTTTTTAAAAAAAAGTGCGAAAACACAATTTTAATATTGCATGAAATACGCATACAAAATTTCAGTTTATATTTCTGTAACTTTTTTAACAATCCCAAACTCCATTTTTTTAATTTCTAATGAGGCTTTGGATTAGTGTTTTACCATTGTATACCTAATACATTCCCCTGGAACAGGTATCTCTTTTTAATGCGGCACAAAAATAGGTGACATACCAATTGCCGCAAGTAACTTTGATACCCTGTTTCCTCTCCAGAGGGAGGTACTTGATTTCTGATCAAGAGGAGGCACTCAATGCGAAACCTAGGAAAAAATTTTACCAAGAGCACCCAAGCCGAATAGGCACTTAAGGAATCTTTTACTTGCCACATAATCATACATGGACGCTATCGATTTTTTGCATCATGAAAATGCATCAACTTGGACCGGGGTCGAACACGCAAAATTGCGCGTTCAAGGCCGGCACCAAGCAAACAACACCACCCAAACGGCAGATTTCAAATTATAAGACGATATACATCCGGAAAAAAAACATGTAGACGAGAGCATCGAGGAGAAATGTCCATAGTAAATCTTAAAAATCTGTTATCAATCTTTGATGAAATCTGCATTTTAAGGAAGTAGGATACCTTAGCATTTTTATACTTGTATTAATGCAAATTTTTAAAAATGCTTCTTCCTTTTTTGCTTCCATCTTTATAAGTACGAAAAAATTAATACAGTAGAACGTCGTTTATCCGAATCCATTGGGACCGGACACCGTTCGGATACGGGGCTGTTCGGATAACCGAAATCCGAATGTGATCCATGCAGTATATGAAACCGGACCGTATACAAATGTTGAAAATCATCCCATGCGGGAAACGTGCTTGAAAAAAAAAGCAAAATAGGTTCAAAATGTCGCAATTTTCTTTTATTTATGGAAAAAAATCCCTTATTTCTCGCTGTAGGAATATACTATTGCACAGCTTCGCTACGAGGTCTTTGATTCTCTTGAGTAGCAGTAGTTGAGTAGGACAGCACCTTGAGTGTTGTTCGTACCACTCCAGAGCTGTCTCTAACGCAGTAAACGCGTCAGCATTGGATGCAACCTTGCTAATTTCGTTGTTGCTGTCCTCGTCTTCATCCGTTTCATCGTCGACAGGGTCGGATTCTTGTACGGAAGTCACAATCTCGTCCTCATTTAGCACTTGATCCACATTCTTCTTCGTTTGCTTCCCTCGTGGTTTTCCTTTTCTTCGCATCATGTTCAGAGTCAAGTTTGGACGCAAAATTTAAAATGCTTTCTCGGCTTTTTTTATGTTAGAAATTGTTGCCTTTCCAACATTATAAAACTGTGTTAGAGACGCTCCTCTTTCTCCCTTCGCGAGACGGTTCAATATTTCAAGTTTTATCTCTATGTTCAAGACGTTGCTCTACCGTTTTACATTCGAAGCCATAGCAGTTCACAACTCAACTAAAGAGAACGTATACACCCCCTCACTTGGAAACAAACTGACCTAATATTCCGCGCAGATGTTTACCAAATCACGTACAACTGAAATTCCCCAAATATCCCTCACCTTGGATTTTCCTGTCAATTTTGGCCTCACGCGAAACGACTGTTGAGTCTTGCACTGTTCGAAAACGTATCCAGACTTTGGTTCCGATATTTGACGCTCCGGATAATAAACGTTCGGATAAACGACGTTCTACTGTAATATAAAATTAATTATAAGTTGTACTCAGAAACAATACGAGAACTGTTGGCGATGAAACTCGTTATTCTGCCAACGTGAGGATTTTGGGCTTCGACATGTTCTACGTGATTCACAACTCTCCTTCACTACGTATCTTTTCGACATTAGGACTCGAATCGATGCCTTGACCGACTAAAGCCGGTCACGAGTTCAAGATCAGTTACATCAGCCTCACCTTTAAAGTCTTAGTACTTGAATGTCCCAGGCTTGTACCCTTAATTTTGACTAGGACTTACAATTTTAAATTTTTTTATTGAAAACATTTACGATTCCCTGTCTACCGCAAAGTTACACAGAAGGCTTACAGAAGTAAGTGTAAAAACACATATAAAAAGGAATAAGAAAGAAAATGTAAAGGTTATGATGAATTCCAATTATTTACTATGGTTTTATAAAAATAGTTAAAGGCACTTCTCTGTTCGGAAAAAGTTATTGAAAAACCGCCCAATTAAAATATTGATGTGTGTCTTAAAGTGGCAATCTTCGAGCTTTTCACTGGCAATATTGGAACATAAAAGGAGCCTATATTCAGTATTTTCTCCGCCACTAACACTACAGTTACAGGAAGATACCGGACTCAAATAACTTTTACATTTAACCATGTCCAGTTATAAATCAAGTCATTTTGTAAGTAGTAAAGAAATAAAATTGCATGGCAGTCTCGAAAAACTGGAAGGAAACAATTTCTTGTTTCAGATCCCTTTATTTGAAATTATATATTCTTGGTTCTAAGATCCACCATTCTTTCTCTCTTGACCTTTTCATCAAAGGATTTAGAAACATTAACAGTTATAAAACAATTGTGCGTTTGGTGGCAGCCTTTGCAAGAAAATCGGTTCGCTCATCTCCAAAAACATCCACGAGTCCATAAACCAATGCAAAAGTAACAAAGATGTATTTATTTTTTAGGTTTTTAAATTTTGTTTAAATCTTGACGATTTTAGAGATTTTAGTAACTATTTTTTTCTTTAGAACAGGGGTTCTCAAACATTTTGTCTCATACACCCCTTGCCATGTTTTTTTTTTTGGTTTGGGGTAGACCCTTGCTTACCTAATATTGAATTTTTGCAAATTTATCAACTTAAATGTCTTTTTAACAGATAGTATAGAGCTACTTACTTCAAAAGATTTAAATTTTTATTTTTGTACTGAAACCTTGTGTTAAAACTTAAGAAACACACACATGTTAATTAAATTAAAATTTCAATTATACTTAAAATAACTCATCAAAAAACAAATTTTTATAATGGAACTGATGAATCTGTTCTTCAATAACAAAATTTCAACATTTGGCATCAATCTTGTTGAGTTTAGCCCTAAAATTCCCTCGGTTAATAAAATTCAGTTTTTTTCCTTTTGAAACTGGCAACCGCATTGAGACTTTTTCTTACTAGGAGAAGCAAATAAAACTTTCTCACGATCCTCTATAATTCTGGACAAATAAAGGGTTTGTCTTTTTGAAGTTTGTCAAAATTTCAAAATTGCTGACATCCGTTTACTTTAAGATCTTGTGACTGCCTATTCCAATTAGTTCCTCTTGTAATATGACATTTTTTTATTCAATGTGATTATATGAATTCATTTCCGATTGTTGTAATTACCATATATAGTTAAAGCATTCTCAAACCTAATTTCAGGCCGCGGTGGCCGAGTGGTCTAGGTATCGGATCATGGCTAGCGTGTCATGAGTTCGATCCTAGTACCACTAAAGATCCGCCGTGTAGGGGAGCGATGCACGTTAAATCTGTCGAGAGCTCAAACGTCCTCCCGTTGGTGTGGTGTGGTAGTTAGGAGAGGGGGTGCCAGCTCAGGTGTCGTCCGCGTCACTTGACCATGGTTCAAAATTACGCGGACCGTCGCCAAAAGCCCTCGTGTTGCTAATCAGTGCGACGTTAATATTCACTCATTCATTCACTCACTCAAACCTAATTTCAGAATCTGAATAAAGAGTATTTAAATTTTGAACATAGGTTAAAACGTCATTTTCCTGACAAATTGTCAGTGACAAATTAAGAAACTGGGGGAATTCACGACGTCCAATATTATACTCCTTTAGCTTAATTCTGGTAAGAAATACTGAAATGATGGTCCTAGTTATAATAAAATTTATGCTGCCACCTTGTAACTGTAAATTAACCTCATTAAATTTAGCAAATAAATCTGTTTTTTCAGTAAAATCTGGTTTTCATTTGATTAATTTTTCTTTTCACTATCTGATTTAATGAGAGCCACTATCGCAAACCCCTATTTACTCCTCATGACCCCCCCCCTCCAAATTACTTTTTCTCAGACGTGGGCACCCTGCAGGTCATCATAGACCTTTGGAGGGTCGATGTAGACCAATTTTGGAATCACTGCTATAGAACGTCTTGTAACCCTTCTATTGAGTTATACTAACAAGATGCATATTTCATGAAAACAAATCCGTAGTTCAATATTCCTTGTAACACTATGATAAAAATCAGAGCTCTTTCATCCAAGAAAATATATGGCGTAAAATAGTTAGTATAACTATCATTTATATTCATCCTTTTTAATTAACACAGAAACATTCCTCGTTTTCTGCACTGTCAACCAAGGAGGTCGGATAAAGTCACATTTTTTTTTACTTCTGCCGTCATGTAATTATATTCGAATTCCTCTCCCATTGCAAAATATCCAAATTTCGTCGTTGAATTCCTTCGAAGAAAGCTACAGGAAAACATTTTTTCGCAACTAATTAATGAATGCAGTTAATTGCAAAAGTGCTTGGAATGTTAACGAGGAAAATATATCTTCTGTATCTGAAAATTGCTTTTCTCTAGAAAAAACATTCTAAAATTTATTTTTATACGGCATATGTACCTACTTATTCTGTCTTTTTAAATAGAACTAAGCCATTTTTTGCCAATACGTGCTTTTTTTATTTCAGAACTTTGAGATAGAGCTCTAGGTACCACTTAAAATAAAGATCTATTTCATTAAGATGTTTGGCGTTTCAATATCGCTTATTTCTTTATCTTCATATTTCGATGAAAAACGACTTATTCACTCATCACAATATCTTCGAAACTGTTAAAACTACAGACTTGAAATTTGGTGGGCATATTGGTTTCGTTGAGTAGAGATCCGCTAAGAACGGGTTTTGAGAAATTTCTGGTTTCTGCCTAGTTTCCATAGCAACGGCTTCGAACAACTTTTTTTCCAGAGATCAGAAAGAATAGCTCGAAATTCCAGGCAATTGGGTTTTTTGGCTTCCTACGTCATTAACAAGATGGCAGGCTCGGCTTCGTCAAACGCATCAGAATTAGCGCATAATATTTCAAGGAAAATGGCGTTTCATATTTGTTTAGGACCGTCAACAAAAGCGCAAGTGAAATAAAAGAAATAATAGTGGATGTACGTTTTCCGAAGCGGGAAAATTGGAAAGTAACTTTTCAACGTCTAGATAAAGTGCGGCTGAAGTTAGAGTGTATCGTTTTGCTTACGGCAGCCCTTTCCCCTCGTAACTGCTCGAAACGTTTGTTCGAAAAAGACTCGAGTTGCTCCGAGACACGCAGGTGTGAAAAAGCCTTAAGTTTTCACATCAAGCCAAAGCTAGGATTCTAAGTGGTTGCGGTAGGCTAATGGTTATGGTCATGAACTCGTGGATGGTGTGTCACGAGTTCGAGATCTGATGTCCCTGAAGAACCACTGTTTAGAGGCGCTTATGCACGTCAAATCAGTCGAGGCTCAAAGTCATCCCGTTGGTGTGGCAAGTTATTTAGGAGACTGGCGTTCCAGCCTAGATGACGTCCTCATCACTTGATAGATGTTCAAAATAGCAAAGTCCTTAGCCAATAGCCCCCCCCCCTTTTCTGCACAGTATGATGTTAATAAACACTCCTTCACTCCCAATAGGACTTTCCACCGATCCGGTATAGTGGTTAGTGACACTGATTCTGTGTCGTAGCACCTGGGTTTGAATCCCGGTGAAGGCATGGATGTTTGTAAATGTATGATGCCTTTGGATCATGGTGTACTATAAGTAGCCGTAGAGAAGCCTCTCTTTAGGTTGGTGGAAGGAAAAGAGAGGTGGGAGGTTTTTGACCACCCACAGGGTATTTTCCCTCAAAATTGGGGTGGAACTGAACCATATCGTACTATCACCGGTATGGTGATCAAAGCTACGGTTTTCGACAAGCCTACAATTTACCCCTTTGTCATAATGAATTTCGTAGGCCTCGATATGGCATTTGCCGATCAGGTGGCATTAGTCATAACACAAGAGGATTTGGAGCATGGAAAATGCCGTATGATATGAAGTGAAAGAATACAACCAATCCATAAGCATCATATGACACAAATATACGTATCGTAATGTGTATTCAACCAGTCTGCAGCGATCGATATTCGACTTGACTTGTTTGAGAACAAACGCGGTTTCTCAAATATAGTAACCAAAAAGAAATTTTCATATTTTCTTCAAAAAGAAAGAAAATATTTAAAATATAGTTTTCAAAAATAAAATAAAAAAACATTGTCTCCGAACAATTTCTAAAAAACGAAAATAAAATGTAATATTTAGAATTCAACTCTGTTGGCTACCACATGGTCAGGGTTCAACGATTTTGACATGGGTGGGAAAAATTACCTTCAGTATTATCTGCAGTAGACATCGAGGGGGAAAAAACATTTCTAAAATTGTCTCTAAAATCACAAATGCATTATCATGTAAAACTATCAATAGCTAATTTTAACCCTATTCCCATACGACTCTGAAAGCCATTTTTTCCATAATTAATCATTTTTCGATCACTAGATTTAGAATTTTCCTTCTAATTTTCACCTCGAGTAACTTTGTTATTTTCCTTTTATTAGGGTAAGTGTCAGTGTAAACCATTTCATTTTTAAACTTCATTAATTATACAATAACATGTTATTCTTGAGAAAAACGAAAAGGAATCCTTTTTTCATCCTTTCAAAAATACATCATTAATAAGATAGTAGATAATTTGAGGATATTTTAATGAGCTCCGATACTGTCAGGAAATAAAATATGGGTCTTCAAAACTATGTTATTCTTAAAAAAAACATTAGTATGCAATATGAAATAATTAGTAACGCTCTAAATACCTGAGAAAAAAGAAATAAAACATGCACACATATTTTACAGACTGGTAATTAATTGCTTTCATAAAAGAAAGAATATTTAGAAAGTGTAAATATATGTGTAAATAAATACAAATTTTCAGAGATTGAATTCACAAAAGTAATGATGATGTTTCAGAAAAGTTTTGTGTGAATACGATAGAAGTAAAAACGTCTGATTTATTCTGGGCAAGGTAATCCAATTGTTCGGATGTACTACGTTTTCTTTTACGACATTTTCGCATGCGGATGTTAAGTAGTTTTCTTTTACGTGCCCATTCATCGGTGGATTGGCTTATTTCATCCCTTATCTGTAAAAGGCAATGTTTAAATAATTGTGCATTTTTATATAATTTGTGGGGGTGTCGGCCTATTCGACACCCCTCTCTCACCGTCTTGCCTACCTAAAGGTGGGGGGGGGGACAAAGCATGACCAGGCAACTTCCATACTAATTATTAGTTTTATTTCTCTTCAAACACACTTAAACAATCACAAGTGAAACTACAAAAGGAGATTCTAGGAGTGATATATAAAGCGAGCTATCTAATCTCAATGTATAACTCTAAGTAAACCCGACTATGTGAACTAGATAAGGAGAACAAGCGCTAATGAACCGATAACTAATTCTAATTTCACCTATCTTGATCCTCAATCTAGTACTTTAATCTCTTAGCAATCATTTCCTTAACTCGCGCTATATTTGTGAATGAAATATTACAATATTCACACTTACGTATCACCGCAACAGCTCCCCCGCTCCTTCTATCTTACATCTACAAAACCTAGACTTTATATAGTCAAACTAATTTAAATATCATAGTTTCTTCTTGAGAGGCTGTGAATTAACGTGAATGCTAGCCCCAAAGTTTCCCCAAGAGGATTATTAGAAAAATGTCACGAATAGATTCGTCACAATTTATATATGTGTATATACTATTTGAAAGTCAATTAGTCCAATTATTGAAAAATATTAATGTGTAAATTACTTATGTAGATTATATTTATATAATGTATATGTTTATATAGTACTTACGAACTACCGCAACAACGCCAACATTCAAGATAACTTGCGAAGTTGGCAATCCTGATTTCCCATGTGTCGTACACGCTGAATTGGCAACCATGTGCTTCCTTTCATATAATGTCGCCAATATTGTTGCGATAATGCGTAAGTCCCGTTTTTACAACATGTATAACGCCGAAAGACTACAAAATTTTCTTAAAATATTCTCTCAGCAAACAAAAGGAGATGGTTTCTGCTTTTTCACAATTAATTATTTTATTTTCTCGTAATTTCTTAGTTATAATCACTTATACAAACGAAAATATTTGGCAAATTTCTCACCCATTAACTTCACTAATTTTGGATTTTTATTCTTTTAGCGCATTTTTGTTCTCTCTTATTTATTCTTTCTACTGAATCAAAAAATAGATGCCACATGTTTCGTTTCTTCTAATCTATTATCTCCTACTTTAGAATAATCTTTCTTCTCCAATTATTTTTGCTTGCACTCCTCTTCTCTCTTTCACTCGCTGGAGTTAAATGAAAGTATTCTGAATGGCAGTAATATTTAAATAAAAAATAATAATAAAACTCAAGGGTTAAAAGTATGCATGAATTTTTTCCTTAAAAAAAAAAACACCCGCCTAAAAGGTTTTCAATTAAGAACGAAGCGAGCGTCCCCGGCACGAGCACGATAGCCGGCTGGAGTAGAGTAAACCCGATTGAGCGTAACGCGGCCGATCCTGAAGCTTAATTTAGATTCAGTCTTCAGTAAAACGCGCCTAAAAAGTAATCACTTCAAAAATCCATGTTAGTTTGTATGATTTATACCAGTGATTCCCAAAGTGGTCTATATAGACCCCCAGGGGTCTATGATAACTTGTAAGAGGTCCACGTAAGCAAAAAAATAATTTGGGAGTCCATGAGGTGTAAATGGGGGTCTATGATAGAGGCTCTTATTATATAAACTAGATTGGGACTTTTAATTTAAAAGAAAATTTAATCAAGTGGAAACCAAATTTTACCTATTTAATAGATATATTTAATATAGTTAATTTGCACTTGCAAGGTGACAGCGTAAACTTTATTAAAACAAGAACCCTTTCTTTCCGGAGTTAAGCTAAAGGACTGTAGGTCCCGAATTTTCTCAGTATGTCACAGACAATGGACGTTTTAATCTAACATTAATAGGTTAACGTTTCAACATTTAAATACCTATTTTCAGATTTTGAAACCAGGATTGAGAATGCTTTGACTATAGCAATACCACATTAGGCAATGAATTCATATGGTTACATTGAAAAAAAAATGACCCATTACAATAGAAATGGATCGCAATAAGCAGTAACGAAGACCTTAAAGTTTGGAAATGGATATCAGGAATTTTGGCTTTAAAAAGGCAAACCTATACAAACCGGGCATTTATCCCGAATTATGGAATATCGTAGGGCATTTTTAATCCCTTTTCCTACTGAGAAGGAGCTTCAGCGCGGTTGCAAATCTACAAAACTAAAAAAGAAAAACTTGACATTATTAACAGAATTAAATCTATTCTGTTAGTAATATCGAGGTTAAATCTAACAATATCGATACCAAATTTTGAAAATTTGTTATTGTAGTGTGCCAGACTCATCCCTCCCTTTAAAATCATTCGTTTATTTATTTTATTGAACAGTTATTTTATGTATTAATTAACTTTTAATTTATTTAATTAACATGGGCTTTTTAAATTTTAATCACTATACTTCATTACAGTTAGAAATTTAATTCATTTAAAGTAGTAGTACCAGCTTTCAAAAAGACATTTAAGTCGATAAATTTGCAAAAATTTAATATTAATTAAGCAGGGGTCTACCCCAAACCGAAAAACATGGCAAGGGGTCTATGAGATAAAAAAAGTTTAGTAACATCTGATTTTTTATACTATTCCAAGACAGGCAATCCTATTGGAAGTCTTTGGATATTTCACTTCGATGAGTGGTAAATCTTCACGTGAGCATGATGTGAAATTTTGGAGTTCCGACTCAAGTATCGTCCTCGTTACTATACGCTATAAAATTACGAGACCTGACACAAATAGCCCTCATTGCTGAATAAAGCGACGTTAATAAATTAACAATAGCTGTCGAATGGCCATTATTCTACTCAACGATTTCTGATTTTGGAAACCAGATTTCTGAACATGCTACTCGACTGTAAGAACTCCATCCACGACTTTAAAACAGTTACGAAACCATGATTTATAGTGGTTAATTACGCTGACCGCTGTACCGCAGGATCTGGGTTCGAATTCCAGAGAATTCATGAATGTTTGTAAAAGTAGAGTGCCTGTGCGGCATGAGGACACTAAATATTCGTCGAGCCGGAAGTCCTCCCGAGAGGTTGATGGAAAGGAAAGAGAAGTGGGAGGCCCCTGCCCTGCCCCAGGGTATGTTCTTCCTCAAAATCAGGGACGTCTTGACTCACCCTTAATAAGATCACAATTCGAATAATTTCAACGGTCAAATGTTATTTCCTGTTGCATTCTCAGAAAAACTTGGAATTTTGGACGATATGCCATCTGGCTATATAGACGAGCGTCTCGTCCATGTATATGCCTAGACTTACCCACTATTCACCATTTTTATTCATTCAGTCAAAAGGCGGTTGTCGGTCGAGACTGTTTGTGCGGTTGCAAGTCATGCACATTTATTTGCGCATTATGAAAAACATTTTGAACCCGCAAAAAAGCTGTTTAACAACTGAAGGTTTATAATTGCGTCGAGTTGAAAGTCACAAATTCTCCTGAATACTCATGATATTGCGATATGTAGAGTGGTGAAGGAAATGGATTTACATTAAAATATTTACTTATTTTTTTTATTTAACTATATTGAAGGAGCGTACTTATATTTTATGTTGTTCATTTCTTATTTTAAAATGAATACATTTAAAAGATGCATAATACTTATATGAGCAATTTTAATTTTTGATCCATTTTGAATAGTTATATTTCATATTGTTTATTTTTATATTTATTAATATCTTTAAATGATGCAAAATTATTATATAACAAAGCCTTCAATTTATATTCTTGACCTTTATTCCTTAACTCTGCATGTATTATCGCGGTAAGCGAATTGTTTCAAACATTTTTTACAGTGTGGCACCCTAAATCATATTGGTAGATTGGTTTGGCACAAGCCACAGCTAAAAGGTTGCCTACACTTGCTCTGGAGGATGATTATGTATATACAGCAGCGTTTCTCAAACTGTGGGGCGCGCCCCTCTATGAAGGCGCGAGCATGTGGAAAATTAAGTTCCAAAAAAATTAATTCACTGGAATGAATTAAAACAAAATATTTGTGAGAGAGTTTTATGATATTTCGAAAGACACAGATGATTGATGGATTATTTCGCCAAAATTTATTTTTTATGAATATGCTGAAACATATAAAGCATAATGAAAAACGATTTACACCGTTCATTTTTAGAACTAACATCCATATTTTTGTATTGAATACACTTTTAACCCGGCAGTAGTCCCAAGCTTACGAAATCGTTAATTCCGGGAAAACTATTTATTTTTTACCAATGACCTTGACAGTATCCTCCTATATGATAACCTTCAGAAGAACTAAAATGCATTTGTCACATATCTCCTTTTTTTTTAGAGTGGCAAACGTTTCTTTTCAATATTAAGGTTCTTGTTCAGTTTTATTGAATTTTTTCTCAAATTATCAAACAAAAATTGAAAAGATTTGGAAAGTAGGTAAGTATGATTTCTCTTAATTAAATTATTCACAAAAATGGTGATTTTTATTGTGTACAATAAAAGCAATTATAAAAAAAAAAGATTGGAGTGACTTAATCACCCCGCGCAACCATTAACGTTAATATCGAGTGCGCGCCTGCTCCCGGATTAAAACATTTTGAAGTCTCTTCTCGCTTTAAATATTAAAAAGATAACAGAATTATTCTTCGTCGGAATTTTAAATTCTTTTTCATTATTTAACATTAATTCTAGTTCTGTGAGGTACAAAATTACAGTTGATTTTGCCAAAGAGTAACAGTCTGTGGACTGCAACTCGTTGGCAAAATTGTCTCCAAACATGGTTTCTACGATCTCAATTGCTGCTGGCAAAATAAGCTCTCTTCGCCAGTAGTGTGAGGCTTTTTACATCTGGCTATTTTGTATGATACTTTGTAAGATACAAGTAAAGCTTTTTCATTCACAAAAACGTTTTTTTAAAATGCTTTTTTTTGTTTTTGTTTTTCATATGGATTTTAATTTTAATTCAAAGGACTCTCAAGGCCTGTTAATGTACTAACCATGAAGCGTTTCCAAAGGTCTTTTAAGTTTATTACATACTGTATGCTACCAATATATTTTTGAACAAATAACTTACAGGGGCTTTTTTTCTCCATTTACTTTAGTAGTGGTAAATCGAAACTTTAAATAATTTTGAGAATACTTACTTGATTTAATTTTTGGAACTATGCTCGTCTGTGCACTTGTTGATGCTTTATTATCGTAGAATGTTCGCTTACGACTTAAAAATCTATCCATGTTTTTTTGCTTATCTACTGCCGTAAATACTTAATACTGTGAATTACAACTAAAGCGCAAATTATAAAATGTATATTCAAGGTAGATTCAGTAGCTATAGAAGTATCGACTCGACCAAGCCTAACAGGAATTTTACGAGGTACAGCATGTTTTCCTGAGACGTCCGATAAGTTGCCCAAGCTCACTCAGACGCTCGCGAGAATGCTAGATGTGATGGATATGATAGAGAGCAAAATAGACCATAGACTATTTTTCTAATGACATTTCTACATTTTGAAAGGGATGATGGAGGAAATATATCTTTAATTAAATATCATTTTGCAATCTGCTTCAATTTCAAAATTAGGAAAAGAAAAAAAAATAACATAATAATTATCCCATTACTTAAAAGTAATTTGCTTAAAATATATATTATTTAAAAGTAACGATTATTAAATTTAATACTTATCTTGTTAATTTGTTCGGTTTAAAATTAAGTTCGTATTGTAGCTTTAGCGCCTAATGCATTAAGATTGAATTCAATGCATTATTTTTGTATAAGGGGGGCGTAATAAAAATTATGATTGGAAATTGGGTCACCAATAGGGAAAGTTTGAGAAGCACTGACATAAAGCTTTAACAAACAGATCAAAACTTAGGTTCTATCTCGAGATTTTAGCAAAGAGTAGAACTCTGCAACACTTCCTTGTTCATCCATTGATAATGCTGCATCTTTAAAATAAAGTCAATATAAATATTCCAAGAATATGATTTTTTTTCCTCCTCTCTTTCACGTGCGTTGCAAAAACTCATTTAACATTAGAATTATAGTAAAGAATATAAAATATTGAGAACATTTTACACCAGATAAAATATTAAATTAATTTGTTAACTATACAGAAAATAGTAATTACATAAGATCCATAAACTCAACTTGCGGTGTCTTTTTTACTTTAAAAAAATGCTCTGAGTTAGGGGTCAGTTCTTTAACATTATGCGAGAACAACCTTAACTGCATATAATATTTTACATTTCAAAAGACTGTTTCCAAAAGCATTTACCAAACATCAACTATTATATATTTTTTATCAAATCCATTGAAGCATAGAATTTCATAACATTTTACATTCAACATAAGCGAAATTGCCCATTTCTTCCGATTCCAGTAAAACTGTAATTTGATCCGAAGTGTCATTAAACTCGTATATGAAATAGTTTATTTATATTAACAAGATATAAACACCTAATCGTGTCGGATGCGCGTTTAGTACACAATTCTTGCTATTAACACTGATTATGGTTTCATGCAAACTATCCTCAAATACCTATTTCGATTTTATAAACTAATTGTAAACACACCAAAAGAAGAAAAAGTATTTCAAAATATTTCCCTTTCCAATTCTCGCTGACAACTGTCTATTTGATTTTTTTAACAGATTGTAAGAAAATTTATAAACTTTCGTTTTTTTTAATGTGTTTGATAAAAGAGAAATGTTTAAAAATAAGTAAATGGCAAAGATAAGACCTTTTTCCACAGAAGCGGTTGTTTCGTACTTTAAACAGTAATTCGAGAAACTTACATCATCAGCATCTTATTTTCTTTTCAGAAAAGAGGTAATTTTCTCCTGACACAATCCCAATTTTGTGAAATTCTTTGCATTCCTCTCTATTTCCTACTGTCACTTTGATCAAAGAGCTACGCCATGCCTCGTGCACGTTTTAACCCAATTATGTAGCAGCTAAAAAAGCTCACGGGACCAATTTTGCAAATTTCGTTTTCCTTAAAAAAGTAAAACACCTTTTCTTTTTTTTCCTTTTCTTTTAAAGTTAATGGAGATTTTATAGGATTAGGACTAATTCTATTCAGGTATTTATTTGTGAGTGGAAAAGATTTTACAATTCGAATTTCGGTAATCTTTTGCCTGAAGATCTAAGATCAATTCAATGTATTGCTTATATGTACTAAAGAATTATATTTCTTCTATCTTAAACAGGGCCGATCCTAGGGTATCGGCCGCCCTCGTGCAAACACCTAATGTGCCGCCCCCCTAGAGAAATTTTCATATATTTTGACTAATACTTAATGTTGACGTTAAAAACTCATCTACTTATATAAGAATAAAAAATTAATAAAAACTCAAATAAAGAAGTGCAAAACTTTATTTTTTGGCCAGGTAATGAGTTATAATAGCGACATAATATACTTTATCAAAATAATAAACTAACAAAAATATTACCTTTAAAATAAAAACATATATTTTATAATTATAATTGCAAAACAACAGAATTTACTCAGAAAATACGATCTAATAAAAATAAATGCTAAGGCATAAATCTCGTGTGTCAGTCCTTCTACAAAGACTAAGTAATAAATTATACTGTAAAATCCAGTGTATAACGCACACTTTTTTAACACAAAAAATAAGATGGAAATGTACGGGTGAGCGTTATACGCTGGGTATAAAAATGAGAGCTTTAAAAATACAAAAAGATGAGCATAGAAAAAATCAGACTTTTACATCTATCGAAATACTGTTTCTGTGAAAGAAATAACATTCCTTATGAACTTAAAGGGTTGTAATTCTAAAAGTACACCATTTTTTACTAAAGCTTGGAATAATACCTTGAATAAAGGACTTTAAAACATATAAGAGAATTGCGCACGTGCGGTTCAGGTTTCTTCGCAAAAAAGGTGTGCGTGTTATACGCGGTGAATATACCTAAAAACTAACAATTGCAGCTAGAAAGTATATGGGCGCATTATACGTCGGATATTACTGTAACTATAAAATAACTTTTCTGGCTTTCTGAGAAGCAAATTTGTTAATAGTTTCGGTTAAATAAATTTTTGCAGAGATTTCTGATTCAATTGAGATTATGGCCAAATCTGAAAGCCTTTTTCGTCTCATACTATTTCTCAAGTAATTTTTAATGATTTTAATTTACTTAAACTTCTTTCACCTGAAGCTACAGAAACAGGTAAGGTTAAAAAAATTCTTATTGCTTGAGCAAAATTTGGAAAACAAAGATAATTTTTCACTATAATTTCTAATATCTCAGTTGGCTGTTTTTTACCAGGAAAAATATCTTTGAATGAAGTTATTTCATGATAGAGCTGTATGCCATCTATATATCTTTCACAATACTTTCTTCTTCCTGTACTTGTAACTTAATATCTAAATCCATACAGGCTTTCATGAGATCATCATTAGAAATGTTGTGAAACTCATACAGGAAGCAAAATATTGAATTACACTCAGATAAAAAGGTAAATCTTTCATTTACTGAAGAGATCGTGTGATCAAGAATTGCAAAATAGAAATTAGTCTTGAATTGCTGAAAGGGATTTAAAACTGGCTCATTACAGGCCTCGCGTAATGAAATAAACGCACCTTTACTTTAGCTTTGAGATGGGAAATTTGGGATAAATACCTAAATCTGTAGCAAGTGTTGCTGCTGAATCAACAAATATTTTTAAATTATCGTCAGATCTTTGGAAAATTAAATATTTTTTAAGATTATCTAAGCCTTGTATGCATTCCGCGATGTTTAATTTAGGATTTTGAAGCATTTTACTCAATACATCAATTCTTGATAATAAATCATGCCAAATTAAAGTTGAACATAAAAATTAAAATGTTTCAAGACTTTTAATTATTGAGTGTAAGAATATGGATTATTCATTAAAAAATACCCATTCCTGTTAACAAATTACATAAAATAAATTATTTGTAGCACTCTTCAAGGTCTTCGTAAAAATAAAAACCTAAAAAAAAAAACCCTGTTTAGTTACCTAATTTTGTAAGAAAATCCTATTTTAAAAAATTTAATTTAAAGTTTCAATTTTTAAACATTTCGTACTTATTTCCGAAACAAATCATCAGGACATATGCTTATATGTGAGTTTTCTTTTTTAAATTAGCTTGACAATATGCCCAAATTTTTTCTACTCTTTTAGGAGACACCCTGTGAAACATTTCATTCAGTCATAAAATTAATAAAGAGCTTTTATAGAAGGCATTATCCTCTAAAATGTGAAACAGAAACCGGGGACAGGAGTTAGTGAACATTATATCAAAGGATCAAAAGAATAAAATAACAGTTTTGTACTTATCACAGATAATACACTACAGTTCTGATTTAAACAAAAATCAACGGCAGCACCTTTTACTAAAACTTAATAACTACTTACACTTATCTTGATCGTGTTACCACCAATATTAGTGTATGTTAAATCAAAATTGAATGAACATATTGAAATAAGAATAGTTTTTTGTATTTTTCCTTATATACATACTGGTCAAGTTGCAGAAAAAAAGCCGATGCCGCATACCTTTAACTTTGTCGAGATAGTGCAGGCTTCTAAGGATGCTTTTGCCATGTCATTAACGATCAAATTTAAAGAGTGGCTACTACATGACAAGATTGTGGATTGAACCCCTGATTTATATTGGCTCCGTTATCCTAGGCCTGCCCTCCGCATATCTAGCAAATTTAGCCCTAATTTTTGAAGTTTCTCAGCTGTTAAATCTGAAAGTTCTTTTCCAATCAATCTTTTAACTGGAAGGAAACCTAAAAAATTCTTTTATTCTAACGGTAACTTCATTAAGATAAGATTTCTCACTACATACATATCTTACCAGAAATGTCATTTGTTCGATCTTACTAAAACCAGAGGCGCAATATAAAATTATCTAATAACATTTGGCTTGTTCATTTTTATGAACAATATGTAGTTTAAAATTCTCATGTAGAAGAGAAATTATTTCGTTCTGAGTATTTTTTCCTAGATAGTGTATTTAGCTTCTTTCCTTTTTAGCACTCTTCGAGGATGCTCCTCTATTACTGGATCAAATTTAGCAAGTAATTGAATTATTTGTAAAGCATTACCATTATATATTAGAATTAAATTTGTTCAAATTTGCAATATGTAAGTGTGACAAATTTAATTTTTCACACTTACCCCGAAGGGCTAAACAGTTTTGAGCCAGTACCTTTAACGTTGCTACAATACGTAGATGCAAATCACACCAATAATCGCAATAGTAAGTCTTTTCGAGTCACTGTCAATTGTTTTAGAGCATTGTAATCGCTGACTAAATTCAATCTATGACTTCTGGTTTTGATTATAGTTTTTTGATGTTTCGTGTTCTTTTAAAATATCTGCGTGATGTTTCCAACTTTTAAAATATTCCATGGAAAGAGAACTAATAACACGGACAAAAAGTTTGCTGCAAAAACAATATGCACAGTTTTTTTGTAATGGATTAACGATTTAAGCATAACCTTTTCACCGTTTTGGAAAATTTTAGTATAACAATATGAGTTAAATGTTCGACCGGCGTCGTCATAAGAAAAATTATACTTTGTCAATGGCTTATAGAGGGTCCTTCTTTTACTAAAAAAAAATCTATTGGCGTCTGATTGAATAGCTGGCCAGGTTCCTAGATCTGAACTAAATATCATTGTTAGAGTATTGTGATTTTAGGATTTTTTTGGAGGAGTTCCTACAACAGCAGTGTAACCGCGGTAGCCTAGTGGTCAAGGTATCGGATCGTGGCTGGCATGTCACGAGTTCGAGCCCAGTATCACTAAAAACTCGCTGTGTAGAGGAGCGATGCAAGTTAAATCTGTCGAGAACTCAAAGGTCCTCCCTTTGGTGTGTGATAGTTAGGAGAGGAGGTGCCACCTCAGGTGTCGTCCTCGTCACTTAACCATGTTTCAAAATGACGAGGTCCAACGCCAAAAGCCCTCGTGTAGCTGAACAGTGTGACGTTAATATTCACTCACTCACCCTACAACAGCAGTGCCACTATCTATTCTGTTTATTTGATCTGCAACATCCTAATCATGAAAGTCTTAATCTGATTCTATCCTGCTTTCCTTTTTTTCTAGTGTCTTGTAAGTAATTCAGTAAACTTTCAGCCTGTTTTTTAAAATGGGCTTGTTTTTCGAGTCTTATTCTTTTATAATGGGCACCTGTTAGTTTCTTTACGCCCTCCCTCGGACATTCTAAAATTTTCAACAACATATATATCAATTAAGTTGGGAAAGTATAAAATAATTGATAAATTGCTTTGCTTTCATACAAAAAATTTTTAATTCATCAAAAATTGACTCATTTGAATTAAAATTCAATATATTTGAGATTTTCCAAAATCTTATCGTAAATTTAAAACAGAGAATAAAAAAGTCACTATTTTACTTTCGTTGAAACACTCTTTCTTTTAATTTATGTTTAATGCATTGTGACGTTCCCGCAACACAGCTGCGATTCGGCTTCTTTGTGGGTATGGTCACCCTACGTGAAATTTACACCTGCACCCTTAAAAATATTGCCCTCAACCGGATGTAATTCGAAGCTAAAGACACGGGAACCGCTGTCATCCCGAAGCCTAGAGAGGGCAGGGGGAGAGAAAGAGATGGTCTGAAAATTTCACCGAAGACGAACGCCAGAAACTCCTCCCTCACAAAATAACAGAACTAGGACTCTAAAAATCTAATTACTAAGTTAATTTCAATGTAAATCTGTAAATTATAGCTGTGGCGTAATTAAACTTAAAATTTAAATTAACAAATATCACGTTACCTTGATTTATTCAAACGTAAGATTTTTCAAAATTAAAATTATTAAGTCTGAATTTTTTTAATTATCCTCCCACATATACATCTGTACATAGCACGCACAGAAGATAGAAGGGATTTATATAAATTTAAATCTATAAAAAATATAATGTTCTATTTATACTGCTCCTACAGAAAAAATACACTTTCCTTTTTTCTTATTAATATAACACTAGAAATTTATAATCATAATAAATACCAAAATTAACACTTATAAAAATACTCAAAAAGACAACAATATTTAAAATAATAATATGAAATACATTATATTTCTCATTCGAACAAAATTCCGTCTTTCAGCTTCTGCAAAATTACGCGGACATTCCCCAATAGCCCTCGTGTAGCTAAACAGTGGGACGTTAAGATTCACTCACTCACTCATTCAGCTTCTGCAAAGAATGTCATTTCGAAATATTTTTAATAACATTTAAATCTTAACACATGTAGTCTCATTTGAAAATAAATTTAGAATAATGAAATAATGGTGCTAAATTAATTTTTTTATTGAGAAAAAGAAGGAAACATTTAAATAACTCACCTATTATTGACCTAATTCCCAAACTTTAAATATTCTGAAAGAATCTTTAAGAAATGCCTTTTAGATATTTCTATCAGCAATAATGCAATTACTTTAAAAATATACCATAATTACAAAATAATATTATTAAACTTCTTTTGTATAAAGAGAGAGAGAGAGAAAAACCCATCTAAAAACACATTTGTTATATTGACTTAACTTGATGATTCAGAAAAATGATTCATGATGAAAAATTCAGAAGAAAAAAATCAAAATTTACAATAAACAAGACAAATGAAGAAATTTTTTTTTAATACTGAGAACAGTTATGAAGGTTGTGCAATGTCTAGTTCCGAAAGTGGAAGCTCTCTTAAGAAAAAAAGGTTGCGTCAACAATATTATTTGGATTTCATTCAAAGATAAAATTTTATGATTCATATACTCTTAAGTATAACTATGGGTACATATACAAAATAATTCCATTGATATTAAAATAAGCTAGTTTTCTTTTAGTTCAGTGGACTTTTCAGTTAAAATCGTTATTCACTTACGAATTTATTTTTTACGCAATTTATATATGTATATAAACCAAAAGATATTTTATTAAACTAAATATATTATTTTTATAATCCGCTTTTTCATAAAAGTAAATACAATAAAATATTCTTTAACACTTAACTTAATATGGTAAAAATATAATAGTACCTCCAAATAAGGAACCTACACAATATGTCTTAATTCCAGAAATTTAAATCCACAAGACCAGACATTATGTATTTTATCCTTTAATGCTAAGCAAATTAAAATAATTAGAAATTCAGTATATCTTTCTTTAAATAAGTTATGTCCAAATAAGTACATTAGTCACAGGTTTTTTTTCTTCTTAATTTTGAATTTAATGAAAAGTTAAAATTCTTAGTTGAAAAAAATTTATTAATGAATAAATGTTTGAAATCAGCAGTAAAATCTTGTATTTACAGAAAGTTACGGAAAATACTCTATTGTACGGATCTTTTTGAAAGCCTTTGCATTGTGTCAGCCTAGGCACGCGTTTTTATTTTTATGTAAATCCAAAGAAAACGCGAGTCCATGAGGTATACAATAGCTTTATTATACATTCTGTTTTGTCTATAAATAGAAGCGTCAAACATACAGTGTTGTACTCCCCCCCCCCCTCCTTATTAAGTTACATTGATTTATTAGGCTAACACTTTATTTGATTTATTTATAAAGAAAAATACAAGCTACTACTCTCTCTCTTGTCTTTGAGATCCTAAAATTTTACCCAAAAAAAATCATTTATTTTTCTTTTAACTTATCTTTGAATTATTTTTTTAGTTTCACTTTAATTGAATGTCCCTAAATGAGAGGTAAATAGATAAGGTCCATATTCTAAGAGAACGATATCAACATTAAATGAGCCTATTTCAAAGTGTATCTTACAGGAGGTACTACAGAATGTGTGTATTTTAATGTATACCTTAAAAAAAAATAATTCAAAATTAAAAACATAATTACCTGTTGCTATTTCATATGATCTAAATGAAAGAGATTGATTTGTGTCTTCTTCGAAAAGGAGTCTGTTGATAGCAACGATCCCAAGTCAAGTAACTTTACTCAAGAGTAAAATAAAACATCTCCTGTTGCGCTAGATATCTTCCAAAAATTCTAATTGCCTCTGTCCCCTTTAAGTTAGCTGACACTGGACATTCTGTGTTGTGTGGGGGAAGAATGTCCATTCTGACCTCACTCCCGATGGGGAGAGAGTGACATAAGAAAATAAGAGAAAGCGTATCAAATTTCCTGATTTAACATACACATCAGCTTTGAACCATTCAAGGTTCAACATAAGAAAACAGACATCAAACGTATACAGTACGAAATAAATAAATAAGTACTTAACATATAATACCAAATTCACAATACTAAATACAAATACATAACTGGACATCGCAAAAAAGATAAATCAAATACATATTTAACAATAAATTCTATCAGTAAGCCAATAAAATATTTAAATATGCATGTAAATGCAAGTAATTTTCCCCACCAAGACACATTTATAAATAAGAAAGTGTGAACGATAACGTTTTAGTAGACGTAATTTTTAATTGTACATAAAAATGAAATATTAAAGAACTGCAATTTGCCGAACGCTGCTCTAAAAGAAATATTCTGTTTTGTGCACATTTGAGTCATCCTTAAAGTAGTAATACCATAAGTAAACAAGATAATTACCGTTTTCCCCTTTATATGAGGGCAGTGAAAATCATACTAAGATAAGCGTATCTATACTTGTATCCCGAGCCGGTGCCAATTTACTTGCTACAACAAATCGCCCCCTAGTACAATTTTACAAAAGATAAAGTCTTTTTTACAAATGTGTGATATCGTCCTTTTTATAAAAGATATAGTCACTTTTACAAAAAATGTAGTAGTTACAAATTTTA